>CANNZV010000410.1:125399-417501 GCA_947561585.1 Caprella mutica | reverse complement strand
CACCTACACTTCCCCCACCGACACTTTCCCCAAGGACTGTTAACAGTTGTCTTTCAACTCATTCGTTCGGTAGATGTTTATTATAAAATAAAATAAATGAATTTTTCATTCACAGGCATTGAAAATGTTATATAAATAATGGAAAGCTCCTATGGCCTGTTAGGTGGATGTCCAACCGTAGGGCATGTTACGTGTACTCAGTAGGATCCACTTATTATGCCATAGAAGTGGAAACAAATAATTGTATATATTTGGAAGTAGTTATTAGAAAGAAGAACAGTAATAACATAACGACAATTATCTGGTCCCGTAGAAGTTCCATGGAATTGAGAAACCAACAAATAGGGTTTGGTCTTGGTCAAATCAACAAAATCAACCTGTCAGTTCGTTAAACAGTTTTATTATGGAGAACATATTCATTGTAATAAATTATTCAAGGTGCAAGATTTAATTTCATAGGCCATTAAATAGTATGACCATTCAACCTTTTATCTAAACAAATTTATATTTTAATTCCCCAGTTTTCTTGCACTTCTCCCACCCACACTTCCCCGACTCCCAATTCCTACATCAACACTTCTTCCGCCTATAGTTACACCATCATCTCTTCACCAATCAACATTTCCCCATCTTTATTTTCACCGACTAAACTTCCCCCACTTTCATTACCCTACTTTTACTTCCCCCACCTTAATCTTCCCCATTATTAATTCCCAGCTTTTATTTCCCTCATCAACACTTCCCCTCCTATAGTTCCACCACCATCACTTCCCTTATCAACATTTACTCATCTTAACTTTCTACATCTTAACTTTCCCCATCTTAACTTCTCCCACTCTTAATTCCTCCATGTACACTTCCCCACCGACACTTTCCCCAATGACTGTTAACAGTTGTCTTTCAACTCATTCGTTCGGTAGATGTTTATGATAAAATAAAATAAATGAATTTTTCATTCATAGGCATTGAAAATGTTATATAAATAATGGAAAGTTCCTATGGCCTGTTAGGTGGATGTCCAACCGTAGGGCATGTTACGTGTACTCAGTTGGATCCACTTATTAGGCCATAGAAGTGGAAACTAATAATTGTATTTATTTGGAAGTAGTTATTAGAAAGAAGAACAGTAATAACATAACGACAACTATCTGGTCCCGTAGAAGTTCCACGGATTTGAGAAACCAAGAAATAGGGTTTGGTCTTGGTCAAATCAACAAAATCAACGTGTCAGTTCGTTAAACAGTTTTATTATGGAGAACATATTCATAGTAATAAATTATTCAAGGTGCAAGATTTACTTTCATATACAATTGAAAAATATCAACATTCAACTTTATACCTAAACTAAGTTATGCTTTAGTTCCCCAGTTTTCTTCCACTTCTCCCACCCACAATTCCCCGACTCCCAATTCCCCCATCAACACTTCTTCCACCATTGATCCACCACCATCTCTTCCCCCATCAACATTTACCCATCTCAACTTCCCCCACCTTCATATTCCCCACTATTATTTCCCCCATCTACACTTCCCCTGCCTATAGTTCAACCACCTTCACTTCCATTGTCAACATTTACTCATCTTAACTTTACCCATCTCATCTTTCCCCACCTTAACTTCCCCCACCTTAATATCCCCCACTAATATTTCCCCACTATTACTTCCCCCTTCTACACTTCCCCCTCCTATAGTTCAACCACCTTCACTTCCATTGTCAACATTTACTCATCTTAACTTTACCCATCTTAATTTTCTCCATCTGAACTTCCCCCACCTTAAGCTCCCCCACCATTATTTCGCAGGTTTTATTTCCCAAGTCTACACTTCCCCTCCTATAGTTCCACCACCTTCACTTCCATTGTGAACATTTACTCATCTTATCTTTACCCATTTTAACTTCTCCAACTCTTATTTTCTCCACCTACACTCCCCCACCGACACTTTCCCCAAGGACTGTTAACAGTTGTCTTTCAACTCATTCGTTCGGTAGATGTTTATTATAAAATAAAATAAATAAATTTTTCATTCACAGGCATTGAAAATGTTATATAAATAATGGAAAGCTCCTATGGCCTGTTAGGTAGATGTCCAACCGTAGGGCATGTTACGTGTACTCAGTAGGATCCACTTATTATGCCATAGAAGTGGAAACAAATAATTGTATATATTTGGAAGTAGTTATTAGAAAGAAGAACAGTAATAACATAACGACAATTATCTGGTCCCGTAGAAGTTCCATGGAATTCAGAAACCAACAAATAGGGTTTGGTCTTGGTCAAATCAACAAAATCAACCTGTCAGTTCGTTAAACAGTTTTATCATGGAGAACATATTCATAGTAATAAATTATTCAAGTTGCAAGATTTACTTTCATATACAATTGAAAAATATCAACATTCAACTTTATACCTAAACTAAGTTATGCTTTAGTTCCCCAGTTTTCTTCCACTTCTCCCACCCACAATTCCCCGACTCCCAATTCCCCCATCAACACTTCTTCCACCATTGATCCACCACCATCTCTTCCCCCATCAACATTTACCCATCTCAACTTCCCCCACCTTCATATTCCCCACTATTATTTCCCCCATCTACACTTCCCCTGCCTATAGTTCAACCAACTTCACTTCCATTGTCAACATTTACTCATCTTAACCTTACCCATCTCATCTTTCTCCACCTTAACTTCCCCCACCTTAATTTCCCCCACTAATATTTCCCCACTTTTACTTCCCCCTTCTACACTTCCCCCTCCTATAGTTCAACCACCTTCACTTCCATTGTCAACATTTACTCATCTTAACTTTACCCATCTTAATTTTCTCCATCTTAACTTCCCCCACCTTAATCTCCTCCACTATTATTTCCCAACTTTTATTTCCCCCGTCTACACTTCCCCTTCTATAGTTCTAGCACCTTCACTTCCATTGTGAACATTTACTCATCTTAACTTTACCCAATTTAACTTCTCCAACTATTATTTCCTCCACCTACACTTCCCCCACCGACACTTTCCCCAAGGACTGTTGACAGTTGTCTTTCAACTCATTCGTTCGGTAGATGTTTATTATAAAATAAAATAAATAAATTTTTCATTCACATGCATTGAAAATGTTATGTAAATAATGGAAAGCTCCTATGGCCTGTTAGGTGGATTTCCAACCGTAGGGCATGTTACGTGTACTCAGTAGGATCCACTTATTAGGCCATAGAAGTGGAAACAAATAATTGTATTTATTTGGAAGTAGTTATTAGAAAGAAGAACAGTAATAACATAACGACAACTATCTGGTCCCGTAGAAGTTCCATGGAATTGAGAAACCAACAAATAGGGTTTGGTCTTGGTCAAATCAACAAAATCAACCTGTCAGTTCGTTAAACAATTTTATTATGGAGAACATATTCATTGTAATAAATTATTCAAGTTGCAAGATTTACTTTCATATACAATTGAAAAATATCAACATTCAACTTTATACCTAAACTAAGTTATGCTTTAGTTCCCCAGTTTTCTTCCACTTCTCCCACCCACACTTCCCCGACTCCCAATTCCCCCATCAACACTTCTTCCACCATTGATCCACCACCATCTCTTCCCCATCAACATTTACCCATCTCAACTTCCCCCACCTTAATATCCTCCACTATTATTTCCCCCATCTACACTTCCCCCGCCTATAGTTCAACCACCTTCACTTCCATTGTCAACATTTACTCATCTTAACTTTACCCATCTCATATTTCTCCACCTTAATTTCCCCCACCTTAATTTCCCCCACTAATATTTCCCCACTTTTACTTACCCCTTCTACACTTCCTCCTCCTATAGTTCCTCCACCTTCACTTCCATTGTCATCATTTACTCATCTTAACTTTACCCATATTAATTTTCTCCATCTTAACTTCCCCCACCTTAAGCTCCCCCACTATTATTTCCCAGCTTTTATTTCCCCCGTCAACACTTCCCCTTCTATAGTTCCACCACCTTCACTTCCATTGTGAACATTTACTCTTAACTTTACCCATTTTAACTTCTTAAACTCTTATTTCCTCCACCTACACTTCCCCCACCGACACTTTCCCCAAGGACTGTTAACAGTTGTCTTTCAACTCATTCGTTCGGTAGATGTTTATTATAAAATAAAATAAATGAATTTTTCATTCACAGGCATTGAAAATGTTATATAAATAATGGAAAGCTCCTATGGCCTGTTAGGTGGATGTCCAACCGTAGGGCATGTTACGTGTACTCAGTAGGATCCACTTATTATGCCATAGAAGTGGAAACAAATAATTGTATATATTTGGAAGTAGTTATTAGAAAGAAGAACAGTAATAACATAACGACAATTATCTGGTCCCGTAGAAGTTCCATGGAATTGAGAAACCAACAAATAGGGTTTGGTCTTGGTCAAATCAACAAAATCAACCTGTCAGTTCGTTAAACAGTTTTATTATGGAGAACATATTCATTGTAATAAATTATTCAAGGTGCAAGATTTAATTTCATAGGCCATTAAATAGTATGACCATTCAACCTTTTATCTAAACAAATTTATATTTTAATTCCCCAGTTTTCTTGCACTTCTCCCACCCACACTTCCCCGACTCCCAATTCCTACATCAACACTTCTTCCGCCTATAGTTACACCATCATCTCTTCACCAATCAACATTTCCCCATCTTTATTTTCACCGACTAAACTTCCCCCACTTTCATTACCCTACTTTTACTTCCCCCACCTTAATCTTCCCCATTATTAATTCCCAGCTTTTATTTCCCTCATCAACACTTCCCCTCCTATAGTTCCACCACCATCACTTCCCTTATCAACATTTACTCATCTTAACTTTCTACATCTTAACTTTCCCCATCTTAACTTCTCCCACTCTTAATTCCTCCATGTACACTTCCCCACCGACACTTTCCCCAATGACTGTTAACAGTTGTCTTTCAACTCATTCGTTCGGTAGATGTTTATGATAAAATAAAATAAATGAATTTTTCATTCATAGGCATTGAAAATGTTATATAAATAATGGAAAGTTCCTATGGCCTGTTAGGTGGATGTCCAACCGTAGGGCATGTTACGTGTACTCAGTTGGATCCACTTATTAGGCCATAGAAGTGGAAACTAATAATTGTATTTATTTGGAAGTAGTTATTAGAAAGAAGAACAGTAATAACATAACGACAACTATCTGGTCCCGTAGAAGTTCCACGGATTTGAGAAACCAAGAAATAGGGTTTGGTCTTGGTCAAATCAACAAAATCAACGTGTCAGTTCGTTAAACAGTTTTATTATGGAGAACATATTCATAGTAATAAATTATTCAAGGTGCAAGATTTACTTTCATATACAATTGAAAAATATCAACATTCAACTTTATACCTAAACTAAGTTATGCTTTAGTTCCCCAGTTTTCTTCCACTTCTCCCACCCACAATTCCCCGACTCCCAATTCCCCCATCAACACTTCTTCCACCATTGATCCACCACCATCTCTTCCCCCATCAACATTTACCCATCTCAACTTCCCCCACCTTCATATTCCCCACTATTATTTCCCCCATCTACACTTCCCCTGCCTATAGTTCAACCACCTTCACTTCCATTGTCAACATTTACTCATCTTAACTTTACCCATCTCATCTTTCCCCACCTTAACTTCCCCCACCTTAATATCCCCCACTAATATTTCCCCACTATTACTTCCCCCTTCTACACTTCCCCCTCCTATAGTTCAACCACCTTCACTTCCATTGTCAACATTTACTCATCTTAACTTTACCCATCTTAATTTTCTCCATCTTAACTTCCCCCACCTTAATCTCCTCCACTATTATTTCCCAGCTTTTATTTCCCCCGTCTACACTTCCCCTTCTATAGTTCCAGCACCTTCACTTCCATTGTGAACATTTACTCATCTTAACTTTACCCATTTTAACTTCTCCAACTATTATTTCCTCCACCTACACTTCCCCCACCGACACTTTCCCCAAGGACTGTTAACAGTTGTCTTTCAACTCATTCGTTCGGTAGATGTTTATTATAAAATAAAATAAATGAATTTTTCATTCACAGGCATTGAAAATGTTATGTAAATAATGGAAAGCTCCTATGGCCTGTTAGGTGGATGTCCAACCGTAGGGCATGTTACGTGTACTCAGTAGGATCCACTTATTAGGCCATAGAAGTGGAAACAAATAATTGTATTTATTTGGAAGTAGTTATTAGAAAGAAGAACAGTAATAACATAACGACAATTATCTGGTCCCGTAAAAGTTCCATGGAATTGAGAAACCAACAAATAGGGTTTGGTCTTGGTCAAATCAACAAAATCAACCTGTCAGTTAGTTGAACAGTTTTATTATGGAGAACATATTCATTGTAATAAATTATTCAAGGTGCAAGATTTAATTTCATAGGCCATTAAATAGTATGACCATTCAACCTTTTATCTAAACAAATTTATATTTTAGTTCCCCAGTTTTCTTGCACTTCTTCCACCCACACTTCCCCGACTCCCAATTCCTACATCAACACTTCTTCCGCCTATAGTTACACCATCATCTCTTCACCAATCAACATTTCCCCATCTTTATTTTCACCGACTAAACTTCCCCCACTTTAATTACCCTACTTTTACTTCCCCCACCTCCATTTTCCCCACCATTATTTCCCAGCTTTTATTTCCCTCATCAAAACTTCCCCTCCTATATTTCCACCACCATCACTTCCCTTATCAACATTTACTCATCTTAACTTTCTACATCTTAACTTTCTCCATCTTAACTTCTCCCACTCTTATTTAGTCCATCTACACTTCCCCCACCGACACTTTCCCCAAGGACTGTTAACAGTTGTCTTTTAATTCATTCGCTCGGTAGATGTTTATTATAAAATAAAATAAATGAATTTTTCATTCACAGGCATTGAAAATGTTATATAAATTTGGAAAGCTCCTATGGCCTCTTAGGTGGATTTCCAACCGTAGGGCATGTTACGTGTACTCAGTAGGATCCACTTATTATGCCATAGAAGTGGAAACTAATAATTGTATATATTTGGAAGTAGTTATTAGAAAGAAGAACAGTAATAACATAACGACAATTATCTGGTCCCGTAGAAGTTCCATGGAATTGAGAAACCAACAAATAGGGTTTGGTCTTGGTCAAATCAACAAAATCAACGGGTCAGTTCGTTAAACAGTTTTATTATGGAGAACATATTCATAGTAATAAATTATTCAAGTTGCAAGATTTTCTTTCATATACAATTAAAAATATCAACATTCAACTTTATACCTAAACTAAGTTATGCTTTAGTTCCCCAGTTTTCTTCCACTTCTCCCACCCACACTTCCCCGACACCCAATTCCCCTATCAACACTTCTTCCACCATTGATCCACCACCATCTTTTCCCCAATCAACATTTACTTATCTCAACTTTCCCCACCTTCATATCCCCCACTATTATTTCCCCCATCTACACTTCCCCTGCCTATAGTTCAACCACCTTCACTTCCATTGTCAACATTTACTCATCTTAACTTTACCCATCTCATCTTTCCCCACCTTAACTTCCCCCACCTTAACTTCCCCCACCTTAATATCCCCCACTAATATTTCCCCACTTTTACTTCCCCCTTCTACACTTCCCCCTCCTATAGTTCAACCACCTTCACTTCCATTGTCAACATTTACTCATCTTAACTTTACCCATCTTAATTTTCTCCATCTTAACTTCCCCCACCTTAATCTCCTCCACTATTATTTCCCAGCTTTTATTTCCCCCGTCTACACTTCCCCTTCTATAGTTCCAGCACCTTCACTTCCATTGTGAACATTTACTCATCTTAACTTTACCCATTTTAACTTCTCCAACTATTATTTCCTCCACCAACACTTCCCCCACCGACACTTTCCCCAAGGACTGTTAACAGTTGTCTTTCAACTCATTCGTTCGGTAGATGTTTATTATAAAATAAAATAAATGAATTTTTCATTCACAGGCATTGAAAATGTTATATAAATTTGGAAAGCTCCTATGGCCTCTTAGGTGGATTTCCAACCGTAGGGCATGTTACGTGTACTCAGTAGGATCCACTTATTATGCCATAGAAGTGGAAACTAATAATTGTATATATTTGGAAGTAGTTATTAGAAAGAAGAACAGTAATAACATAACGACAATTATCTGGTCCCGTAGAAGTTCCATGGAATTGAGAAACCAACAAATAGGGTTTGGTCTTGGTCAAATCAACAAAATCAACCTGTCAGTTCGTTAAACAATTTTATTATGGAGAACATATTCATTGTAATAAATTATTCAAGTTGCAAGATTTACTTTCATATACAATTGAAAAATATCAACATTCAACTTTATACCTAAACTAAGTTATGCTTTAGTTCCCCAGTTTTCTTCCACTTCTCCCACCCACACTTCCCCGACTCCCAATTCCCCCATCAACACTTCTTCCACCATTGATCCACCACCATCTCTTCCCCCATCAACATTTACCCATCTCAACTTCCCCCACCTTCATATCCCCCACTATTATTTCCCCCATCTACACTTCCCCTGCCTATAGTTCAACCAACTTCACTTCCATTGTCAACATTTACTCATCTTAACTTTACCCATCTCATCTTTCTCCACCTTAACTTCCCCCACCTTAATTTCCCCCACTAATATTTCCCCACTTTTACTTCCCCCTTCTACACTTCCCCCTCCTATAGTTCAACCACCTTCACTTCCATTGTCAACATTTACTCATCTTAACTTTACCCATCTTAATTTTCTCCATCTGAACTTCCCCCACCTTAAGCTCCCCCACCATTATTTCGCAGGTTTTATTTCCCAAGTCTACACTTCCCCTCCTATAGTTCCACCACCTTCACTTCCATTGTGAACATTTACTCATCTTATCTTTACCCATTTTAACTTCTCCAACTCTTATTTTCTCCACCTACACTCCCCCCACCGACACTTTCCCCAAGGACTGTTAACAGTTGTCTTTCAACTCATTCGTTCGGTAGATGTTTACTATAAAATAAAATGAATAAATTTTTCATTCACAGGCATTGAAAATGTTATATAAATAATGGAAAGCTCCTATGGCCTGTTAGGTGGATGTCCAACCGTAGGGCATGTTACGTGTACTCAGTAGGATCCACTTATTATGCCATAGAAGTGGAAACAAATAATTGTATATATTTGGAAGTAGTTATTAGAAAGAAGAACAGTAATAACATAACGACAATTATCTGGTCCCGTAGAAGTTCCATGGAATTCAGAAACCAACAAATAGGGTTTGGTCTTGGTCAAATCAACAAAATCAACCTGTCAGTTCGTTAAACAGTTTTATCATGGAGAACATATTCATAGTAATAAATTATTCAAGTTGCAAGATTTACTTTCATATACAATTGAAAAATATCAACATTCAACTTTATACCTAAACTAAGTTATGCTTTAGTTCCCCAGTTTTCTTCCACTTCTCCCACCCACAATTCCCCGACTCCCAATTCCCCCATCAACACTTCTTCCACCATTGATCCACCACCATCTCTTCCCCCATCAACATTTACCCATCTCAACTTCCCCCACCTTCATATTCCCCACTATTATTTCCCCCATCTACACTTCCCCTGCCTATAGTTCAACCAACTTCACTTCCATTGTCAACATTTACTCATCTTAACTTTACCCATCTCATCTTTCTCCACCTTAACTTCCCCCACCTTAATTTCCCCCACTAATATTTCCCCACTTTTACTTCCCCCTTCTACACTTCCCCCTCCTATAGTTCAACCACCTTCACTTCCATTGTCAACATTTACTCATCTTAACTTTACCCATCTTAATTTTCTCCATCTTAACTTCCCCCACCTTAATCTCCTCCACTATTATTTCCCAACTTTTATTTCCCCCGTCTACACTTCCCCTTCTATAGTTCTAGCACCTTCACTTCCATTGTGAACATTTACTCATCTTAACTTTACCCAATTTAACTTCTCCAACTATTATTTCCTCCACCTACACTTCCCCCACCGACACTTTCCCCAAGGACTGTTGACAGTTGTCTTTCAACTCATTCGTTCGGTAGATGTTTATTATAAAATAAAATAAATGAATTTTTCATTCACATGCATTGAAAATGTTATGTAAATAATGGAAAGCTCCTATGGCCTGTTAGGTGGATTTCCAACCGTAGGGCATGTTACGTGTACTCAGTAGGATCCACTTATTAGGCCATAGAAGTGGAAACAAATAATTGTATTTATTTGGAAGTAGTTATTAGAAAGAAGAACAGTAATAACATAACGACAACTATCTGGTCCCGTAGAAGTTCCATGGAATTGAGAAACCAACAAATAGGGTTTGGTCTTGGTCAAATCAACAAAATCAACCTGTCAGTTCGTTAAACAGTTTTATCATGGAGAACATATTCATTGTAATAAATTATTCAAGTTGCAAGATTTACTTTCATATACAATTGAAAAATATCAACATTCAACTTTATACCTAAACTAAGTTATGCTTTAGTTCCCCAGTTTTCTTCCACTTCTCCCACCCACACTTCCCCGACTCCCAATTCCCCCATCAACACTTCTTCCACCATTGATCCACCACCATCTCTTCCCCATAAACATTTACCCATCTCAACTTCCCCCACCTTAATATCCTCCACTATTATTTCCCCCATCTACACTTCCCCCGCCTATAGTTCAACCACCTTCACTTCCATTGTCAACATTAACTCATCTTAACTTTACCCATCTCATATTTCTCCACCTTAATTTCCCCCACCTTAATTTCCCCCACTAATATTTCCCCACTTTTACTTACCCCTTCTACACTTCCTCCTCCTATAGTTCCTCCACCTTCACTTCCATTGTCATCATTTACTCATCTTAACTTTACCCATCTTAATTTTCTCCATCTTAACTTCCCCCACCTTAAGCTCCCCCACTATTATTTCCCAGCTTTTATTTCCCCCGTCAACACTTCCCCTTCTATAGTTCCAGCACCTTCACTTCCATTGTGAACATTTACTCTTAACTTTACCCATTTTAACTTCTTAAACTCTTATTTCCTCCACCTACACTTCCCCCACCGACACTTTCCCCAAGGACTGTTAACAGTTGTCTTTCAACTCATTCGTTCGGTAGATGTTTATTATAAAATAAAATAAATGAATTTTTCATTCACAGGCATTGAAAATGTTATATAAATAATGGAAAGCTCCTATGGCCTGTTAGGTGGATGTCCAACCGTAGGGCATGTTACGTGTACTCAGTAGGATCCACTTATTATGCCATAGAAGTGGAAACAAATAATTGTATATATTTGGAAGTAGTTATTAGAAAGGAGAACAGTAATAACATAACGACAATTATCTGGTCCCGTAAAAGTTCCATGGAATTGAGAAACCAACAAATAGGGTTTGGTCTTGGTCAAATCAACAAAATCAACCTGTCAGTTCGTTAAACAGTTTTATTATGGAGAACATATTCATTGTAATAAATTATTCAAGGTGCAAGATTTAATTTCATAGGCCATTAAATAGTATGACCATTCAACCTTTTATCTAAACAAATTTATATTTTAATTCCCCAGTTTTCTTGCACTTCTCCCACCCACACTTCCCCGACTCCCAATTCCTACATCAACACTTCTTCCGCCTATAGTTACACCATCATCTCTTCACCAATCAACATTTCCCCATCTTTATTTTCACCGACTACACTTCCCCCACTTTCATTACCCTACTTTTACTTCCCCCACCTTAATCTTCCCCATTATTAATTCCCAGCTTTTATTTCCCTCATCAACACTTCCCCTCCTATAGTTCCACCACCATCACTTCCCTTATCAACATTTACTCATCTTAACTTTCTACATCTTAACTTTCCCCATCTTAACTTCTCCCACTCTTAATTCCTCCATGTACACTTCCCCACCGACACTTTCCCCAATGACTGTTAACAGTTGTCTTTCAACTCATTCGTTCGGTAGATGTTTATGATAAAATAAAATAAATGAATTTTTCATTCATAGGCATTGAAAATGTTATATAAATAATGGAAAGATCCTATGGCCTGTTAGGTGGATTTCCAACCGTAGGGCATGTTACGTGTACTCAGTAGGATCCACTTATTAGGCCATAGAAGTGGAAACAAATAATTGTATTTATTTGGAAGTAGTTATTAGAAAGAAGAACAGTAATAACATAACGACAACTATCTGGTCCCGTAGAAGTTCCACGGATTTGAGAAACCAAGAAATAGGGTTTGGTCTTGGTCAAATCAACAAAATCAACGTGTCAGTTCGTTAAACAGTTTTATTATGGAGAACATATTCATAGTAATAAATTATTCAAGTTGCAAGATTTACTTTCATATACAATTGAAAAATATCAACATTCAACTTTATACCTAAACTAAGTTATGCTTTAGTTCCCCAGTTTTCTTCCACTTCTCCCACCCACAATTCCCCGACTCCCAATTCCCCCATCAACACTTCTTCCACCATTGATCCACCACCATCTCTTCCCCCATCAACATTTACCCATCTCAACTTCCCCCACCTTTATATTCCCCACTATTATTTCCCCCATCTACACTTCCCCTGCCTATAGTTCAACCAACTTCACTTCCATTGTCAACATTTACTCATCTTAACTTTACCCATCTCATCTTTCTCCACCTTAACTTCCCCCACCTTAATTTCCCCCACTATTATTTCCCCACTTTTACTTCCCCCTTCTACACTTCCCCCTCCTATAGTTCAACCACCATCACTTCCATTGTCAACATTTACTCATCTTAACTTTACCCATCTTAATTTTCTCCATCTTAACTTCCCCTACCTTAATCTCCTCCACTATTATTTCGCAGGTTTTATTTCCCAAGTCTACACTTCCCCTCCTATAGTTCCACCACCTTCACTTCCATTGTGAACATTTACTCATCCTATCTTTACCCATTTTAACTTCTCCAACTATTATTTCCTCCACCTACACTTCCCCCACCGACACTTTCCCCAAGGACTGTTAACAGTTGTCTTTCAACTCATTCGTTCGGTAGATGTTTACTATAAAATAAAATGAATGAATTTTTCATTCACAGGCATTGAAAATGTTATGTAAATAATGGAAAGCTCCTATTGCCTGTTAGGTGGATGTCCAACCGTAGGGCATGTTACGTGTACTCAGTAGGATCCACTTATTAGGCCATAGAAGTGGAAACAAATAATTGTATATATTTGGAAGTAGTTATTAGAAAGAAGAACAGTAATAATATAACGACAACTATCTGGTCCCGTAGAAGTTCCATGGATTTGAGAAACCAAGAAATAGGGTTTGGTCTTGGTCAAATCAACAAAATCAACGTGTCAGTTCGTTAAACAGTTTTATTATGGAGAACATATTCATAGTAATAAATTATTCAAGTTGCAAGATTTACTTTCATATACAATTGAAAAATATCAACATTCAACTTTATACCTAAACTAAGTTATGCTTTAGTTCCCCAGTTTTCTTCCACTTCTCCCACCCACAATTCCCCGACTCCCAATTCCCCCATCAACACTTCTTCCACCATTGATCCACCACCATCTCTTCCCCCATCAACATTTACCCATCTCAACTTCCCCCACCTTTATATTCCCCACTATTATTTCCCCCATCTACACTTCCCCTGCCTATAGTTCAACCAACTTCACTTCCATTGTCAACATTTACTCATCTTAACTTTACCCATCTCATCTTTCTCCACCTTAACTTCCCCCACCTTAATTTCCCCCACTATTATTTCCCCACTTTTACTTCCCCCTTCTACACTTCCCCCTCCTATAGTTCAACCACCATCACTTCCATTGTCAACATTTACTCATCTTAACTTTACCCATCTTAATTTTCTCCATCTTAACTTCCCCTACCTTAATCTCCTCCACTATTATTTCGCAGGTTTTATTTCCCAAGTCTACACTTCCCCTCCTATAGTTCCACCACCTTCACTTCCATTGTGAACATTTACTCATCCTATCTTTACCCATTTTAACTTCTCCAACTATTATTTCCTCCACCTACACTTCCCCCACCGACACTTTCCCCAAGGACTGTTAACAGTTGTCTTTCAACTCATTCGTTCGGTAGATGTTTACTATAAAATAAAATGAATGAATTTTTCATTCACAGGCATTGAAAATGTTATGTAAATAATGGAAAGCTCCTATTGCCTGTTAGGTGGATGTCCAACCGTAGGGCATGTTACGTGTACTCAGTAGGATCCACTTATTAGGCCATAGAAGTGGAAACAAATAATTGTATATATTTGGAAGTAGTTATTAGAAAGAAGAACAGTAATAATATAACGACAACTATCTGGTCCCGTAGAAGTTCCATGGAATTGAGAAACCAACAAATAGGGTTTGGTCTTGGTCAAAGCAACAAAATCAACGTGTCAGTTCGTTAAACAGTTTTATTATGGATAACATATTCATTGTAATAAATTATTCAAGTTGCAAGATTTAATTTCATATGCCATTAAATAGTATGACCATTCAACCTTTTATCTAAACAAATTTATATTTTAGTTCCCCAGTTTTCTTGCACTTCTCCCACCCACACTTCCCCGACTCCCAATTCCTACATCAACACTTCTTCCGCCTATAGTTACACCATCATCTCTTCACCAATCAACATTTCCCCATCTTTATTTTCACCGACTAAACTTCCCCCACTTTCATTACCCTACTTTTACTTCCCCCACGTTAATCTTCCCCATTATTATTTCCCAGCTTTTATTTCCCTCATCAACACTTCCCCTCCTATAGTTCCACCACCATCACTTCCCTTATCAACATTTACTCATCTTAACTTTCTACATCTTTACTTTCTCCATCTTAACTTCTCCCACTCTTATTTCCTCCATGTACACTTCCCCAACCGACACTTTCCCCAAGGACTGTTAACAGTTGTCTTTCAACTCATTCGTTCGGTAGATGTTTATTATAAAATAAAATAAATGAATTTTTCATTCACAGGCATTGAAAATGTTATATAAATAATGGAAAGTTCCTATGGCCTGTTAGGTGGATTTCCAACCGTAGGGCATGTTACGTGTACTCAGTAGGATCCACTTATTAGGCCATAGAAGTGGAAAATAATAATTGTATTTATTTGGAAGTAGTTATTAGAAAGAAGAACAGTAATAACATAACGACAACTATCTGGTCCCGTAGAAGTTCCACGGATTTGAGAAACCAAGAAATAGGGTTTGGTCTTGGTCAAATCAACAAAATCAACGTGTCAGTTCGTTAAAAAGTTTTATTATGGAGAACATATTCATTGTAATAAATTATTCAAGTTGCAAGATTTACTTTCATATACAATTGAAAAATATCAACATTCAACTTTATACCTAAACTAAGTTATGCTTTAGTTCCCCAGTTTTCTTCCACTTCTCCCACCCACACTTCCCCGACTCCCAATTCCCCCATCAACACTTCTTCCACCATTGATCCACCACCATCTCTTCCCCCATCAACATTTACCCATCTCAACTTCCCCCACCTTCATATCCCCCACTATTATTTCCCCCATCTACACTTCCCCTGCCTATAGTTCAACCAACTTCACTTCCATTGTCAACATTTACTCATCTTAACTTTACCCATCTCATCTTTCTCCACCTTAACTTCCCCCACCTTAATTTCCCCCACTAATATTTCCCCACTTTTACTTCCCCCTTCTACACTTCCCCCTCCTATAGTTCAACCACCTTCACTTCCATTGTCAACATTTACTCATCTTAACTTTACCCATCTGAACTTCCCCCACCTTAAGCTCCCCCACCATTATTTCGCAGGTTTTATTTCCCAAGTCTACACTTCCCCTCCTATAGTTCCACCACCTTCACTTCCATTGTGAACATTTACTCATCTTATCTTTACCCATTTTAACTTCTCCAACTCTTATTTTCTCCACCTACACTCCCCCACCGACACTTTCCCCAAGGACTGTTAACAGTTGTCTTTCAACTCATTCGTTCGGTAGATGTTTATTATAAAATAAAATAAATGAAATTTTCATTCACAGGCCTTGAAAATTTTATATAAATAATGGAAAGTTCCTATAGCCTGTTAGGTGGATTTCCAACCGTAGGGCATGTTACGTGTACTCAGCTGGATCCACTTATTAGGCCATAGAAGTGGAAACAAATAATTGTATATATTTGGAAGTAGTTATTAGAAAGAAGAACAGTAATAACATAACGACAATTATCTGGTCCCGTAGAAGTTCCACGGATTTGAGAAACCAACAAATAGGGGTTGGTCTTGGTAAAATCAACTAAATCAACGTGTCAGTTCGTTAAACAGTTTTATTATGGAGAACATTTTCATTGTAATAAATTATTCAAGTTGCAAGATTTACTTTCATATACAATTGAAAAATATCAACATTCAACTTTATACCTAAACTAAGTTATGCTTTAGTTCCCCAGTTTTCTTCCACTTCTCCCTCCCACACTTCCCCGACTCCCAATTCCCCCATCAACTCTTCTTCCACCATTGATCCACCACCATCTCTTCCCCTTCCCCCATCAACATTTACCCATCTAAACTTTCCCCACCTTAATATCCACCACTATTATTTCCCCATCTACACTTCCCCCGCCTATAGTTCAATCACCTTCACTTCCATTGTCAACATTTACTCATCTTAACTTCACCCATCTCATTTTCCCCCACCTTAATTTCCCCCACTAATATTTCCCCACTTTTACTTCCCCCTTCTACACTTCCCCCTCCTATAGTTCCACCACCTTCACTTCCATTGTCATCATTTACTCATCTTAACTTTACCCATCTTAATTTTCTCCATCTTAACTTCCCCCACCTTAAGCTCCCCCACTATTATTTCCCAGCTTTTATTTCCCCCGTCAACACTTCCCCCTCCTATAGTTCCACCACCTTCACTTCCATTGTGAACATTAACTCATCTTAATTTTACCCATTTTAACTTCTCCAACTCTTATTTCCTCCACCTACACGTCCCCCACCGACACTTTCCCCAAGGAATGTTAGCAGTTGTTTTTCAACTCATTCGTTCGGTAGATGTTTATTATAAAATACAACAAATGAATTTTTCATTCGCAGGCATTGAAAATGTTATGTAAATAATGAAAAGTTCCTATGGCCAGTTAGGTGGATTTCTAACCGTAGGGCATGTTACGTGTACTCAGTAGGATCCACTTATTAGGCCATAGAAGTGGAAACAAATAATTGTATATATTTGGAAGTAGTTATCAGAAAGAAGAACAGTAATAACATAACGACAACTATCTGGTCCCGTAGAAGTTCCACGGATTTGATAAACCAAGAAATAGGGTTTGGTCTTGGTCAAATCAACAAAATCAACGTGTCAGTTCGTTAAACAGTTTTATTATGGAGAACATATTCATAGTAATAAATTATTCAAGTTGCAAGATTTACTTTCATATACAATTGAAAAATATCAACATTCAACTTTATACCTAAACTAAGTTATGCTTTAATTCCCCAGTTTTCTTCCACTTCTCCCACCCACAATTCCCCGACTCCCACTTCCCCCATCAACACTTCTTCCACCATTGATCCACCACCATCTCTTCCCCCATCAACATTTACTTATCTCAACTTCCCCCACCTTAATCTCGATCCCCAACTATTATTTCCCCATCTACACTTCCCCCGTCTAAAGTTCAACCACTTTCACTTCCATTGTCAACATTTACTCCTCTTAACTTTACCCATCTCATCTTTTTCCACCTTAACTTCCCCCACCTTAAGCTCCCCCACTATTATTTCCCAGCTTTTATTTCCCCCGTCTACACTTCCCCTCCTATAGTTCCACCACCTTCACTTCCATTGTGAACATTTACTCATCTTAACTTTACCCATCTTAATTTTATCCATCTTAACTTCCCCCACCCTAAGCTCCCCCACTATTATTTCCAAGCTTTTATTTCCCCCGTCTACACTTCCCCTCTTATAGTTCCACCACCTTCACTTCCATTGTGAACATTTACTCATCTTATCTTTACCCATTTTAACTTCTCCAACTCTTATTTTCTCCACCTACACTCCCCCACCGAAACTTTCCCCAAGGACTGTTAACAGTTGTCTTTCAACTCATTCGTTCGGTAGATGTTTACAATAAAATAAAATGAATGAATTTTTCATTCACAGTCATTGAAAATTTTATGTAAATAATGGAAAGCTCCTATTGCCTGTTAGGTGGATGTCCAACCGTAGGGCATGTTACGTGTACTCAGTAGGATCCACTTATTAGGCCATAGAAGTGGAAACAAATAATTGTATATATTTGAAAGTAGTTATTAGAAAGAAGAACAGTAATAACATAACGACAACTATCTGGTCCCGTAGAAGTTCCATGGAATTGAGAAACCAACAAATAGGGTTTGGTCTTGGTCAAATCAACAAAATCAACCTGTCAGTTCGTTAAACAATTTTATTATGGAGAACATATTCATTGTAATAAATTATTCAAGTTGCAAGATTTACTTTCATATACAATTGAAAAATATCAACATTCAACTTTATACCTAAACTAAGTTATGCTTTAGTTCCCCAGTTTTCTTCCACTTCTCCCACCCACAATTCCCCGACTCCCAATTCCCCCATCAACACTTCTTCCACCATTGATCCACCACCATCTCTTCCCCCATCAACATTTACCCATCTCAACTTCCCCCACCTTAATATCCCCCACTATTATTTCCCCCATCTACACTTCCCCTGCCTATTGTTCAACCACTTTATCTTCCATTGTCAACATTTACTCCTCTTAACTTAACCCATCTCATATTTCTCCACCTTAACTTCCCCCACCTTAATATCCCCCACTAATATTTCCCCACTATTACTTCCCCCTTCTACACTTGCCCCTCCTATAGTTCAACCACCTTCACTTCCATTGTCAACATTTACTCATCTTAACTTTACCCATCTTAATTTTCTCCATCTTAACTTCCCCCACCTTAAGCTCCCCCACTATTATTTCCAAGCTTTTATTTCCCCAGTCTACACTTCCCCTTAATAGTTCCACCACCTTCACTTCCATTGTGAACATTTACTCATCTTAACTTTACCCATTTTAACTTCTCCAACTCTTATTTCCTCCACCTACACTTCCCCCACCGACACTTTCCCCAAGGACTGTTAACAGTTGTCTTTCAACTCATTCGTTCGGTAAATGTTTATTATAAAATAAAATAAATGAATTTTTCATTCACAGGCATTGAAAATGTTATGTAAATAATGGAAAGCTCCTATGGCCTGTTAGGTGGATTTCCAACCGTAGGGCATGTTACGTGTACTCAGTAGGATCCACTTATTATGCCATAGAAGTGGAAACAAATAATTGTATATATTTGGAAGTAGTTATTAGAAAGAAGAACAGTAATAACATAACGACAATTATCTGGTCCCGTAGAAGTTCCATGGAATTGAGAAACCAACAAATAGGGTTTGGTCTTGGTCAAATCAACAAAATCAACCTGTCAGTTCGTTAAACAATTTTATTATGGAGAACATATTCATTGTAATAAATTATTCAAGTTGCAAGATTTACTTTCATATACAATTGAAAAATATCAACATTCAACTTTATACCTAAACTAAGTTATGCTTTAGTTCCCCAGTTTTCTTCCACTTCTCCCACCCACACTTCCCCGACTCCCAATTCCCCCATCAACACTTCTTCCACCATTGATCCACCACCATCTCTTCCCCCATCAACATTTACCCATCTCAACTTCCCCCACCTTCATATCCCCCACTATTATTTCCCCATCTACACTTCCCCTGCCTATAGTTCAACCAACTTCACTTCCATTGTCAACATTTACTCATCTTAACTTTACCCATCTCATCTTTCTCCACCTTAACTTCCCCCACCTTAATTTCCCCCACTAATATTTCCCCACTTTTACTTCCCCCTTCTACACTTCCCCCTCCTATAGTTCAACCACCTTCACTTCCATTGTCAACATTTACTCATCTTAACTTTACCCATCTTAATTTTCTCCATCTGAACTTCCCCCACCTTAAGCTCCCCCACCATTATTTCGCAGGTTTTATTTCCCAAGTCTACACTTCCCCTCCTATAGTTCCACCACCTTCACTTCCATTGTGAACATTTACTCATCTTATCTTTACCCATTTTAACTTCTCCAACTCTTATTTTCTCCACCTACACTCCCCCACCGACTCTTTCCCCAAGGACTGTTAACAGTTGTCTTTCAACTCATTCGTTCGGTAGATGTTTATTATAAAATAAAATAAATGAAATTTTCATTCACAGGCCTTGAAAATTTTATATAAATAATGGAAAGTTCCTATGGCCTGTTAGGTGGATTTCCAACCGTAGGGCATGTTACGTGTACTCAGTAGGATCCACTTATTATGCCATAGAAGTGGAAACAAATAATTGTATATATTTGGAAGTAGTTATTAGAAAGAAGAACAGTAATAACATAACGACAATTATCTGGTCCCGTAGAAGTTCCATGGAATTGAGAAACCAATAAATAGGGTTTGGTCTTGGTCAAATCAACAAAATGAACCTGTCACTTCGTTAAACAATTTTATTATGGAGAACATATTCATTGTAATAAATTATTCAAGTTGCAAGATTTACTTTCATATACAATTGAAAAATATCAACATTCAACTTTATACCTAAACTAAGTTATGCTTTAGTTCCCCAGTTTTCTTCCACTTCTCCCACCCACAATTCCCCGACTCCCAATTCCCCCATCAACACTTCTTCCACCATTGATCCACCACCATCTCTTCCCCCATCAACATTTACCCATCTCAACTTCCCCCACCTTAATATCCCCCACTATTATTTCCCCCATCTACACTTCCCCTGCCTATAGTTCAACCACTTTATCTTCCATTGTCAACATTTACTCCTCTTAACTTAACCCATCTCATATTTCTCCACCTTAACTTCCCCCACCTTAATATCCCCCACTAATATTTCCCCACTATTACTTCCCCCTTCTACACTTGCCCCTCCTATAGTTCAACCACCTTCACTTCCATTGTCAACATTTACTCATCTTAACTTTACCCATCTTAATTTTCTCCATCTTAACTTCCCCCACCTTAAGCTCCCCCACTATTATTTCCAAGCTTTTATTTCCCCAGTCTACACTTCCCCTTAATAGTTCCACCACCTTCACTTCCATTGTGAACATTTACTCATCTTAACTTTACCCATTTTAACTTCTCCAACTCTTATTTCCTCCACCTACACTTCCCCCACCGACACTTTCCCCAAGGACTGTTAACAGTTGTCTTTCAACTCATTCGTTCGGTAAATGTTTATTATAAAATAAAATAAATGAATTTTTCATTCACAGGCATTGAAAATGTTATGTAAATAATGGAAAGCTCCTATGGCCTGTTAGGTGGATTTCCAACCGTAGGGCATGTTACGTGTACTCAGTAGGATCCACTTATTATGCCATAGAAGTGGAAACAAATAATTGTATATATTTGGAAGTAGTTATTAGAAAGAAGAACAGTAATAACATAACGACAATTATCTGGTCCCGTAGAAGTTCCATGGAATTGAGAAACCAACAAATAGGGTTTGGTCTTGGTCAAATCAACAAAATCAACCTGTCAGTTCGTTAAACAATTTTATTATGGAGAACATATTCATTGTAATAAATTATTCAAGTTGCAAGATTTACTTTCATATACAATTGAAAAATATCAACATTCAACTTTATACCTAAACTAAGTTATGCTTTAGTTCCCCAGTTTTCTTCCACTTCTCCCACCCACAATTCCCCGACTCCCAATTCCCCCATCAACACTTCTTCCACCATTGATCCACCACCATCTCTTCCCCCATCAACATTTACCCATCTCAACTTCCCCCACCTTAATATCCCCCACTATTATTTCCCCCATCTACACTTCCCCTGCCTATAGTTCAACCACTTTATCTTCCATTGTCAACATTTACTCCTCTTAACTTAACCCATCTCATATTTCTCCACCTTAACTTCCCCCACCTTAATATCCCCCACTAATATTTCCCCACTATTACTTCCCCCTTCTACACTTGCCCCTCCTATAGTTCAACCACCTTCACTTCCATTGTCAACATTTACTCATCTTAACTTTACCCATCTTAATTTTCTCCATCTTAACTTCCCCCACCTTAAGCTCCCCCACTATTATTTCCAAGCTTTTATTTCCCCAGTCTACACTTCCCCTTAATAGTTCCACCACCTTCACTTCCATTGTGAACATTTACTCATCTTAACTTTACCCATTTTAACTTCTCCAACTCTTATTTCTTCCACCTACACTTCCCCCACCGACACTTTCCCCAAGGACTGTTAACAGTTGTCTTTCAACTCATTCGTTCGGTAAATGTTTATTATAAAATAAAATAAATGAATTTTTCATTCACAGGCATTGAAAATGTTATGTAAATAATGGAAAGCTCCTATGGCCTGTTAGGTGGATTTCCAACCGTAGGGCATGTTACGTGTACTCAGTAGGATCCACTTATTATGCCATAGAAGTGGAAACAAATAATTGTATATATTTGGAAGTAGTTATTAGAAAGAAGAACAGTAATAACATAACGACAATTATCTGGTCCCGTAGAAGTTCCATGGAATTGAGAAACCAACAAATAGGGTTTGGTCTTGGTCAAATCAACAAAATCAACCTGTCAGTTCGTTAAACAATTTTATTATGGAGAACATATTCATTGTAATAAATTATTCAAGTTGCAAGATTTACTTTCATATACAATTGAAAAATATCAACATTCAACTTTATACCTAAACTAAGTTATGCTTTAGTTCCCCAGTTTTCTTCCACTTCTCCCACCCACACTTCCCCGACTCCCAATTCCCCCATCAACACTTCTTCCACCATTGATCCACCACCATCTCTTCCCCCATCAACATTTACCAATCTCAACTTCCCCCACCTTCATATCCCCCACTATTATTTCCCCATCTACACTTCCCCTGCCTATAGTTCAACCAACTTCACTTCCATTGTCAACATTTACTCATCTTAACTTTACCCATCTCATCTTTCTCCACCTTAACTTCCCCCACCTTAATTTCCCCCACTAATATTTCCCCACTTTTACTTCCCCCTTTTACACTTCCCCCTCCTATAGTTCAACCACCTTCACTTCCATTGTCAACATTTACTCATCTTAACTTTACCCATCTTAATTTTCTCCATCTGAACTTCCCCCACCTTAAGCTCCCCCACCATTATTTCGCAGGTTTTATTTCCCAAGTCTACACTTCCCCTCCTATAGTTCCACCACCTTCACTTCCATTGTGAACATTTACTCATCTTATCTTTACCTATTTTAACTTCTCCAACTCTTATTTTCTCCACCTACACTCCCCCACCGACTCTTTCCCCAAGGACTGTTAACAGTTGTCTTTCAACTCATTCGTTCGGTAGATGTTTATTATAAAATAAAATAAATGAAATTTTCATTCACAGGCCTTGAAAATTTTATATAAATAATGGAAAGTTCCTATGGCCTGATAGGTGGATTTCCAACCGTAGGGCATGTTACGTGTACTCAGCTGGATCCACTTATTAGGCCATAGAAGTGGAAACAAATAATTGTATATATTTGGAAGTAGTTATTAGAAAGAAGAACAGTAATAACATAACGACAATTATCTGGTCCCGTAGAAGTTCCACGGATTTGAGAAACCAACAAATAGGGGTTGGTGTTGGTCAAATCAACAAAATCAACGTGTCAGTTCGTTAAACAGTTTTATTATGGAGAACATTTTCATTGTAATAAATTATTCAAGTTGCAAGATTTACTTTCATATACAATTGAAAAATATCAACATTCAACTTTATACCTAAACTAAGTTATGCTTTAGTTCCCCAGTTTTCTTCCACTTCTCCCTCCCACACTTCCCCGACTCCCAATTCCCCCATCAACACTTCTTCCACCATTGATCCACCACCATCTCTTCCCCTTCCCCCATCAACATTTACCCATCTAAACTTTCCCCACCATAATATCCACCACTATTATTTCCCCATCTACACTTCCCCCGCCTATAGTTCAATCACCTTCACTTCCATTGTCAACATTTACTCATCTTAACTTCACCCATCTCATTTTCCCCCACCTAAATTTCCCCCACTAATATTTCCCCACTTTTACTTCCCCCTTCTACACTTTCCCCTCCTATAATTCCACCACCTTCACTTCCATTGTCATCATTTACTCATCTTAACTTTACCCATCTTAATTTTCTCCATCTTAACTTCCCCCACCTTAAGCTCCCCCACTATTATTTCCCAGCTTTTATTTCCCCCGTCAACACTTCCCCTTCTATAGTTCCACCACCTTCACTTCCATTGTGAACATTTACTCATCTTAACTTTACCCATTTTAACTTCTCCCACTCTTATTTCCTCCACCTACACTTCCCCCACCGACACTTTCCCCAAGGAATGTTAACAGTTGTTTTTCAACTCATTCGTTCGGTAGATGTTTATTATAAAATACAAGAAATGAATTTTTCATTCGCAGGCATTGAAAATGTTATGTAAATAATGAAAAGTTCCTATGGCCAGTTAGGTGGATTTCTAACCGTAGGGCATGTTACGTGTACTCAGTAGGATCCACTTATTAGGCCATAGAAGTGGAAACAAATAATTGTATATATTTGGAAGTAGTTATCAGAAAGAAGAACAGTAATAACATAACGACAACTATCTGGTCCCGTAGAAGTTCCACGGATTTGATAAACCAAGAAATAGGGTTTGGTCTTGGTCAAATCAACAAAATCAACGTGTCAGTTCGTTAAACAGTTTTATTATGGAGAACATATTCATAGTAATAAATTATTCAAGTTGCAAGATTTACTTTCATATACAATTGAAAAATATCAACATTCAACTTTATACCTAAACTAAGTTATGCTTTAATTCCCCAGTTTTCTTCCACTTCTCCCACCCACACTTCCCCGACTCCCACTTCCCCCATCAACACTTCTTCCACCATTGATCCACCACCATCTCTTCCCCCATCAACATTTACTTATCTCAACTTCCCCCACCTTAATCTCGATCCCCAACTATTATTTCCCCCATCTACACTCCCCCGTCTAAAGTTCAACCACTTTCACTTCCATTGTCAACATTTACTCCTCTTAACTTTACCCATCTCATCTTTTTCCACCTTAACTTCCCCCACCTTAAGCTCCCCCACTATTATTTCCCAGCTTTTATTTCCCCCGTCTACACTTCCCCTCCTATAGTTCCACCACCTTCACTTCCATTGTGAACATTTACTCATCTTAACTTTACCCATCTTAATTTTATCCATCTTAACTTCCCCCACCCTAAGCTCCCCCACTATTATTTCCAAGCTTTTATTTCCCCCGTCTACACTTCCCATTCTATAGTTCCACCACCTTCACTTCCATTGTGAACATTTACTCATCTTAACTTTACCCATTTTAACTTCTCAAACTCTTATTTCCTCCACCTACACTTCCCCCACCGACACTTTCCCCAAGGTCTGTTAACAGTTGTCTTTCAACTCATTCGCTCGGTAGATGTTTATTATAAAATAAAATAAATGAATTTTTCATTCACAGGCATTGAAAAGGTTATATAAATAATGAAAAGCTCCTATGGCCTGTTAGGTGGATTTCCAACCGTAGGGCATGTTACGTGTACTCAGTAGGATCCACTTATTATGCCATAGAAGTGGAAACAAATAATTGTATATATTTGGAAGTAGTTATTAGAAAGAAGAACAGTAATAACATAACGACAATTATCTGGTCCCGTAGAAGTTCCATGGAATTCAGAAACCAACAAATAGGGTTTGGTCTTGGTCAAATCAACAAAATCAACCTTTCAGTTCGTTAAACAGTTTTATCATGGAGAACATATTCATAGTAATAAATTATTCAAGTTGCAAGATTTACTTTCATATACAATTGAAAAATATCAACATTCAACTTTATACCTAAACTAAGTTATGCTTTAGTTCCCCAGTTTTCTTCCACTTCTCCCACCCACAATTCCCCGACTCCCAATTCCCCCATCAACACTTCTTCCACCATTGATCCACCACCATCTCTTCCCCCATCAACATTTACCCATCTCAACTTCCCCCACCTTCATATTCCCCACTATTATTTCCCCAATCTACACTTCCCCTGTCTATAGTTCAACCAACTTCACTTCCATTGTCAACATTTACTCATCTTAACTTTACCCATCTCATCTTTCTCCACCTTAACTTCCCCCACCTTAATTTCCCCCACTAATATTTCCCCACTTTTACTTCCCCCTTCTACACTTCCCCCTCCTATAGTTCAACCACCTTCACTTCAATTGTCAACATTTACTCATCTTAACTTTACCCATCTTAATTTTCTCCATCTTAACTTCCCCCACCTTAATCTCCTCCACTATTATTTCCCAACTTTTATTTCCCCCGTCTACACTTCCCCTTCTATAGTTCTAGCACCTTCACTTCCATTGTGAACATTTACTCATCTTAACTTTACCCAATTTAACTTCTCCAACTATTATTTCCTCCACCTACACTTCCCCCACCGACACTTTCCCAAAGGACTGTTAACAGTTGTCTTCCAACTCATTCGTTCGGTAGATGTTTACTATAAAATAAAATGAATGAATTTTTCATTCACAGTCATTGAAAATGTTATGTAAATAATGGAAAGCTCATATGGCCTGTTAGGTGGATGTCTAACCGTAGGGCATGTTACGTGTACTCAGTAGGATCCACTTATTAGGCCATAGAAGTGGAAACAAATAATTGTATATATTTGGAAGTAGTTATTAGAAAGAAGAACAGTAATAACATAACGACAACTATCTGGTCCCGTAGAAGTTCCATGGAATTGAGAAACCAACAAATAGGGTTTGGTCTTGGTCAAAGCAACAAAATCAACGTGTCAGTTCGTTAAACAGTTTTATTATGGAGAACATATTCATTGTAATAAATTATTCAAGTTGCAAGATTTAATTTCATATGCCATTAAATAGTATGACCATTCAACCTTTTATCTAAACAAATTTATATTTTAGTTCCCCAGTTTTCTTGCACTTCTCCCACCCACACTTCCCCGACTCCCAATTCCTACATCAACACTTCTTCCGCCTATAGTTACACCATCATCTCTTCACCAATCAACATTTCCCCATCTTTATTTTCACCGACTAAACTTCCCCCACTTTCATTACCCTACTTTTACTTCCCCCACGTTAATCTTCCCCATTATTATTTCCCAGCTTTTATTTCCCTCATCAACACTTCCCCTCCTATAGTTCCACCACCATCACTTCCCTTATCAACATTTACTCATCTTAACTTTCTACATCTTAACTTTCTCCATCTTAACTTCTCCCACTCTTATTTCCTCCATGTACACTTCCCCAACCGACACTTTCCCCAAGGACTGTTAACAGTTGTCTTTCAACTCATTCGTTCGGTAGATGTTTATTATAAAATAAAATAAATGAATTTTTCATTCACAGGCATTGAAAATGTTATATAAATAATGGAAAGTTCCTATGGCCTGTTAGGTGGATTTCCAACCGTAGGGCATGTAACGTGTACTCAGTTGGATCAACTTATTAGGCCATAGAAGTGGAAAATAATAATTGTATTTATTTGGAAGTAGTTATTAGAAAGAAGAACAGTAATAACATAACGACAACTATCTGGTCCCGTAGAAGTTCCACGGATTTGAGAAACCAAGAAATAGGGTTTGGTCTTGGTCAAATCAACAAAATCAACGTGTCAGTTCGTTAAAAAGTTTTATTATGGAGAACATATTCATTGTAATAAATTATTCAAGGTGCAAGATTTAATTTCATAGGCCATTAAATAGTATGACCATTCAACCTTTTATCTAAACAAATTTATATTTTAGTTCCCCAGTTTTCTTGCACTTCTCCCACCCACACTTCCCCGACTCCCAATTCCTACATCAACACTTCTTCCGCCTATAGTTACACCATCATCTCTTCCCCAATCAACATAAACCCATCTTAAAATTCACCGACTAAACTTCCCCCACTTTCATTACCCTACTTTTACTTCCCCACCTCCATTTTCCCCACCATTATTTCCCAGCTTTTATTTCCCTCATCAAAACTTTCCCTCCTATAGTTCCACCACCATCACTTCCCTTATCAACATTTACTCATCTTAACTTTCTTCATCTTAACTTTCTCTATCCTAACTTCTCCCACTATTATTTAGTCCATCTACACTTCCTCCACCGACACTTTCCCCAAGGACTGTTAACAGTTGTCTTTCAACTCATTCGTTCGGTAGATGTTTATTGTAAAATAAAATAAATGAATTTTTCATTCACAGGCATTGAAAAGGTTATATAAATAATGGAAATCTCCTATGGCCTGTTAGGTGGATTTCCAACCGTAGGGCATGTTACGTGTACTCAGTAGGATCCACTTATTATGCCATAGAAGTGGAAACAAATAATTGTATATATTTGGAACTAGTTATTAGAAAGAAGAATAGTAATAATATAACGACAACTATCTGGTCCTGTAGAAGTTCCATGGAATTGAGAAACCAACAAATAGGGTTTGGTCTTGGTCAAATCAACATAATCAACGTGTCAGTTCGTTAAACAATTTTATTATGGAGAACATATTCATTGTAATAAAATATTCAAGTTGCAAGATTTACTTTCATATACAATTGAAAAATATCAACATTCAACTTTATACCTAAACTAAGTTATACTTTAGTTCCCCAGTTTTCTTCCACTTCTCCCATCCACACTTCACCGACATCCAATTCCCCCATGAACACTTCTTCCACCATTGATCCACCACCATCTCTTCCCCTTCCCCCATCAACATTTACCCATCTCAACTTTCCCCACCTTAATATCCACCACTATTATTTCCCCATCTACACTTCCCCCGCCTATAGTTCAACCACCTTCACTTCCATTGTCAACATTTATTCATCTTAACTTCACCCATCTCATTTTTCTCCACCTTAACTTCCCCCACTAATATTTCCCCACTTTTACTTCCCCCCTTCTACACTTGCCCCTCCTATAGTTCAACCACCTTCACTTCCATTGTCAACATTTACTCATCTTAACTTTACCCATCTTAATTTTCTCCATCTTAACTTCCCCCACCTTAATCTCCCCCACTATCATTTCCAAGCTTTTATTTCCCCCGTCTACACTTCCCCTTCTATAGTTCCAGCACCTTCACTTCCATTGTGAACATTTACTCATCTTAACTTTACCCATTTTAACTTCTCCAACTCTTATTTCCTCCACCTACACTTCCCCCACCGACACTTTCCCCAAGGACTGTTAACAGTTGTCTTTCAACTCATTCGTTCGGTAAATGTTTATTATAAAATAGAATAAATGAATTTTTCATTCACAGGCATTGAAAATGTTATGTAAATAATGGAAAGCTCCTATGGCCTGTTAGGTGGATTTCCAACCGTAGGGCATGTTACATGTACTCAGTAGGATCCACTTATTATGCCATAGAAGTGGAAACAAATAATTGTATATATTTGGAAGTAGTTATTAGAAAGAAGAACAGTAATAACATAACGACAATTATCTGGTCCCGTAGAAGTTCCATGGAATTGAGAAACCAACAAATAGGGTTTGGTCTTGGTCAAATCAACAAAATCAACCTGTCAGTTCGTTAAACAATTTTATTATGGAGAACATATTCATTGTAATAAATTATTCAAGTTGCAAGATTTACTTTCATATACAATTGAAAAATATCAACATTCAACTTTATAACTAAAATAAGTTATGCTTTAGTTCCCCAGTTTTCTTCCACTTCTCCCACCCACAATTCCCCGACTCCCAATTCCCCCATCAACACTTCTTCCACCATTGATCCACCACCATCTCTTCCCCCATCAACATTTACCCATCTCAACTTCCCCCACCTTAATATCCCCCACTATTATTTCCCCCATCTACACTTCCCCTGCCTATAGTTCAACCACTTTATCTTCCATTGTCAACATTTACTCCTCTTAACTTAACCCATCACATATTTCTCCACCTTAACTTCCCCCACCTTAATATCCCCCACTAATATTTCCCCACTATTACTTCCCCCTTCTACACTTGCCCCTCCTATAGTTCAACCACCTTCACTTCCATTGTCAACATTTACTCATCTTAACTTTACCCATCTTAATTTTCTCCATCTTAACTTCCCCTACCTTAATCTCCTCCACTATTATTTCGCAGGTTTTATTTCCCAAGTCTACACTTCCCCTCTTATAGTTCCACCACCTTCACTTCCATTGTGAACATTTACTCATCTTATCTTTACCCATTTTAACTTCTCCAACTCTTATTTTCTCCACCTACACTCCCCCACCGACACTTTCCCCAAGGACTGTTAACAGTTGTCTTTCAACTCATTCGTTCGGTAGATGTTTACTATAAAATAAAATGAATGAATTTTTCATTCACAGTCATTGAAAATGTTATGTAAATAATGGAAAGCTCCTATTGCCTGTTAGGTGGATGTCCAACCGTAGGGCATGTTACGTGTACTCAGTAGGATCCACTTATTAGGCCATAGAAGTGGAAACAAATAATTGTATATATTTGAAAGTAGTTATTAGAAAGAAGAACAGTAATAACATAACGACCACTATCTGGTCCCGTAGAAGTTCCATGGAATTGAGAAACCAACAAATAGGGTTTGGTCTTGGTCAAAGCAACAAAATCAACGTGTCAGTTCGTTAAACAGTTTTATTATGGAGAACATATTCATTGTAATAAATTATTCAAGTTGCAAGATTTAATTTCATATGCCATTAAATAGTATGACCATTCAATCTTTTATCTAAACAAATTTATATTTTAGTTCCCCAGTTTTCTTGCACTTCTCCCACCCACACTTCCCCGACTCCCAATTCCTACATCAACACTTCTTCCGCCTATAGTTACACCATCATCTCTTCACCAATCAACATTTCCCCATCTTTATTTTCACCGACTAAACTTCCCCCACTTTCATTACCCTACTTTTACTTCCCCCACGTTAATCTTCCCCATTATTATTTCCCAGCTTTTATTTCCCTCATCAACACTTCCCCTCCTATAGTTCCACCACCATCACTTCCCTTATCAACATTTACTCATCTTAACTTTCTACATCTTAACTTTCTCCATCTTAACTTCTCCCACTCTTATTTCCTCCATGTACACTTCCCCAACCGACACTTTCCCCAAGGACTGTTAACAGTTGTCTTTCAACTCATTCGTTCGGTAGATGTTTAATATAAAATAAAATAAATGAATTTTTCATTCACAGGCATTGAAAATGTTATATAAATAATGGAAAGTTCCTATGGCCTGTTAGGTGGATTTCCAACCGTAGGGCATGTAACGTGTACTCAGTTGGATCCACTTATTAGGCCATAGAAGTGGAAAATAATAATTGTATTTATTTGGAAGTAGTTATTAGAAAGAAGAACAGTAATAACATAACGACAACTATCTGGTCCCGTAGAAGTTCCACGGATTTGAGAAACCAAGAAATAGGGTTTGGTCTTGGTCAAATCAACAAAATCAACGTGTCAGTTCGTTAAAAAGTTTTATTATGGAGAACATATTCATTGTAATAAATTATTCAAGTTGCAAGATTTACTTTCATATACAATTGAAAAATATCAACATTCAACTTTATACCTAAACTAAGTTATGCTTTAGTTCCCCAGTTTTCTTCCACTTCTCCCACCCACACTTCCCCGACTCCCAATTCCCCCATCAACACTTCTTCCACCATTGATCCACCACCATCTCTTCCCCCATCAACATTTACCCATCTCAACTTCCCCCACCTTAATATCCCCCACTATTATTTCCCCCATCTACACTTCCCCTGCCTATAGTTCAACCACTTTATCTTCCATTGTCAACATTTACTCCTCTTAACTTAACCCATCTCATATTTCTCCACCTTAACTTCCCCCACCTTAATATCCCCCACTAATATTTCCCCACTATTACTTCCCCCTTCTACACTTGCCCCTCCTATAGTTCAACCACCTTCACTTCCATTGTCAACATTTACTCATCTTAACTTTACCCATCTTAATTTTCTCCATCTTAACTTCCCCCACCTTAAGCTCCCCCACTATTATTTCCAAGCTTTTATTTCCCCAGTCTACACTTCCCCTTAATAGTTCCACCACCTTCACTTCCATTGTGAACATTTACTCATCTTAACTTTACCCATTTTAACTTCTCCAACTCTTATTTCCTCCACCTACACTTCCCCCACCGACACTTTCCCCAAGGACTGTTAACAGTTGTCTTTCAACTCATTCGTTCGGTAAATGTTTATTATAAAATAAAATAAATGAATTTTTCATTCACAGGCATTGAAAATGTTATGTAAATAATGGAAAGCTCCTATGGCCTGTTAGGTGGATTTCCAACCGTAGGGCATGTTACGTGTACTCAGTAGGATCCACTTATTATGCCATAGAAGTGGAAACAAATAATTGTATATATTTTGGAAGTAGTTATTAGAAAGAAGAACAGTAATAACATAACGACAATTATCTGGTCCCGTAGAAGTTCCATGGAATTGAGAAACCAACAAATAGGGTTTGGTCTTGGTCAAATCAACAAAATCAACCTGTCAGTTCGTTAAACAATTTTATTATGGAGAACATATTCATTGTAATAAATTATTCAAGTTGCAAGATTTACTTTCATATACAATTGAAAAATATCAACATTCAACTTTATACCTAAACTAAGTTATGCTTTAGTTCCCCAGTTTTCTTCCACTTCTCCCACCCACACTTCCCCGACTCCCAATTCCCCCATCAACACTTCTTCCACCATTGATCCACCACCATCTCTTCCCCCATCAACATTTACCCATCTCAACTTCCCCCACCTTCATATCCCCCACTATTATTTCCCCATCTACACTTCCCCTGCCTATAGTTCAACCAACTTCACTTCCATTGTCAACATTTACTCATCTTAACTTTACCCATCTCATCTTTCTCCACCTTAACTTCCCCCACCTTAATTTCCCCCACTAATATTTCCCCACTTTTACTTCCCCCTTCTACACTTCCCCCTCCTATAGTTCAACCACCTTCACTTCCATTGTCAACATTTACTCATCTTAACTTTACCCATCTTAATTTTCTCCATCTGAACTTCCCCCACCTTAAGCTCCCCCACCATTATTTCGCAGGTTTTATTTCCCAAGTCTACACTTCCCCTCCTATAGTTCCACCACCTTCACTTCCATTGTGAACATTTACTCATCTTATCTTTACCTATTTTAACTTCTCCAACTCTTATTTTCTCCACCTACACTCCCCCACCGACTCTTTCCCCAAGGACTGTTAACAGTTGTCTTTCAACTCATTCGTTCGGTAGATGTTTATTATAAAATAAAATAAATGAAATTTTCATTCACAGGCCTTGAAAATTTTATATAAATAATGGAAAGTTCCTATGGCCTGTTAGGTGGATTTCCAACCGTAGGGCATGTTACGTGTACTCAGCTGGATCCACTTATTAGGCCATAGAAGTGGAAACAAATAATTGTATATATTTGGAAGTAGTTATTAGAAAGAAGAACAGTAATAACATAACGACAATTATCTGGTCCCGTAGAAGTTCCACGGATTTGAGAAACCAACAAATAGGGGTTGGTGTTGGTCAAATCAACAAAATCAACGTGTCAGTTCGTTAAACAGTTTTATTATGGAGAACATTTTCATTGTAATAAATTATTCAAGTTGCAAGATTTACTTTCATATACAATTGAAAAATATCAACATTCAACTTTATACCTAAACTAAGTTATGCTTTAGTTCCCCAGTTTTCTTCCACTTCTCCCTCCCACACTTCCCCGACTCCCAATTCCCCCATCAACACTTCTTCCACCATTGATCCACCACCATCTCTTCCCCTTCCCCCATCAACATTTACCCATCTAAACTTTCCCCACCATAATATCCACCACTATTATTTCCCCATCTACACTTCCCCCGCCTATAGTTCAATCACCTTCACTTCCATTGTCAACATTTACTCATCTTAACTTCACCCATCTCATTTTCCCCCACCTTAATTTCCCCCACTAATATTTCCCCACTTTTACTTCCCCCTTCTACACTTTCCCCTCCTATAGTTCCACCACCTTCACTTCCATTGTCATCATTTACTCATCTTAACTTTACCCATCTTAATTTTCTCCATCTTAACTTCCCCCACCTTAAGCTCCCCCACTATTATTTCCCAGCTTTTATTTCCCCCGTCATCACTTCCCCTTCTATAGTTCCACCACCTTCACTTCCATTGTGAACATTTACTCATCTTAACTTTACCCATTTTAACTTCTCCCACTCTTATTTCCTCCACCTACACTTCCCCCACCGACACTTTCCCCAAGGAATGTTAACAGTTGTTTTTCAACTCATTCGTTCGGTAGATGTTTATTATAAAATACAAGAAATGAATTTTTCATTCGCAGGCATTGAAAATGTTATGTAAATAATGAAAAGTTCCTATGGCCAGTTAGGTGGATTTCTAACCGTAGGGCATGTTACGTGTACTCAGTAGGATCCACTTATTAGGCCATAGAAGTGGAAACAAATAATTGTATATATTTGGAAGTAGTTATCAGAAAGAAGAACAGTAATAACATAACGACAACTATCTGGTCCCGTAGAAGTTCCACGGATTTGATAAACCAAGAAATAGGGTTTGGTCTTGGTCAAATCAACAAAATCAACGTGTCAGTTCGTTAAACAGTTTTATTATGGAGAACATATTCATAGTAATAAATTATTCAAGTTGCAAGATTTACTTTCATATACAATTGAAAAATATCAACATTCAACTTTATACCTAAACTAAGTTATGCTTTAATTCCCCAGTTTTCTTCCACTTCTCCCACCCACACTTCCCCGACTCCCACTTCCCCCATCAACACTTCTTCCACCATTGATCCACCACCATCTCTTCCCCCATCAACATTTACTTATCTCAACTTCCCCCACCTTAATCTCGATCCCCAACTATTATTTCCCCCATCTACACTCCCCCGTCTAAAGTTCAACCACTTTCACTTCCATTGTCAACATTTACTCCTCTTAACTTTACCCATCTCATCTTTTTCCACCTTAACTTCCCCCACCTTAAGCTCCCCCACTATTATTTCCCAGCTTTTATTTCCCCCGTCTACACTTCCCCTCCTATAGTTCCACCACCTTCACTTCCATTGTGAACATTTACTCATCTTAACTTTACCCATCTTAATTTTATCCATCTTAACTTCCCCCACCCTAAGCTCCCCCACTATTATTTCCAAGCTTTTATTTCCCCCGTCTACACTTCCCATTCTATAGTTCCACCACCTTCACTTCCATTGTGAACATTTACTCATCTTAACTTTACCCATTTTAACTTCTCAAACTCTTATTTCCTCCACCTACACTTCCCCCACCGACACTTTCCCCAAGGTCTGTTAACAGTTGTCTTTCAACTCATTCGCTCGGTAGATGTTTATTATAAAATAAAATAAATGAATTTTTCATTCACAGGCATTGAAAAGGTTATATAAATAATGAAAAGCTCCTATGGCCTGTTAGGTGGATTTCCAACCGTAGGGCATGTAACGTGTACTCAGTTGGATCAACTTATTAGGCCATAGAAGTGGAAAATAATAATTGTATTTATTTGGAAGTAGTTATTAGAAAGAAGAACAGTAATAACATAACGACAACTATCTGGTCCCGTAGAAGTTCCACGGATTTGAGAAACCAAGAAATAGGGTTTGGTCTTGGTCAAATCAACAAAATCAACGTGTCAGTTCGTTAAAAAGTTTTATTATGGAGAACATATTCATTGTAATAAATTATTCAAGTTGCAAGATTTACTTTCATATACAATTGAAAAATATCAACATTCAACTTTATACCTAAACTAAGTTATGCTTTAGTTCCCCAGTTTTCTTCCACTTCTCCCACCCACACTTCCCCGACTCCCAATTCCCCCATCAACACTTCATCCACCATTGATCCACCACCATCTCTTCCCCCATCAACATTTACCCATCTCAACTTCCCCCACCTTGATATCCCCCACTATTATTTCCCCCATCTACACTTCCCCTGCCTATAGTTCAACCACTTTATCTTCCATTGTCAACATTTACTCCTCTTAACTTAACCCATCTCATATTTCTCCACCTTAACTTCCCCCACCTTAATATCCCCCACTAATATTTCCCCACTATTACTTCCCCCTTCTACACTTGCCCCTCCTATAGTTCAACCACCTTCACTTCCATTGTCAACATTTACTCATCTTAACTTTACCCATCTTAATTTTCTCCACCTTCACTTCCATTGTCAACATTTACTCATCTTAACTTTACCCATCTTAATTTTCTCCATCTTAACTTCCCCCACCTTAAGCTCCCCCACTATTATTTCCAAGCTTTTATTTCCCCAGTCTACACTTCCCCTTAATAGTTCCACCACCTTCACTTCCATTGTGAACATTTACTCATCTTAACTTTACCCATTTTAACTTCTCCAACTCTTATTTCCTCCACCTACACTTCCCCCACCGACACTTTCCCCAAGGACTGTTAACAGTTGTCTTCCAACTCATTCGTTCGGTAGATGTTTATTATAAAATAAAATAAATGAATTTTTCATTCACAGGCATTGAAAATGTTATGTAAATAATGGAAAGCTCCTATGGCCTGTTAGGTGGATGTCCAACCGTAGGGCATGTTACGTGTACTCAGTAGGATCCACTTATTATGCCATAGAAGTGGAAACAAATAATTGTATATATTTGGAACTAGTTATTAGAAAGAAGAACAGTAATAACATAACGACAACTATCTGGTCCTGTAGAAGTTCCATGGAATTGAGAAACCAACAAATAGGGTTTGGTCTTGGTCAAATCAACATAATCAACGTGTCAGTTCGTTAAACAATTTTATTATGGAGAACATATTCATTGTAATAAAATATTCAAGTTGCAAGATTTACTTTCATATACAATTGAAAAATATCAACATTCAACTTTATACCTAAACTAAGTTATACTTTAGTTCCCCAGTTTTCTTCCACTTCTCCCATCCACACTTCACCGACATCCAATTCCCCCATGAACACTTCTTCCACCATTGATCCACCACCATCTCTTCCCCTTCCCCCATCAACATTTACCCATCTCAACTTTCCCCACCTTAATATCCACCACTATTATTTCCCCATCTACACTTCCCCTGCCTATAGTTCAACCACCTTCACTTCCATTGTCAACATTTATTCATCTTAACTTCACCCATCTCATTTTTCTCCACCTCAACTTCCCCCACTAATATTTCCCCACTTTTACTTCCCCCCTTCTACACTTGCCCCTCCTATAGTTCAACCACCTTCACTTCCATTGTCAACATTTACTCATCTTAACTTTACCCATCTTAATTTTCTCCATCTTAACTTCCCCCACCTTAAGCTCCCCCACTATTATTTCCAAGCTTTTATTTCCCCAGTCTACACTTCCCCATAATAGTTCCACCACCATCACTTCCATTGTGAACATTTACTCATCTTAACTTTACCCATTTTAACTTCTCCAACTCTTATTTCCTCCACCTACACTTCCCCCACCGACACTTTCCCCAAGGACTGTTAACAGTTGTCTTTCAACTCATTCGTTCGGTAAATGTTTATTATAAAATAGAATAAATGAATTTTTCATTCACAGGCATTGAAAATGTTATGTAAATAATGGAAAGCTCCTATGGCCTGTTAGGTGGATTTCCAACCGTAGGGCATGTTACATGTACTCAGTAGGATCCACTTATTATGCCATAGAAGTGGAAACAAATAATTGTATATATTTGGAAGTAGTTATTAGAAAGAAGAACAGTAATAACATAACGACAATTATCTGGTCCCGTAGAAGTTCCATGGAATTGAGAAACCAACAAATAGGGTTTGGTCTTGGTCAAATCAACAAAATCAACGTGTCAGTTCGTTAAAAAGTTTTATTATGGAGAACATATTCATTGTAATAAATTATTCAAGTTGCAAGATTTACTTTCATATACAATTGAAAAATATCAACATTCAACTTTATACCTAAACTAAGTTATGCTTTAGTTCCCCAGTTTTCTTCCACTTCTCCCACCCACACTTCCCCGACTCCCAATTCCCCCATCAACACTTCTTCCACCATTGATCCACCACCATCTCTTCCCCCATCAACATTTACCCATCTCAACTTCCCCCACCTTAATATCCCCCACTATTATTTCCCCCATCTACACTTCCCCCGCCTATAGTTCAACCACCTTCACTTCCATTGTCAACATTTACTCATCTTAACTTTACCCATCTCATCTTTCTCCACCTTAACTTCCCCCACCTTAATATCCCCCACTAATATTTCCCCACTTTTACTTCCCCCTTCTACACTTCCCCCTCCTATAGTTCAACCACCTTCACTTCCATTGTCAACATTTACTCATCTTAACTTTACCCATCTTAATTTTCTCCATCTTAACTTCCCCCACCTTAATCTCCCCCACTATCATTTCCAAGCTTTTATTTCCCAAGTCTACACTTCCCCTCCTATAGTTCCAGCACCTTCACTTCCATTGTGAACATTTACTCATCTTAACTTTACCCATTTTAACTTCTCCAACTCTTATTTCCTCCACCTACACTTCCCCCACCGACACTTTCCCCAAGGACTGTTAACAGTTGTCTTTCAACTCATTCGTTCGGTAAATGTTTATTATAAAATAGAATAAATGAATTTTTCATTCACAGGCATTGAAAATGTTATGTAAATAATGGAAAGCTCCTATGGCCTGTTAGGTGGATTTCCAACCGTAGGGCATGTTACATGTACTCAGTAGGATCCACTTATTATGCCATAGAAGTGGAAACAAATAATTGTATATATTTGGAAGTAGTTATTAGAAAGAAGAACAGTAATAACATAACGACAATTATCTGGTCCCGTAGAAGTTCCATGGAATTGAGAAACCAACAAATAGGGTTTGGTCTTGGTCAAATCAACAAAATCAACCTGTCAGTTCGTTAAACAATTTTATTATGGAGAACATATTCATTGTAATAAATTATTCAAGTTGCAAGATTTACTTTCATATACAATTGAAAAATATCAACATTCAACTTTATAACTAAAATAAGTTATGCTTTAGTTCCCCAGTTTTCTTCCACTTCTCCCACCCACAATTCCCCGACTCCCAATTCCCCCATCAACACTTCTTCCACCATTGATCCACCACCATCTCTTCCCCCATCAACATTTTCTCATCTCAACTTCCCCCACCTTAATATCCCCCACTATTATTTCCCCCATCTACACTTCCCCTGCCTATAGTTCAACCACCTTCACTTCCATTGTCAACATTTACTCATCTTAACTTAACCCATCTCATATTTCTCCACCTTAACTTCTCCCACCTTAATATCCCCCACTAATATTTCCCCACTATTACTTCCCCCTTCTACACTTGCCCCTCCTATAGTTCAACCACCTTCATTTCCATTGTCAACATTTACTCATCTTAACTTTACCCATCTTAATTTTCTCCATCTTAACTTCCCCCACCTTAAGCTCCCCCACTATTATTTCCAAGCTTTTATTTCCCCCGTCTACACTTCCCCTTCTATAGTTCCAGCACCTTCACTTCCATTGTGAACATTTACTCATCTTAACTTTACCCATTTTAACTTCTCCAACTCTTATTTCCTCCACCTACACTTCCCCCACCGACACTTTCCCAAAGGACTGTTAACAGTTGTCCTTCAACTCATTCGTTCGGTAGATGTTTATTATAAAATAAAATAAATGAATTTTTCATTCACAGGCATTGAAAATGTTATATAAATAATGGAAAGCTCCTATGGCCTGTTAGGTGGATTTCCAACCGTAGGGCATGTTACGTGTACTCAGTAGGATCCACTTATTAGGCCATAGAAGTGGAAACAAAATAACTGTACATATTTGGAAGTAGTTATTAGAAAGAAGAACAGTAATAACATAACGACAACTATCTGGTCCCGTAGAAGTTCCATGGAATTGAGAAACCAACAAATAGGGTTTGGTCTTGGTCAAATCAACAAAATCAACCTGTCAGTTCGTTAAACAGTTTTATTATGGAGAACATACTCATTGTAATAAATTATTCAAGTTGCAAGATTTAATTTCATATGCCATTAAATAGTATGACCATTCAACCTTTTATCTAAACAAATTTATATTTTAGTTCCCCAGTGTTCTTGCACTTCTCCCACCCACACTTCCCCGACTCCCAATTCCTACATCAATACTTCTTCCGCCTATAGTTACACCATTATCTCTTCCCCAATCAACATTTCCCCATCTTTATTTTCACCGACTAAACTTCCCCCACTTTCATTACCCTACTTTTACTTCCCCCACCTCCATTTTCCCCACCATTATTTCCCAGCTTTTATTTCCCTCATCAAAACTTTCCCTCCTATAGTTCACCCACCATCACTTCCCTTATCAACATTTACTCATCTTAACTTTCTACATCTTAACTTTCTCTATCTTAACTTCTCCCACTCTTATTTAGTCCATCTACACTTCCCCCACCGACACTTTCCCCAAGGACTGTTAACAGTTGTCTTTCAACTCATTCGTTTGGTAGATGTTTATTATAAAATAAAATAAATGAATTTTTCATTCACAGGCATTGAAAAGGTTATATAAATAATGGAAAGCTCCTATGGCCTGTTAGGTGGATTTCCAACCGTAGGGCATGTTACGTGTACTCAGTAGGATCCACTTATTAGGCCATAGAAGTGGAAACAAATAATTGTATATATTTGGAAGTAGTTATTAGAAAGAAGAACAGTAATAATATAACGACTATTATCTGGTCCCGTAGAAGTTCCATGGAATTGAGAAACCAACAAAGAGGGTTTGGTCTTGGTCAAATCAACAAAATGACGTGTCAGTTCGTTAAACAATTTTATTATGGAGAACATATTCATTGTAATAAAATATTCAAGTTGCAAGATTTACTTTCATATACAATTGAAAAATATCAACATTCAACTTTATACCTAAACTAAGTTATGCTTAAGTTCCCCAGTTTTCTTCCACTTCTCCAACCCACACTTCCCCGACTCCCAATTCCCCCATCAACACTTCTTCCACCATTGATCCACCACCATCTCTTCCCCTTTCCCCATCAACATTTACCCATTTCAACTTTCCCCACCTTAATATCCACCACTATTATTTCCCCATCTACACTTCCCCCGCCTATAGTTCAACCACCTTCACTTCCATTGTCAACATTTACTCATCTTAACTTCACCCATCTCATTTTTCTCCACCTTAACTTCCCCCACTAATATTTCCCCACTTTTACTTCCCCCCTTCTACACTTCCCCCTCCTATAGTTCAACCACCTTCACTTCCATTGTCAACATTTAGTCATCTTAACTTCACCCATCTCATTTTTCTCCACCTTAACTTCCCCCACTAATATTTCCCAACTTTTACTTCCCCCCTTCTTCACTTCCTCCTCCTATAGTTCAACCACCTTCACTTCCATTGTCAACATTTAGTCATCTTAACTTCACCCATCTAAATTTTCTCCATCTTAAGTTCCCCCACTAATAATTCCCCACTTTTACTTCCCCCCTTCTACACTTCCCCTCCTATAGTTCAACCACCTTCACTTCCATTGTCAACATTTAGTCATCTTAACTTTACCCATCTAAATTTTCTCCATCTTAAGTTCCCCCACCTTAACCTCCCCCACTATTATTTCCCAGCTTTTATTTCCTCCGTCTACACTTCCCCTTCTATAGTTCCACCACCTTCACTTCCATTGTGAACATTTACTCATCTTAACTTTACCCATTTTACCTTCTCCCACTCTTATTTCCTCCACCTACACTTCCCCCACCGACACTTTCCCCAAGGACTGTTAACAGTTGTCTTTCAACTCATTCGTTCGGTAGATTTTTATAATAAAATAAAATAAATGAATTTTTCATTCACAGTCATTGAAAATGTTATATAAATAATGGAAAGCTCCTATGGCCTGTTAGGTGGATTTCCAACCGTAGGGCATGTTACGTGTACTCAGTAGGATCCACTTATTAGGCCATAGAAGTGGAAACAAATAATTGTATATATTTGGAAGTAGTTATTAGAAAGAAGAACAGTAATAATATAACGACTATTATCTGGTCCCGTAGAAGTTCCATGGAATTGAGAAACCAACAAAGAGGGTTTGGTCTTGGTCAAATCAACAAAATGACGTGTCAGTTCGTTAAACAATTTTATTATGGAGAACATATTCATTGTAATAAAATATTCAAGTTGCAAGATTTACTTTCATATACAATTGAAAAATATCAACATTCAACTTTATACCTAAACTAAGTTATGCTTAAGTTCCCCAGTTTTCTTCCACTTCTCCAACCCACACTTCCCCGACTCCCAATTCCCCCATCAACACTTCTTCCACCATTGATCCACCACCATCTCTTCCCCTTTCCCCATCAACATTTACCCATTTCAACTTTCCCCACCTTAATATCCACCACTATTATTTCCCCATCTACACTTCCCCCGCCTATAGTTCAACCACCTTCACTTCCATTGTCAACATTTACTCATCTTAACTTCACCCATCTCATTTTTCTCCACCTTAACTTCCCCCACTAATATTTCCCCACTTTTACTTCCCCCCTTCTACACTTCCCCCTCCTATAGTTCAACCACCTTCACTTCCATTGTCAACATTTAGTCATCTTAACTTCACCCATCTCATCTTTCTCCACCTTAACTTCCCCCACTAATATTTCCCAACTTTTACTTCCCCCCTTCTACACTTCCCCCTCCTATAGTTCAACCACCTTCACTTCCATTGTCAACATTTAGTCATCTTAACTTTACCCATCTAAATTTTCTCCATCTTAAGTTCCCCCACTAATAATTCCCCACTTTTACTTCCCCCCTTCTACACTTCCCCCTCCTATAGTTCAACCACCTTCACTTCCATTGTCAACATTTAGTCATCTTAACTTTACCCATCTAAATTTTCTCCATCTTAAGTTCCCCCACCTTAACCTCCCCCACTATTATTTCCCAGCTTTTATTTCCTCCGTCTACACTTCCCTTTCTATAGTTCCACCACCTTCACTTCCATTGTGAACATTTACTCATCTTAACTTTACCCATTTTACCTTCTCCCACTCTTATTTCCTCCACCTACACTTCCCCCACCGACACTTTCCCCAAGGACTGTTAACAGTTGTCTTTCAACTCATTCGTTCGGTAGATTTTTATAATAAAATAAAATAAATGAATTTTTCATTCACAGTCATTGAAAATGTTATATAAATAATGGAAAGCTCCTACGGCCTCTTTGGTGGATGTCCAACCGTAGGGCATGTTACGTGTACTCAGTAGGATCCACTTATTAGGCCATAGAAGTGGAAACAAATAATTGTATATATTTGGAAGAAGTTATTAGAAAGAAGAACAGTAATAACATAACGACAACTAGCTGGTCCCGTAGAAATTCCACAGATTTGAGAAACCAACAAATAGGGTTTGGTCTTGGTCAAATCAACAAAATCAACGTGTCAGTTCGTTAAACAATTTTATTATGGAGAACATATTCATTGTAATAAATTATTCAAGTTGCAAGATTTACTTTCATATACAATTGAAAAATATCAACATTCAACTTTATACCTAAACTAAGTTATGCTTTAGTTCCCCAGTTTTCTTCCACTTCTCCCACCCACACTTCCCCGACTCCCAATTCCCCCATCAACACTTCTTCCACCATTGATCCACCACCATCTCTTCCCCATCAACATTTACCCATCTCAACTTCCCCCACCTTAATATCCCCCATTATTATTTCCCCCATCTACACTTCCCCTGCCTATAGTTCAACCACCTTCACTTCCATTGTCAACATTTACTCATCTTAACTTAACCCATCTCATATTTCTCCACATTAACTTCCCCCACCTTAATATCCCCCACTAATATTTCCCCACTATTACTTCCCCCTTCTACACTTGCCCCTCCTATAGTTCAACCACCTTCACTTCCATTGTCAACATTTACTCATCTTAACTTTACCCATCTTAATTTTCTCCATCTTAAATTCCCCCACCTTAAGCTCCCCTACTATTATTTCCAAGCTTTTATTTCCCCAGTCTACACTTCCCCTTAATAGTTCCACCACCTTCACTTCCATTGTGAACATTTACTCATCTTAACTTTACCCATCTTAACTTCTCCAACTCTTATTTCCTCCACCTACACTTCCCCCACCGACACTTTCCCCAAGGACTGTTAACAGTTGTCTTCCAACTCATTCGTTCGGTAGATGTTCATTATAAAATAAAATAAATGAATTTTTCATTCACAGGCATTGAAAATGTTATATAAATAATGGAAAGCTCCTATGGCCTGTTAGGTGGATTTCCAACCGTAGGGCATGTTACGTGTACTCAGTAGGATCCACTTATTAGGCCATAGAAGTGGAAACAAATAACTGTATATATTTGGAAGTAGTTATTAGAAAGACGAACAGTAATAACATAACGACAACTATCTGGTCCCGTAGAAGTCCCACGGAATTGAGAAACCAACAAATAGGGTTTGGTCTTGGTCAAATCAACAAATCAACGTGCCAGTCCGTTAAACAGTTTTATTATGGAGAATAAATTTATTGTAATAAATTATTCAAGTTGCAAGATTTCATCTCATATACAATTCAAAAATATCACCATTCAACCTTTTACCTAAACGACATATTTTACTTTAGTTTCACAGTTTACTTTCTCTTCTCACTTCTACTTTAGTTACACTTCCCCACCTACACTTCCCCAACTATCACTTTTCCCACCTACACTTTCCCACTTCCACTTCCTCCACCAACACTTTCCTCACTAAAACTTCCCCACATCTTCCACTTACACTTCCCTCACATTTGGTTCCCCATATTCAATTCCCCCACATTCACTTCCCTCACATACTCTTCTCTCACCAACATTTATACTATTTTCATTTCCCCACCTTCCTTCCCCATTTTTCACTACTTTCCCCTTTATTCCCACTACCAACACTTTCTCCACCTACACTTTCTCCCACCTACACTTTCTTCCATCTTCTCCTTCTCCCACCTACACTTTCTCCCACTTACATTTCCCCCATCAACACTTCTCATGCACATTCAATTGGGCGTCCTCCAATTCCCTTTCCTTAACCTCTCTCCCTCTTGCCCTTCACTTCCCCAACTTACCTTCCCCAGCAGACACTTCTCCTACCCACACTTTCCCCCACCTACACTTTCTTGACCTACACTTCCCCCACTAACAGTTCCCCTACATTCATTTCCCAAACATTTACTTCATTTCATCAACTACTCTATCTCCCATCCATCCTTTCCCCACTCTCACTTTCATTCCACTCATTACTACAGTTAGTGAGTGTATTATATATTGATATAAAAACCTACATGAACTATTAAGTGGATTCTATTTTTAATTGTAAGGCATGTTAAATGTACCCGGTTAAAGCCATTCAATAGGTCTGAAATACCAAAAAAATTATCTGTATATATTAGGGCCAGTTATCGGGAACCTTAAACCCACTTATATACAGTGAAGCCACTTATACGCACCACATTCCGTAAGATTCCGTTAAGTGGCTAGCCACTTAACGGTTAGTCCACTTAAACGATCATCTATACATATATATATATATATATTACTTTAACCACAGTTTATAGAATAGGGAATATAAACTGTGACTCTAATTCTAAAACAAATCTTTTTTTATTATAACTCATAGAAAATTAATTATATAACGTAGGAGTGACAATTATAAATTTCGTGTTACTTTGCTTCGCTTTAGTTACAGTTTGGTAATTAAAATGATTTGTGATTTGGCCCTATACTGTATGTATTGTGTATATATGAAATGCATGATCAAATTTGGCAATCAAATTATTATTTCCACTATATTTAACCAAAATAATGTTTGGTGATTAATTACCGCAAAGGTAATGAACTTGATAAAACAATAACCAACTCTTGGATTAGGATAATGCGAAAAGGGTGTGTTAGCAAAACAATTAATAAAAGGACGAAATAAAAATGAGAGGCCCCATAAAGGTTGGGGAGCCAATTTGCTTGTTGTAAACAAGTCTGCTGACATCTCTACCCTGTAGTTTCAATCTTCAGAGTAATGAACTAATAGGGGAAATGAATTAAATGATGATTAATCAGCTATAATGATATCGTGCCAGATAATTAAACCATTCAATGCTATAACAATTGCATCTCTAATATAAAGCTAAGCATTTATCAAGGTTGATGTGAGGTCAGTATTCTGTACCCTCTCTCCGTGCTTTCAGTCGTCGTCCGTCAGTTGGAAGAAGAAGGTCTCTCTGCTTTCTCCACATCATCGATTATTTGGAGGTGAGTTTGCTTGTAGCAACAGATGACCTTCAATGTTCGGTTAGGCAGCCATGTTTAAAAGTGAGGCAAGTAGTGTGCCAATTATGTGACTATTATTACTTTAAGTTTTGATTACTGAAGCTTGAATAATTCAAACGAAATAATATCGTAGGATTTTAAGTTACTAAATTTAAGTAAATTAATCTTGTTTTTAACATCATATCATTCATTTAAATTTTGAATCACTGTAACTTGCTATTTATTTACTATATTAATTTATTCAAATCAGCTTTATCTTTAATGAAATTAGAAAATTAAATCGAATACGTAAAACTTTATCTGTAAATGAAACAATTTATTCATAAACACTTAAAATACATAAATTTTCTAAAAATAAATTTTATTAATCACAGAGTATTGGAAAATGAGAGGAAAACCTCAATAAAACTATACATGAAATTAATCATTATGTTGACTTAACTAATAAAGGTTGAGAATTTATTTCTCAGCTTTATTATTATACTATCGGGATATTTTACACAAAATCTACTGAACCCTGTGTATAAGATGAAATTATTGACTTTTATACTGACCAATATACATTAAAACTCAATGTGAATTTCAGAGAGGTAATTTAAGTTTAAAGGATCTCTTTATTTACGGTGAAGTTTATTAAATAGTTGTTTTGAAGATTTAATTCTATACTCACATAATTAAGTGATATATTAAAGGGCAGGTTAATATTAAGATGTAGGTATAGAAATTCGATTAAATAAAATATTTACAGAAAATAACCTGATTGATAATATCCCGGCAGAATTTGGTAATTTATCATTGAACTTTTCTAGTTTTATGTACTTATAATAAACCAAAAATAGCTGTAAATTTATACAAGAAATTTACATGAAAAAATTTACACATATCGATATATTTTAATAACGTACGTGTAGAAAGAAAAATAGTCAAAGTGATTGTCTTATTATGTCATTTTGCCCATACTTTTCCCTTGTTAATCAAGTTACTTTGACTCGCATGAGCCAGATTGACTCATTCTTGAGGTCAGATTTTTCTCACTTTTGTGCAGTGACCAGGCAATTGCCTCATGGATAATTGCCCAATAATTTTTCAGATATTTTTAGAATGGTAATAACATAATTGCATTTTGTTTTTTATCCATTATATAATTAATTCCTTTATAAATTATATATTTCCGTATTCATTAATTAAATATTAATATTAACTCCTAGTAAAATACTGATTATGAGATGGGAGTGGGCGTGCCCTCTTGGTCTGGATCGATAGTGACAAAATGTATTGTATTGGTGGAAACTATCCGAGTGTGGTAAGTGTCCGTAGGTGACAATTGTCCCGGTGTGGCAATTGTCCTATCTCCCTTTTGAGCAATAGGACCATTCGTTATACATCCTATTTAGATATTATAACTTTTCGTGTCAGTGGAATTTTTGACGATTTCTCCAGTTAGGTTGTTACGATTCTGTCAGAACTTTGATAATAATATGATTAATACATTAATGTTGTGAGGTGTAGAATAACCTACAATAAAATAACTGCACTAGTTAATTCAATATAACCGTGATAGGTCATATATAGGGTCATGACATGACCTTGTACTTTTGTCTCATTCCTTTTACTGTGTGAGTTTGATGTTCGTATTTAAGTTGGCTTCAATCTTCAATTCTATTCAAATTTGGCTCTTTCGTCTGACATATTTTGTGAAAATATTTTCTGGCTACACTTTGAACCTATAAAACACTGGTAGGAATTATCTTGTTTATTCTTTACAATTTCACAAACCATCTTTCTTTAAATATTAAGATTGAAAATTCTGGTTTTTATATATTGACTAATTTAGTTCCTTTTCTGATATTTTTGCAGATATCTTCAAAGGTAATTGAAATCTTGCTTTAGGAAACGTGCTGAAGATCACCATAGTTCACTGTTTTTGGAACAGTGAACTGCAACCTACTCTCTTAGGCGAAAAAAGAAACACCTTAGGTGAGTTTGTAAAATTGAATTGGTTAGACTCTATTAACTGTTATATATATTAAATAAGTGTAATTGTATCAAACCTAGTTGCGAAATACGACTCCCTCCAATGCAAATAAGGGTGTTTGTGTGTTTTTATGATTGCAGTCATGAAATACGACACCTTTCACATATAAAAACTATACGACTCTTCGATCTTAAAATGTAATATTTTGGTGATTAGTAAGAGATGGCTGTCACGAAACACGACTTCTCAAGTGTCACTGTCCTATATTTGTTGGTCACTTTCACATAATATTTTTTGATAAAAATGTCATCACTATCATTTGTAAACAGCATATTTTTCAAATTATTTCGAGGAGCAGGTTTTCAATTTCAAATTTGAAACAAGAAACATTATTTTCGCGTGAAATATGTCGAAATATGTTTTACATCCTTGTAACATATGGATGGTACCAACCTTTTAACAATCAGTAACAATATATTTAAATTCATTGTTAAATGGCATTGTTTGCCGTAACTATGATAAAAAATGTTGTTATTATATTTATTATAATTATTATTGAATTCAAATGATTCCTTTACCAATACTTGAATGTAAATCAAGAAGAGTTTAAATTATCATGTAAGCAGTGGGATCGATGAATTTAAAAGCCGGTCTTAATACCCCCAGTTGCAAAACAGGACTCCTTGTCAGGTTAGGTTTATGATAAGATTAGGTTAGAATATGAAATTAATATATATAACCAAAACTACGATATACAATGAACTACATTTTTAAATGAAACCTAAACCAAGTTTTAGTTGTCTCTTTATTACGTGTCAGAATATTTAAGATCGGGGGAGTTGCATCGAATTATTGAATTCCATTTGAGGATTCGTATCAATTTTTGTATTTCAATGGAGTAGTCTCGCTGCTCCCAGACTGCCGTGGTGACTAGCCCGATTGGCTTAACCGCTGCCTCGAACCTGCTCTTATTTTCAATTGGGATATCATTAGGGGATCGTTTCAATTTTTTGCAAGCTACCGATAATACTCGTCCGATTGAGCTGAGATTTTGACATAAGGTGTAGAATGCTCCAAATCTTTGAGGTTGGTTCAGTATATTTTTCATTTTGGGGCACACCTCCCCCATGGGGGATGAAAGACCTGTCCCTCCCCACGAAATATCTATGTACTCAATGGGTGTCGGTCCTACAGAATTATTTTTAGAAGTTAATCTTTTCTCTACTGGTATCCTAAGGTCAGATAGTGGCCTTTTTTTGAATTTCGATCTAAATTTTTTGTTATTTCATTTTTAATTATTTTATTTTTTATTTCCAAAATAAAAAAGATAGAGATCGAAATTAAAAAAAGGGCTACCAGACGACCTTAGGAATTTTGGTCTGAACAGATTAGCTCCTATAAATTTTTCTGTAGGACCATACCCCATTGAGTCAATAGATTTTGTGAGAGTAATATTTGAGTGAAAAAGTTACGGAGATGATAGATTAAACAAAAAGAACTCATCAGGTAGTTTCGGGGGAACCAAAGGTCCTCCCTGGCTATGACGAAGCCATCTACCAAAAATGGGAGGCTATTACGCAACAACACACAAACTAACCAAATCCCTCCTTTTCATTATTCGCCCCCTTACCACTTCTAGTTGCCCTAGCGAATTGAAATTTTCTGTACGTTTTCTTTAGACTGTTTTTTGGAGAACTAAAGGAAAAAAACGGTGAAAATTACAAAAAACAGTGAAACGATCCCCTTAATTCAAGCTAAGACATATATTACGATTATACAACCAGTAGTTAATTAATTTGATTAATTCAATGACTTGAGATTTTTTTTCTAATTTCTTACTAACTATATCTTCAATACATTTTCTTACAGCTAGATAAGAGAACGACCTATGCATCAGTTAATGAAGATACATGAAAAAAACAAGAAATCATCATGAATCAGTCTAAGTCCAATGAAAGTGATCTGCACAGGATCTACAAGCATTTCATCAAATTTAAATGTGTTCCACAAATATATTCATTTATTTTGTCATGGATTTGGGAAAAGAAAATTGAAAGACCAATTCTAGAATATATTGAAATTAATAAAAATGATATATTGAAGAATGAAGCGGATTGTGAAGAATGGTCCAAAAAGAAAAAAGATATCTTGAAAGTTGGCAAGGATTACAGTTATGTGAGTTTCCTTCATGATTTGCTTCCATGTGTTTCGAATGACAGTATAGCCAGACCAGATTCTCCAGAATATTCGGAGAGAATAGAAGATGAAAAAAGTATCGAGTTCCATCTTAACAAAGTTAGAAATATTGAAGATAAAATCAATTACGAAGATGCAACTCCTATTTGTGATGAATTACTTGAAAATTTGAAAACGAGTATTGAAGAATTTTTGACAGCAGCAGGGAAAAGATACGAAAAAAATGAAACTGATGTTCAAGAAGCGACTAAAAAGGTTAATGATCAGTTCGATTGTTTTTCGAACAATTATTTCGAAGCAAAAACAAGACGGATCGAATACATTAGAGAATTATTAGATACGTTTTGTGCAGGAAATCTTAGAGAAATAAGTGATGATCATACAGTTCATCTACCTCTAGAAAATGAAGAAAAGGTCAACATTACATATGATTATGATAATGTGCAGATTACGATTAGAGGATCGGATGGCAACGAATATTTCCCATATTATCCAAAAATTAATCTTACTTCTTCGGACGCAATTGATGCGATACTTAATACTCCTGGATTAACTGTGATTGATGGTTCAACGGGATGTGGAAAGACTGAATTATTAAAATGTGTACAGCATGATTATTTAAAACTAGGAAATTCCCATTTAGAGTATAAATTGCCAATATATATTGACAATCGCCTTGCAACTAGTCGTTCAATAGGAAGATATTTGAAAGATGTATTTTCTGAATACCTTAGTATATTCTCAAAGAAAGATATCTTGGATGCTCTTGTTGAGGGGAATGGAGTAATCTTTTTAGTTGATGAATATTATGCATTAAGTTTGAAAGGAAGGGCATTAATAAATAATATCATGAAATTTGTTCGATCTAATAAAAGTAACTGCTCATGCATAATCGCTTTACGAGAATTCTATTCAAATCCTAATGTTATAATGACGAACTTTCATCGGAAAAAGATTGATTTTTTGAGAAGGTATGGTAGTGAAATTGAAGGCTCTAATACTGATAAGCTTGTCACAGATTTTGAAAATCTTGAAGACACAGAACAAATGTTGTTCGACACTCCGTTGCTATTGAAATTCTTCTGCAGTCTCTCCATCAACGGTACTTTGCCACAGCAGAAATTTAAGAGTGAAATTTGCATATATGAAGCTCTTATTGCGACTTTTGAAGAAAAAATAAAAAACTGTCTCATTGAGGGAAAAGTTGATAATTATGAGGCCATAGCAAAGGAGATCATTGAAATATTATCTAATCACTGTTTAGAAGTGTTCAGCAAAGGGAAATATTATTTTGATGAGGAAGACTTCAATGGACTTCTTGATCACTATTTCAAAAAATACCCAGATAGTGGAGACATTGAATCAATTTTGAAATTTTTCTTATTTCCAAGTTGCTTAAACAAGAACAACACAGAAAAATATTACTATTTCTCGGATAGATCTATTTGTGAATATCTTGTTATGAAAGCAATTCTTCGAAATGATTTGAATTCATCCAACGAGGCGAACGTTTCATCCATATTGTTGAATACTGACTCTGATGCTTGTTTAGGAAACAAGAAATTCATGATTAAAAGGTAAATTGTATGAAAATTGTAACATATTCAATATAGAATAATGAATACATGTAAATGAGTATTGAACTATCCTTATTAACAATCGTTAGCAAAATGAGTACGTTTCTGTTCATTTTAAATCTAACTGTTATAAATCATTTGAATTGCTTACTTTCTCGTATATCCAATTTAGATAATATCATTTCACCAATAATGCTATAAAATATTATATTATTAACTAAGTATGAATTTTCTTTCCCTTTAGGTACGCAATAATTGTGAAATTTCTGTTGAAATACACGACCAGAGAAAATATTACAGTTCCTTCGATATTCTGGAGAGATTTGAAAAAATATTTCATTATGCCTTATAAATATTGGCTTGATTTGCTGCCATCTCTTGAATGTGGCAAAATTGAGATTTCCGAAATAAGGGATAACATATTAGGTGGAAAAGAACCAAATTGGATGATTACTGAAGGAAAACACCTGCAATATTTGTCGATGCTTTTGGAAGTGAAACAACCAACTCAGAGGCTCGTAATTAAATTGAAAGATCCTTTGAACGAAGAAGAGGAGCAGAACCTTCTTAGTGTCATGTCAGCCATAAAGAGGAACTACCGAAAAGATCTTCATATACAACTCAAGGACAGTTATGAAAATTTTAAACCAATCAAGAATGATTTCTTCAATGAATTGAAGGATGTAGAGTAAGATATTTATTAGATGCGTTATGTAAATTTCATTTATTTTATTATACAATTGATGTTACATATTGAAATAAAGGCTCTAGGACAACTGTCATGTGGACATCTGCCATGTGACAAACTCTCATGAAAACAACTGCTATGTTTTGTATTATAATTTTTATTTTGTGATGTGTTATGCGCTTGTATACTTATCCTTTCATGAATTGTATTTAATTTGTTGTATATCATTATTTTAGCCAAAAAATGTAGTGAAAGCAACCTTGTATAAAAATGTTAATTGTATAGTCCGAAATTATGCACGAAGACGTATAGCAATTAATATTGACAGTAGATTCCGAATTAATAGTTGAATTTCATTGTTAAATCTTTTTCTTTCACATTTAATCCATTTGATCCCCTTAAATAATCAAATGGTTGACAAAAAGGTTAAAATTAGTAGATGCAAAACTTTCTTTTTAAACATTTCGAAATACAAGGAATGGTACAATCACAAACTGAACAGTTTAAATTTCTAGCGGGTGTGATTTTGTCTCTTATTACTTAATAATCTTCCACTGGGTTAATTAATGCTCAATATTTTTGTTTCTAAAAATTAACTTTGCTGCTAAATTCAGGATTATTAGCTTAAATTGTAATTACCTTACTTCTATGTTCAAATTTTTCTTACAAAAAATACTTTACTTAATTGTACTTTGAAATTTGAATTGTTTTCTTTATCACTTCTTTGTACATGAATTACATGTCATATAAATATTTAAAAAATGTCAAAATATTTCAGTAACAATTTTTTTTTTCAATTAACCCACAAATGCTCAGTGTTGTCAACCATTTGATTATTTAAACTGCAGTGGTTCTTAAACTGAGGTGCACAACACTCCTTTGGGGCCTGGATTGTTTAAATGGGGTGCCTGAAATGGCTGTTTTATATGTTTGGTTCTTGTTGTTAATTATCATGCAGAAAGTAAATAAAACATTTTTCTTACTTTTTCATTTTCAATTTTCACAAATTAGTAACCAAATATATTATAATTGTAGCTTTTCAATCTATTTCAACGCAATACAATGAAAATATTGCACACATTCCTGATAAAAGCAAGAAAAATACTTTAGGAACCAACCACTAATTTAAAGGGTTAAATGTGAAAGAAAATGATTGTAACAAATAAATAAATATTAATATTACTTCAGTAATATTAATTTCTATGCTTTTTCATGCACAGTTTTGGACTCTACATTATACAATTATCATTATTATACTAAATTTTTGGTTAGAATAATAATATACTTCACATTAAATTCAATCGATGAAAGTTTAAGTTTACAGGTGCATTACAAATCATCCAATACGATATCATAATATACAGCATGGCAGTTTTCCGTTACGGTAGTTGTCCGCATGGCAGCTATCCCTATGGCAGTTGTCCGTTACGGTAGTTGTCCGCATGGCAGCTATCCCTATGGCAGTTGTCCGTTACGGTAGTTGTCCGCATGGCAGCTATCCCTATGGCAGTTGTCCGTTATGGTAGTTGTCCGCTTGTCAGTTGTCCGTTCACTGAAATATAATTTATTTAATTATAATTTCATTCTATTCCAGATGTAACCTTGTCGAATTCAAAGGTTGCGTGAATTCAGAAGAGCACGTGTCAATTCTTTGTCTTAAATATTCAGATGAATGTGATGAAATGAGTTTCCTGATAATTCATTCCAAACACAAGCTTCGAATGAGTTTCAAATTTGAAGATGTTGCAAAATTGAAAATTCCTGAATACTCGGTTCCAAAATTTGGTGAGTTGCTGAACACAATTTGAAAATAACGATTTTCATTTTGAAATTAACAAAAAGTTTCTATAAGTTTATACAAATTGAAAGGTTATAGTTAAAATAAAATCAGGAACAAAAAGGGCGTTTTATAGTTTTCTTTTTCATTAACAGTATCACATAAAGCAATGACAATTGACCTTTCCTGCAACAACAAATATTTGAATGTGTTTTTGTATCTTTGGTTTTAAATATATCCTGAAAGCAGTTAATTGTTATTTTTTTACAGTTTATGCTGTCCAGTACACGGATAGCGTTCCTGATGTTGCTAAATATCCTCTACATGTCAAATTTGAACATATTTCGTACACTAGCCTCTGCATTGTGGATATCCCAGTTGATGGTCTTGAAAATACTTTCAAAATGATCAAATACCTAGTTCCTGATGATAAGCGGTAAGAACAATAAGATATTAATCAAAAATATTTAATATTTTTATCAGACACAACTAGAAAAAAATATCATTAGAATAACTGACGCCGATCAAATATGGTCAGGATATGTGAGATTTCGGTCCAAAATGACTCCCAGAAACTGTTAGAATTAGGTTAAATAACAGTGGGTTAACAACGTTAAGACATAGAGTTTATTTAAAGAGTAAATATGTTATACAATTAGAAGTCTATTGAGAGATGAGGTAATCACATCTCTCTCTGAGTAATGCAAAAGACAGACTAACTTAGGGTTCTACAAGCAGTGTTATTTAACACTCGACGGAAGTGTAATAGACTTTAGACCTTACGTCCGTTTCTCATTAAAAGTAATACATGGTTATTTAAACAATAGGTAATTTAATATAGCTGAGCTAGTCTAACAGGAAATTAATATTAAACATATAACGAGTGTGTAAGACATTTAACTAAAATTCCAACAGAAACTTCACATAATCAACACACTCAATCATTCCATTTCCGAGTCTTATAGATATCAACCTCTATTTGAATATGCTGCAAAACAACACAAATATATATTTGTTACTACTTTTTCTCTCCTTCAATTTGGCAATGGGGATTGATCAAGCTTTAGCAAATTAGCTCGATAATATAATAAAATTAAGCAATGTACATGATAATCTCCAGATAGATCCTTTTTCCAATTGCAAAACTTATATAGTAATTAAAAATACTTATAAGCTTAGGTTTTAGGTATATTCCATCCCGATATATCCCTCCCCCCGGTAAATTCCTCCCCGGTATATTCCACCCCAGGTACTATTCCACCCCTGTGACATTGCTCATTTGGCTGAAAACGGTATTCTCAGTTACTTTATTTTGCATTTATAGATTAGTGCTACAAATTATTGTAACAACGTGAGCTGTGTTAATTAGTTAATTAAGGAAAATTATTTAAACATGTCACACTATTTAAGTATGAAATAATATATTAACATTGATTCTTAAATTATAAATGCAAAATTGAATGCTAACTTATTTTTGATGTTATCTGATCAAATTACCTTTTCTAGGGAGTGTTCGATTTACCTGGGCAGATGTCTACTCAGCGAATCTGATGTGGCTACTCTTACGCTCTTGCTGAATGCTGAGGGATTCAACACCCACGGTGCTTTTGAAGACGAAAATAGCGTGCAAATAATGTGAGTTGGAAATGTTCTATTTGCCGCAACTGAACTAGGCCTATCTTAGTTTAAATAGAACACTTTAAACAGGCGTATTTAATTTATCTTTTAAAAATATGGTTTCAATATCTTTGCAATATCTACCAAGTTAAATGAGGTTGTTTCACTCTTATTTCAATTGTAATAAAGAAATCTTGTGAAAATATTAATAATGAACATTTATTACTGACTATATCTGCTAGGCTAAACAACTTTTCGAGACTATAAATTCAATTTTTAATTATATTCATACAATGACAGGACGTCTGATGATGCGAATGGAAAAACTAAAGCTTCTAATCAGACTTTATTTATTTTTGAAAATAGTACGATATCCAAATAAATTTGGGCAATTTTGGGGTTTCATGAGTGTAGTCAGATAAAAAGGCGCTTTTATCAAGTACTTCATTGGTCTAATTTCAAATTCTGTTGAAGATACAGTAGATTCATATCAAAATTAAATAACATTTAATACAAACATAACTAAAATACTTGGGTTTAGGCTTATTTACGAATACGAGTTTGCAGTAACAAAATTTACTGAAAACTAATTCACAATACATACCGGATTTTCTGAGACACGACTTTGTCGAAAATCAAATTTAATTTAATTCGAAGTAAACATTCTGTGGAACTTGTGTTTTAATCATTATATGTTATGCATGAAAAATATAACAATTTTCTTATATGAAATAAACATTACAATTACTATATAGGCTAGTAATCCGCTAAATCCGTATCATCCCGATAGTTTCATATATCTAATTTTGTATATATATAGTCGTGCCTGGTAATTTTGATCCTGGTTATTTGACCCACCTGGTAATTTAACCACGGTAATTTGACCCTCGATATTTTGACACCCTGGTAAATTGACTCTGTTATTTGATTCTTTGATGATGCACTTAATTTAATATTATGTTAATATTATGTAACATGTTATAAGATTTGAGGATAAATTCATTAGTTGATCGTTTTCAAAATATTTCTTACTGGACTCTTCAAATTTGACTTCAAAAGACAACTGATTCAGGCACCTCTACATCACAACTGATGAAAAAAAGGCAACTGCTTTAACCACATCAAAATGCCAAACGTTATGCAGAGTGATAAACTAATGAGCATAGTTACATTATGTTCACATAATATTCAATTAAGTGCATCTTTGAACTTTCAAAAATAAAATATTGGGGGTCGAATTACCAGGGTCAATTAACCAGGGGTCAACTTACAGTGGGTTAAATCACCGGCGGACAAATTAACTCGGGTCATATTACTTGGGGGTCAAATTAACTCGGGGCCATATTATTTGGGGGTCAAACTACCGGGGGTCAAATTACCGGATGTTAAATTACTGCAGATCAAATTACCTGGGTCAAATTACCTTACTAATAAAGGGTTGATAGAAATCAATGTTTTAACTCAAACAAATTTATTCATACAAGTGATACAGTTGTTGAAGCCTGAAGTAAATAAATAATAGTTATGTTATTTATGACTAACAAATTTAGAACTATACAAAAAATATACGAATTTAAAAATAGTAACATATTACAAAGCAAGAGTGCATACAATACACCAATCAAATATTCTTAAATTGTATCAAAATTAGAACATTTTCCAAAGGTGTTTTTGATAGTAAGGGAAGTTAGTAAGGGAAAGCTTGGTAGTAAGGTAAGGTTTGGTAGTAACTAGTAAGGATAAGTAGTAAGGACACGTAGTAAGGATAGGTAGGAAGAATAAGTAATCAGGCTAAGTAGTAAGGACACGTAGTAAGGATAGGTAGGAAGAATAAGTAATCAGGCTAAGTAGTAAGGATAAGTAGTAAGAAATGGTAGTCCGGCTATGTAGTCAGGGTTGGCAGTCAGGATACGTACTATTACGTAGCTAGGATATGTATTAAGGCAGCTAGGGTAAGGTGTTAAAATAAGGATAGGTAAAAGGCAAGATAAATACGTTTTTCGGTAAATCCGTATTTCGGCAAATTCGTTTTCGGTAAATTTGTATTCGGAGAATCGGCTCGGTGAATTAGGTTCCGGCGAATTAGCTTTATGTAAATTTGGTTTCGGTAAATTCGTTTACGACAAATCCGCCGGATACTAAAATACTTATAACACAGTCAGAGGTGGGCACAGCGCCCACCTCTGAAGCGCCGCTAATAGCGGCGCTTCTTTTTATGTAGCGGTAGCGGCAGTGCCGCTACTTCTGCGCTAATGTAGCGGTATCGGCAGCGCCGGTACTTTATTCAGAAGCGCTAGAGGTATTTCGCGCTACAGCGAAATACCGCTTCTTTTAAAATAAAAAATGTAAAGTTATCTGAGGAATCTAGATAAAAGTCTATACAAGTGCGCGACCCTAGATAGCTAATCAGTTGTAAGTGATATTAAGACAAATCTGCGCAGTACGACCAACTAATATTCAAACAATGATTCACAGTACGTCCATAATAAAGATACGCAATGTGAATATTTGATATTAAGATAAAACCCCCTAATACGATCAACTTACACATCGTCTTACGCTTTTATGGGGATGGTCTCCTCTTTTTGCTAGCTACCAATAATACTCGTCCGATTGAGCTGAAACTTTGACATGAGGTGTAATATATTAATATAAGGTTTTGTTGGTCGTGAACATTTTTCATTTTTGGGCCCCCTCCCCCGTGGGGGTCGAAAACCCTGTTTTTTGACTCCCCCAAAAAAAGCCCCACTCTTTGGGGGTTGGTCCTACAGAAAAATTTAAAGAAGCTAATCTGTTCTCTATTACTATCCTAAGGTCGTCTAGACGCCCTTTTTTTGAATTTCGATCTGAAGTTATTTTTTATTTTATTAAAAAAAAAATGATTTTTTGCAAAAAAAAAAAAATCTTATCAAAATAAAAAAAGTTAGAGATTGAAATTCTAAATAAGGTCTTGTCGACAACCTTAGGAATTTCATTCTGAACAGATTAGCTCCTATTCATTTTTCTGTAGGACCAGTGGGGCTATTTTGAGCGACATAATTTTGAGTAAAAATGTTACTGAGATATTGGAGTAAACAAAAAGAAAGTTAAAAATTATAAAAAAAAACACAAAAAAAGGAGCTTTTCGTCCCCTCAGGTCCCCTAAGCTAACGACGAAGCCATTTTCCAAAAATGGGAGGGCAAGCCCGTTTTAGCAGGGGAAGAGTACTGTGGTACACCCTAATTTCACTCCCTCCATTATTCAATCCCCCCCCCCCCCCCACACTGACTTATAGTTGTCACACCAAAATGAAACTTTTTGTACGTTTTCTTTGGAATGTTTACTAGGGAACTAAAGTAAAAAATGGAAATTTGTAAAAATTGCAAAAAAACAGGAGACGATCCCCTTATGCAGATGTGCTTATTGCAATAAAATTGGGTTAACTCAATGGTTTTTCTTAAATTTTCTGAAATTGTGCATCTTCATTGCGAGTAACTTTTTAAAAAATTGAAAAAAATTCAAATATTATTTCGGATGCTACAATCATTTTACTAAAAGTTACTCATTTTCAGCGTACAAAGCATAACACTAAAAATGCATAAATAAACGTTTTAAATAATTCTATATCTATTCTGGTAAGGTTTTGTAGACTCAGCGTTGAAAATATTTTATTTAACTCAAGCTTTCAAAATGTTTATACAATTCATCATCAGGTGAAGTACATAAATTAAAACGAAAAACCAATGTCTAATAGGATCACCTAAAGTAACTATGATACCGACCTACTATGTTACAAAAATCTATTAACTTTTTAAATAAATTACCAATTCTGAAATAAATAAAAATTGAAAATATTACATGCTGAATACGAAATCAATGGAAATTAATGTAAAAACTCCTAAAAATCGAATTAAAAAGATAAAATAAAAAGAGGAAAGATGAACAAAGTACTAACTCAAGAGCAGTCAGAGAAAACAGTCAAGTAAATGATCTGAATCTTTTCACAGTCACAACCATCCCCAATTTAATTTATGATATTACACCATTTCTAATTCCCACACTCAACCTCTGAAAACAAAAATAAAATAACTCTACCTATTATATTATCATACTAATGTATTTATATATGATAATATAACAAGTGAAGCCTAATAATCTATATCTATTGTAATTTTTTAGCAATAGCGTTCATGTGTAGTTTAACTGCTAATTTAAAGAAAATATCCGGTTGGAATTCCCCTCTTTTCCACCATCTTTAAAAGACGCTTATCCATCAAATCTGTCAATTTCTGAATTGTATCAGACGATTTTGTCTTCCAAGAGTCTTCAGTATCCTTCCAGAGCTCATCTTTCGACGAGAACTGACGTTTTCGCACATACACATTCTGCTTCAGGATGGACTGAGGTTCTTCAATTGGGTTTGAATCTAGAGAGAGACTGGGCCATACCATCAACTTGTCATTGACGAACTTATTGCTCCTAAATAAAATCACAGTTCCCTTAGTAGAGTGAGAAGCGTTGTTATGTATGAAAATAACATTTTTTAACTCTTCATGTTTCCTTTTCAGCCAATGAAAAACTCCACAATTCAAAAAGTTAATATAATAAGCAGAATTTATTTTTACTCCCTCTAGAATCCTGGAAGATCCAACCAGTTCATTTCTAATGGTCCCATCCCAAATAATCACACCTCCACTTCCATGTTGACGTCTAATTCGTTGGCGATGTGGTGAGGCATGAGGGAGCCAAGCTTTAGCTCATCAGTCAGGGCCGTCGAGAGTTTTAATGCATTTTGTCTTTGTAGAGTACTGTTTGGTAATCAGTCTTAAGATACTTCTCCGCCCATTGTAACCTTGTGTGTATCCTTCGAAAGAGGCCTGATAACAGGTGAAACATAAGAAGCAATTATATTCAGTATTCTACAGTGAGTGGTTTTTCCACACACACTCTTAAAAACTGCATCACTGGTTTCCAATGGTTTCCGCTTGAGCTCTCTCTTGATATCTTGATAAAGGACAGTTATGTCTTGTAGCTATTTTGTATTTGCCCCTATCCTTGCGTGTAATCTTTTTTCAGGGGATAAACATTCAATTTCTACACAGTACGTGGCCGCAATAATAATAAATTCAATTTTACAGCATATAATAATAATTTTTTGGAAAGTAGCGCTGTAGTGCTGCCGCTACATTTTGCTGAAGCGGAAGCGGCAGCACCGCTGCTTTTCAAAGTAGTGCTGCCCACCTCTGCACACAGTTAAGAAATTCCTTTATATAGTGGCGAATAAACGGGGTAGTTTAAAAAAGTAATTAAAAATAGCATATAATAGGTTGACACTGGGACTAATTTATTATGACGAGGATATGAATATTAATATTTAATAATAAATGCTTACCACCGCAATTACATATGTAATAACACTATATTGAAGGTATGGAAAGAATGTCAAAGAAAAATAAAGGGCTAACAATATGAGACAACCAAAATCTACCTGGGTACTGAATAAATAACTGTATTTGGGTTCGGTGTGGAAGCAAAAATACTAATAAGTTCAAAATTATAAATGAAGAAGAAAATCTGGGATGAAAAAAAGTAAATTCATGACAAACAATTCAGGTGTCATGAGGAAAGGAAGTTTTTCATTTTTAACTAAATAATTTCTATGATATTATCTATCATAAGGAAGGGAATTATTAGTCTTTATAGCAATTGATGTAAAATGATACCCTTATTTTTCATAAATACAGAGTTCACTAACGTTTGATGATGTTGAAATTATATAAGATTTTATGAGTTCAATTTACAATTGTAAATGTAATGTTTTATATTTTCAGTAAGAAAGGTGTTTGTCACTTCTGTGAGTGTCACACTGAAGAAGACCTTCCTTGTTGGAGACCATTTTCAGCGGGGTGAGTTTCAATACGGGATATGAATGGAATGCACAATATATTATTCAATTTTCTGATTGTGTTACAGTGACTCCTGATTGATAAATTGTAAATACTTTAATAAGTGCTTATTATAAGTGTAACACTATAGTGCTTAATACTTTAGGGTATATAGCTGAGTCACCAATCTGTTTGTAATCTGAGTGCTAAGATAAAAAGTAACTTGCTAAACTGTCGCAGGTTGGCATATCTTATCATACCATACCAGAGATGAAAGTTTATTAAACATTAAGTAGGTTAAGTTACGGAACAATCAAATAAACCAATGAGAAACACAACATTATTATTATGATGAAAAAACAATGATGATGTTTCAGTATATCACAGAATAATTTTCAATAATTGTATTGTCAACTTGTGGAACATATTACACAGTACCACAAGCTAATTTTTGTATTAGAAAATTGTGTTTAATATTTGTTTTCTATAGTTTTAGCGCTTAAAATGCACTAGATTTAGATATTTGGTAGTAGGAATAAACACCTACGGACAAAACACCTACGGACAAAAAGATTTGGACAAAATGCCTAACGGACAAAATGCCTACTGTACCGAATATACGAATATAGAAAATAAAATAATGACGTAAAAGAATGTTGTAGAGTGAATAAACTCTATATTTAAATAACAGTGCAAACCAGAAAAATTGAAGTGATTTCTAAAATGAAATAATTACAGGCAGGCCTCGCTTTAAGTACACCCCGCTTTAATAAAAGTTGCACTTATTTTGAGTCATGTTTTGAAATAAGAACCGTTCGTAGACATAGAAAATGGAGACAATTTTTTAAAATAATTTCACGGTAATTAAAAAAACACATCAAAATTATAATCCAGATCAGGTTATTAAAAGCAGTTGGTTCAGAAATTCAACATGTCCCATTTTAAGGTTAGTTCCGTGTTATTGCACGGTTTCATGTTTTCGAACACGTAAAAATCTTTTTATAATAATCGTTATTTAACTTTTATTTCAATTGGTATTCATGATAACAATTAGAATAGAAGGTAAATAATAGTTATAATATTTTCTTTTCTGATGTGTCCGAAATTGTAGAACCAACCAATAACTGGGAACTTGCTAAAACATTTCACAGAACATAAAAATGCTGTTTGTTAAATGTAACACAATAATCATAGAAATCTAAGTATCTATTAATTACTCACCTATACTGAGTGAGAGTTAAGCTATGGATTGATTTTAAAACATTTAATATATTCATGAATTTAAACTTTCGTCACAGTCACAAACGCTTAGAGACTTAGTGTATAGTATTATTAGTAATTTATGATGATATTTGAAGAATAAAATTGGCAAAGGGCCGCTAACAAATACCAAGAACAATAATGTCAATATGTCAAGAAAATATAACTTTATGTGTACAAATCATAAATTGAGATTTACAGGTATATGATGGTAGCTGTTCAATTGAATGAAATATATAAATATATGGTATTGCATAATATATATCTATTTTCAATTCTTATTTTTAAAATAAGAATTAATTAAGTTTATTATTATTAATTAATAGTATATATGTTTCTTTTTACAATATATTATACCAAAATTAGTTTTAGTTAATTCTTTTACATATATACAAATACACTTATTCATATCATCATATGTACGAATACAAATACTATCTAATATTAGAGTAATGTTTACTGTTGTTTTTGTCTATCAATAACTATCTTATTTATTTAAAACAGATGCTTAGAAATCAATGGGACAGAAGAACTTTCCAGAGTGTACGACTATTTGAAGACTGGAGGAACAGTTAGAAGCCTCAAAATGGTCATAAATGAAGATTTAAATGAGGAAGAGGAAGACACGATGATAAAATTCCTTTCATTATTAGAATCTGATTGTGAGCGAGTGATCTGTTTACATTTCCAGTATTCTTATGATCACTTCAAACCCGTTTCGGAAAGTATCATGAAGAAGTTGAAAGACGTGAGGTGAGTATACAATTTGCTTTATGCAAAGTTATACTATAAAAGGCTTGTTGAATTCCATCGAACTGCAAATTGTTAAAATATGAATTAATTTATATATAATGAGAACGTAAATCAGAGAAAAGAGCCTCCGCATGATGTCAATTTCACAACACAAAAAAATATAATGCACGTTTCTTTCGTGACCGGAGAATTCGCCGAGGGAAATTTTGCCGTCGGAATTTTCGCCGTTTGAAAATTCGCCGTGAGGAATGTATAAATAATAATATAACAAAATAAATAATAATATAACTAAATATAATATTTATATGTGTATTATATTATATAAATAATATGAATTCTAATATATAACTAAAGAATTTTTATTCCTATTTATTTCACATATTACGGTAGAATCGCAACAACGTGTTTTTTTATGGATTGCAAAATAGACTAGAGAGATATTTCAGATGTAGCATTGTAAGCAGGGTACTACCTTAAAATAATTGTGCCATGACAAGTAAATCAGATTTCAAGAGGTAAACCGTACAAGGTAATCAATAACTAGGTAGATATATAACAATCGATAACTCAGAATAGTACAATAATCAGAAAGGACATATAGCTTCGACTTTATCTTAGATTCACAATATTAAACACTTTTAAGGGAAGAGATGCGAACCGACTTGGATTTGCAAAAAGAAAAGCTGGCCACCACTAGTGATCTTAATCTTTCTTACTGAATAGTTTTCAAGAAGAAAGTTAGTTTCAACTATTTATTCTAACAATGAACACTCCAAATGTTATGCAACACAAAATTATACGAGTAATGATTAGAACATATATTACATATATGAACAGTTTACCTACATTTTAGTCATCTTACATTAACAATTATAAATTCTTATATAAAAAAAATAAAATTTTCTACATCTATCAAAAAATTTCAGTCTTATAGTTATACAACAAATTGGTTAACTTTATAATTATTAATATTTTTGTCAATACTTATAGGTGTTCGAATAGTTAAGTCCTCTCAAATTTCTTCTTCACGGCGAATTTTCCCACGGTGAAAATTTCTAAAATCCGTTTCTTTGACCGTACAGTGTACATATTTCAGACAAATAAGAATGTTTTTATCAGCCTTTGGTATTAGAGAATATAGAATAAATATTCTTAATACAGTAAATAGAATATATATTGAATGCCTATTAGAGACAAGCGACTAGATGAAACAAACCTGACTTCCCACTTAGGTGAGACCAGGCCATGCTTTTGAAAATTGAATGCCTATTAGAGAAAAGCAACTGGATGTCGCCTGTTTATTATTTATTCGGGACTTCCAACATAGGTAAGACAAGGTTATGCTTCCAATAACCAATAAAAAAAATTAGCATCGAAACGCTCAAACTTCTCTGTTGCTACGCAGATCTCTTTGCTCCCCTAAATATCCATGGTCCCTTTAAGACTATATAAAACCGCGATTGAGGAGCTTAATATGTTCATTAGCTATTTCGGTCTCACACACGCGAAATTAAATACTTAAGACATAGCATTAGAATAGTTTTCCTGTATCTTGTGTGTTGTGCTCTATAATAACGTAAATTAGAAAAATCTACCTGTTGTAACTTCAGTCTCCGAATTATTCACAAGATTTTCTGTCCATTTTATTTCAATATAAAATAAGGATCGGCCGCATTTCGTTTCCTCTTCAATCTAAAGTTCACCTTAACCCTGTAGAATATCTAACCTAGATCAATTTTATAAAAAATATTTCGTATATAAAGCCTCACAAATTAAAAGTTTATCAAAAATGGAGGTTTTTAATGTTGTCATCTTCGACGGGATCCGAATAACTATAAGGTTGATTTATAATCAAATAGTTTAAGAAAGTTGATTAGATTAAGAGGGACAAAATAAGTCAAGACATGATCAGACTCCGCATAGTATTGGACCTCTCTGGCAGATTTTAAAGATTTTTAGAACTATTCAAATGAAGAAGAATTTTTTTATCACCACGTCATAGAGCTAGAAGAGAAGAACCTTTCATATTCAGCAGTCGTCAACAAACGTCGGTAAAAGAAAACTAATCATCAAGTATCAAGAAGAAGTTTGATAAAAATCTCTACGCATTCTGTTATAATCGCCACTAACAGCAATGACGGTGAATGTGTTATTAAGAAATCAACTGCCAATTTTCAGGAATAACCCTAAGCCGCACGAATGGAACAAATTTGATCCAGGACTCAAGGTGTAAGAATCAAGTCCTTCTTTCGTATTTTCGATGGATATTTCGAGACTCAGTGACTCACGAAATCAATATCGATAATGAAAAACTAAGAAAATTGTCCGCACTGATTGATAAGCACAGAGTAGATACTATCAATCTAGTCAGTTGAAATGCTGCCACAATAGTGAGCTACGACACAGTACGTCATGAATTTATTAATATGTACCCTAGCTACGAACGTAGTGATTTTGGCATATCTGCCCGAGGTATAATGAAAATAGATATAACTGAACCAATATTCTTTTGTGGAATGACTCAATTAGAGGGTGCTAGGACAATTCATCGCATACAATCGTAGCGTGGAATTCGTTGCTGATATTTCGTCGTGATATTTTCCCTTTCGCCATATTTCATATCATTAATTTGTTTATTATTTCATACGCCATTTTTTCCATTTTTTTCAAATCTCCAAATTAGAAAAGGATAGAAAATTGTACAAAACTTGGTATCTACAATACAATAGATTTTCTAATGAATAAGTAATTTCCAATTATTTTGAAATTAATTATTCCACTTTTCGAAATAAATTATTAAAAATTTGGAATAAATAAAAACAATACAATAATATCAAGACTTTGTATCAACAATACGAGTAATTCATATAAATCTAAAAACCTCAGATAAAACCAATTCAAAATCTCTGGATGCAATTTGAAGAATTAAAAAGTGGTATAAAATTGTGTTGAATTTGTGTTAAAATAGTTAAATACGAATATAGAAAAAATATAGAAAACTGTACGTGACAAATTATCCACGACAAATTGTCCGCGATAAATTGTCCACGACGAATTGTTCACGACGAATTGTCCACGGCGAATTGTCCCTGCGGCGAATTGTCTAGACACACAATTAGAGAGTCAGTCAAGAGCACTAGTCAAAACTTACCTCAGTTATGAGCACATGCAAGAAACAGCTTTGTAAAAAGATACATAATTAACTTTTGAACATGAAGGTGATGACGCAGATGAACAGATTCTACTGTCATGCATTCTGCAAAATTATACAATGCATCTTTTCACTTCAACACAACTCAAGGACTAGGTGTATGATGAACTTGCTAAAACCTCTCCTGACATTTCATTAACCACAATCGTGGTGAACCTCATTAACCACCATTGCTGAGAAAGAAAAATTGCTAAAACAAAAAAAATCGAAAGACAAAGGAGCCGAGGATGGAACTGAATGAGGCCATCTACTAAACCAGGAAAGAATGGACAATAGAAATATTTAAAAATTTTATTCATGCAGAAAACAAGGACACTTTTCTAAATAATGTAGATCAAGGCTTAAGTACCTTTACTGTAAAGACAACGATCACGACTCTCAACAGAGCCAGAAGAGAGAGAGAATCAAGGATAATGTGCATTATTGCACTAAGTGTAATACTATAGGATTATACATGGGAATAAAGAATGTCGCATTAAGCAGTGTGGCTACTGCAAGAAAGTAGGTCATGAAATTGAGAACTATGTAGTACAAGGGTTTTCTGAAATGTCCAATCCTCTTTACGAGTTATTACGAAAACGAAATAAAATATTTCTGGATGGATAGACAGAGAATAAAACAGCGGGCGACTTAAAATATATGTTATGTAATAACTCAATATTAAACTTTTCAGATTCGTCTAAGGAATTTCATATTAATACTGATGTTAGTGCAATAGGTTTAAAGCAGTAACACAATTGGATTTAACATCCCCTCTCATACATATTTCTAAATGCTTAAATGAAGCACAGAAAAATTTATCAAAAACAAAGAGGAAGGCTCTAGTCTTAGTTTTTGCCTTAGAAAGCTTCAAGTGTTTAATACTCCATTATTCTGCACAGGTTTACACTGACTATTTGCAATGTGAGAGAATATAGAATAAATATTCTAAATTCAATTAATAGAATGCATAGTGAATGCCTATTAGAGACAAGTGACTGGGTGTCGCCTGTTTATTATTTATTCAGGACTTCCCACTTAGGTTCGAAAAGTCTATACCTTCAATAACAAGAAGCAAAAACTAGCATTAATTAAGACACCCAAACTTCTCAGTTGCTACGCATATATCTTTGTTCCCCAAAATATCCAAGGTTTCTTTAACACTATATAAACCTCTCTTAAGGAATTAAATCTGTTCATTAGCTATTTCGGTCTCGCGCACGTGAAGTTAAATACTTAAGTCTTTAAAACATTTTCGTGTATCTGGTGTGTTGTGACTCTATCAAAACGTAAATCAGAAAAACAACATGATGTAACTTCATTCTCCAATTTGTTAACAAGATTCTCTGTCCATTTTATTTCAAAATAAAGAAGAACTAGTACATAAAACCTCACAAATATAAGGTTATTAAAAAATGGAGGTTTTTAATATTTGAGAATCAATGATTACCATGGAAACACGTAATCATTGATTTTTTGACATGAATCCACATTTTTATCTTTGTGCAGTATATGTTAAGATAAGTTCATTATCATAACATTTATAAGTAGAACTATATAAGATATTTTTTTATTCAAACAGAGGTACATTCAACGAGTTTAGAGGAGCCATTTCATCCCAAGATTCTCTAACTTTTTTGAGTACGAAAGCACGTGAACAAGGAATGGAAAAACTTGAATTGAGTGTCACGTTGAATACGAATCTTAATTTAGAAGTTCTCACTGGAATTAGTTGTCATATACGTGAGTAATAAAGTTTTACCAATATAAGTTTTAAAAATTAAAAGTTGAAGAAAATCGTCTATATAATATATGTATCTTTTGATGCACATCTTCTCATTTGTTTTTTAATTAACTCGTTCTTTTCTGCCTATCTATACATATAATAATGTGTTGTCACTCAGATTTCAAAGTCCAGTATTCCGAAGATGAGAATGAAGAAAATTTCAGCCTAAAACTGCCGACGGGCAGTGGAGATGAGTATAAATACCCATCTTTGAGTTTGGATGGTATTCCAGCTAATGGGAAAAAGCAAGCTTTCCGAATGATAAATTCTTTGGCTCCTGCAGGAAGTAAAATGTTAGTAGATTATTCTATTCTCATTTATTAACTTAAAATGTCCTTCAAATGTGCCTGTCCCCGGCAGTCACAAACACTCATAATAACATAGAAAACCAATATGTGTCCAACAACACTAGACCACTCACCAAAATTTAAGATGATATAGAGTATTTTACATTGTGAGACCGAATTATCAAGCCACCCTCTTATCGTCACATTTTTGTATAATAATTGCATTAACGTAGTAACTTTATGAATCTATTAGCATTGTCATCGACTGACCACTTCGTCGAGATAACTTGTATTTTTTTTAAAGTACTGTGTAAGTTCGACGATTCTTAAGCAAGCGTTAAACTTGAAGCACTACTATAAGTTATACCATACATACAACAATCAATCCAAATTACAGAGTGAAAAGAATCATAGTAAATAAATAGAGAAGTATATTAAGTTTCAAATTCATTGACGGTGAACTTGATCCATTCTTCAGAAAGTATATAAACAAATGGCGTCACACAGAGTACTCTCAAATATAAAAAGTATTATTAGTTGAGTATAATATATGGAAAGAGTGTAAAACGTGATATAAACAATTTCCTGCAAGTTAATTTCCATGAAAATGCACATTTAACTGAATAATAGCACAATTTTTATTTAATAACAAATAGAAAATATTCTGTGTGACGTCACTCATAATATTTTTAGATGTTCCAATATTGTACTTGGTATACTTCTCTATTTATTTATTATGACAAGAACATAGTTAATAAATAATAATTATGAGTAAATTATTATATAGAGACTCATCCAAAATTCATCAATCAGTTTCTATTTGAATATGTACACAAAATATCGAAAGGTAATTAATTTTCTAAACAAGTTTCTACAATTGAAAAAAAAACAAGGACAGCACAATGGAGTTAAATGCTGTGAAGAAATATTCTGTTTTAGTTTCAGAAAGTTATACCTGGAGAATTGTTCTCTCTCCCAATCTGATTTCAATGAGTTGAGAAAGGAATTACTTACAGCTGACATTAAAATAGAAAACGGGGACGAAACGGAGGACGAAGAATGCAGGTCAGTTATTGTATATTGTTAATTTCTTGAAATCTATTTAATTAATTACTCACAAGATAGTACTACTATTTTTATATTGAATGTCTTCTCTCAATAGAACTCATCTACTAATCTATGGTAATATTTATATTGATTTGCTCTATGATAAGTAATTCAAAACAACTTCGATAATATGTTATCGAATATTTTTTAATAACAGGGTGAATTTTATTCATTTCCTTTATTTACATATTTATAAATAAAGCCAATTTATGATTTCGACTAATAATCCTTCTATATATTTTGCATATAATAAATACTATCCCAAATACAGAAGAGTCTAGATGATAATGTTCAGTCAAAAATCAAAAATGGATTAATATGAATGATATATATATATATATATCCTAATCAGATAGTTAATCGTTAATATGCAATTTACCACTTCTATTTAACTTTTCAGCTTTGTCGAGGATCAAGATGATGAGTTCAATATCAAAAATCTTAAGTAAGTAGCTAACTGTAGTACAAATTGTTGATAGTATTTCATTTTAATTATTTGTTTATAAAATTTATATTCGATACAGGCACGTCTCGCTTTAAGTACACCTCACTTTAATGAAAGTGGTATTTATTTCGAGACATGTCTCGAAATAAGTACCGTTCGTAGACATAGAAAACGGAGAAAATTTGTTGTGATTATTTCACAATAACTATCAAAAACATCAAAATTATGATAATCCAGATGAGGTTATTAGAAGCAATTGGTTCATAAATTCAATATGTCCCATTTTAGGGTATGTTCCGTGTTATCGCACTCTTCCATATTTTCGAACTCGTAAAAATCTCTATAATAATCGTTATTTAATTTTTATTTCAATTGATATTCATGAGACCAATTCAAATAGAAATTGAATAATGATTATATTTACTATATTTTCATTTCGGACGTGTCCGAAAATGTTTAACTTACAATAACTTGAAACTTAATTAGTATCCTTCTTCCAAAAATATTTCATGGAGCGTAAAATTGCTGTTTGTTCAATGTAACACAATAATTATAGAAATCTAAATATCTATTAATTAATCACATATACTGAGTGAGAGTTAAGCTATTGTCAGATATTAAAACCTTTAATAAATTCACAACTTTGAACTTTCATCACAGTCACAAACACTGACCAATTGTTTAATAATAGGCTTATAGTACTCTAACTCTAAAACAAATATTCATTCATTATAATTCATAGAAAATGAGATATCAAGGAGTGACAATTATAAATTTCTTGTTACTCTTCCTCGCTTTAGTCACCGTTTGGTAATTAAACAGAGTTGTGATTTGGTAATTAAAGCGGGGGATGCCTGTACAGTGACAGTGTACAATTCAAGATATGATTGCGTAGATTATATGTGAAATAAATCCTTGTGTTTCTCCTGTTATTTCAATGAGGACATTCTGTATCCTCAACAGTACCCTTGTCGTGGACTCTGTCACTGAAATTCACAATCTGCTCAAGACGATCGATTCGATGAAAAATGTCTCCAAAGTTAATATTTCACTTGATGATGAACTAACAACTGATGATGAAGACAAGCTGAAACAGCTCTTATCTAAATTGAACTCTAATCCACCTATTAAGAAACTATCATTGAAGCTCAACTATTCACATAATTACTACAAACAGATAGGAGGAGACGTGTTGATGGAATTGCTTAATTTCAAGTTAGTATTGAAAAATATGAAATTCATTTCGAATTTTATCATATAATTTTCTATTAATTTTTCGTCTAATATAATTTTGGTGCTGATATCTGATAAATTTAAGAACTCAAATTAAAGCAATAATTAATTCCCTTCATCAATATTCATAAAAAAAATGAACAATAAATGAAACCATAATGTTTGTTAAATTTGAATTGACAATAATTTGTCATGATTAAATTTAGGTAAAACAAGTTGATTTTCAACTGAAAATAAAAGTATCAATTTGCTTGATTATCTCATACTTTGTTATTAAATGTAAAATTTTGAATTAATTATTGACTATCATTGAGTTTTAACGAGCTCCACCTCGACCTAAAACAATATATTCACTTCAATCTGATTCAAAGAGTTAATTAGTTTATGATTTATATCTTCTGGTCGGTGGAAAAGAGGCCATTGACCAAAATGACCGTGTTTAAATATCTGTAGCTTTACAAAACTAAAGATAATGGGTGCATATTTTTTTTAGGTCTGAAATTGAGATGTTCAAAGGCGCTGTATCTTCTCACGAAGTACTTAATGCTCTCAAAGCTAAACTGGAGAAGCAGGAGTGTTGTCTTCAATTAAGTTCATGTGGTCAAACTAATATAAATTATAGTAGTTTTCTTCCTGCTAAACGTAATTTGTGTGAGTTTGTTTAAAATCTATTTTAAATTTTTTTTTGTACTATCTTGTTCATTATTGTAGAATTTCTGTACAAAAATACAATTATTATTTTTCATCTTTACATTTATCTCAATAAATAACTACTACTTTGTTTTTCACAGGTTGCACCATCAAATATTCGGACGATGTTCCAGAAGAATTACAAACTGATTTTCAAGAGAAAATTGTGGGGGATCAAGGAAAAACAGATCTTAAAATAACTGACATACCAATCGATGGGAAAGAAAATGTTCTTCAAATTATTAAAAATGTTGATCCAAAGACAGGAAGGTAATTCATAACCGTCATTTGGTCATTTCCTTTACAAAATTCCATGACAGAAGCAGGGTCTAACTAATAAACAGAATTTTCCCTTTTATCACACACTGGATTTTAAATTCTGAAACAGAAAATGTAATTGATTCGATTAATAAATTATAAAATTCACTGAACTCCATTAACATTAAACATAATTTGTAACAATCACAAATATAATATACTTGCTTTACAGGTTCCGTTCACTGAACCTAATAAGATGCTCTCTCTCTGAATCTGATGTCAAAGACTTGATGCTAAAACTTTATTCTTCTGGCATCAAAGCTGGGGATGGGGAGCAAGTGGAAGTGAAAACTATACTGTGAGAGAAATGAATTTTAATTATTATACCAGAAAGCATAATATTAAAATATTTCAATATTTATAATTGGTAGAATGTACATTGGAAAAATATACAATACAGTGAACCTCCTGAGTTATGAAGTAATGGTTACTTCATTACGATCAGAACCACATTATTTCTCCGGTGCACTAGATAGTTTTCTATTATTGAAATCATATAACATAATTATGGTATAATTAATTCTTGACGTATATCATTTTCTACAATTCAAACATAGAAAACTACTTCATAATTCTAGTGTATTTCATAAGTCAGGTCCCCAATCACCGAGTGCTACACAACTCAATTTTTTTTACGGTGTTTCTACTTTAATAATAACCATACAAACGAATGCACATTTCAGAGAAGGTGACGAGGATTTTACGCCAGCACATGAAATCATTATTCCTAAGTAAGTAAAATATATGAAAATTTTCGATATATATGAACATTTTGATAGAAATTCTCATACTTATTAATATTTCATTTAATATATGATAATATTTTAAACATATCAATGATTGTTGACAAGAGGTACAATTTTGAATGATCATTTGTTTTAAATAATAATTACCGTCAGATTTGTTTTCAAACGTTCAATATATTCTTACGATTATTTGATTAAATATTTGGAAAGTAATTTACAAAGTGAAAGAAATATTTGATACTAAAATGAAATAATTTTTACTAATTTATTACTCACGCGCTTTAAATAATTTTCATCACATGTGTTAATGATGTGAACAAACCTTTTCTTCCGTAAATCTTTTTTGGGAATTATTTCGTAATGAATGAAAGATTATTTCTAATAATAATTGTTTAGGCAGGATGTGTGAATTAGAATAATTAATCATTATTCAGTTTATAACACATTTCCCAATAATTCCTGCTTCTCTCGGTTTATAGAAGAAAACTTTTAATTTATACCGTCATCTAGGAAATTTTCTTCTCGATCCAGCAATAGAGAATAAATAAAAGATCGAGAATTCCTAACCCCCCACGTCGACTCTTCAAACCCTCCAGTAGAACCTGCACTAAATAGAATGTATACATATTTTCAAACATATAAAATATTTCTAATTATACCTTTAACCAAACCACTAACAGACATATTCCGAAACTTCATCAAAAACCTTATTCCCCTATATATGTCCATATAGCAAAAATCTTTGCCCCCTGGGTTCCAACCCCTCCCCCCCCATTTAATTTTAGCTTAATTAAAACCCCCAACTGCCCTCTGGTGGTCGTAAATAAAAACTTGGTGGATTAGAAATTTACTACTATTAATGGGTGTTGTAAATAAATGAAAACCTATTAATTCTGAATATCACCTTGTAGAAATGTAGATGAGAGTGAGCATCATCTACATTTCTACAAGGTGGTATTCAGAAATCAGAATTAATAGTATAATAGTATTCAAATTTCTAATATAGTGTATTCTGTTTAAAGGGGCAGTAAAATCATTTTTTGTTTTAACAATTTTAATGTCAAACGATTGCTTAGTAGGAGTAAAGTATATCGTGTTACATTGCAATGTTCAATAAAATCAAATAATGGAGATATATCATTTTATATATAATTAATTTCCTAACAAATACTAACGGTAGATGGCGCCACAATCAGGGTCGCCATCTTGTATACATACAAACTGAGTTAAGTTTCTACCTAGATTCTTGCTCAAGTGAAGAGATGGCTTTATTTTTAATACTATTCCTTCTTGTCTACGAATTCACATAATATTGTCACCATTTTGACGCAAACAAAGCATGATTACTGCATAACTAAATTAATATGAAAACAACAAACATACTCACGTATACTAATGAGTGGTAATACTTCCGCTAGGTGTCGCTAATTTTATTATATACTTTTTATGTTATAATATTTCAAATATTACATATATAAATATTCTGAATCGATTTAAAACCAATTTGGCGATTCTTTGATTTTGACTTTACTCTCCCTATAAATTTAACGTTGAAAAATGTTATTTTTCAAAATTGACCCAAGACTAATGTCCGATGCTATGATAGAAATCTATACAAAATGTATATATACATTACATTTGTAATTATTTATGGTGATGAGAAAATATTTCAAGACATCATAAGGGAAAACTATTTCAAGAACGGGAAATTCAATATTCATTTTGAATTGCAAGTGACTGAAATACTTCATTCTGATTATATTTTGAAATACACATGGATATTTGAAATTGGTATTGACGTTATTGGGGAATATTTTTGTGCGTTACGAGTGTTTGGGGAATACCCAAATAATTCTTTTAGGATCGAATGGGGAACAAGTTTCGTAGAGAAGCTACGATATAAAATAAACATCGAAATTTCACCCCTGAAAGAAGGAACTTCACTTTAGCAGCTTCGACGTACAATAAAAATACCAAGCTATACCTTACAATAACAAACATTAACAACTAAATGTATTATTTACCTATGGTTAGGTTAGCGGTCCTATTAAAGATGTGGGTTTGATAGAGACAAAATATATACTCAATTGAATGTACCGATCATAATTTCACTTATGGTTAGGTTAGCGGTCTTCCTGATAGTGAGTTTTAATTGATAGTGCCAAAATGTTTAAGTGATAGTTTACTGAATAGTGAATATAACAGGCATCATTTCAACTAAGTTTCGATTAGCGGTACCATTGGGTTGGGGGCTTGATAGTGTCATAGATAATGTATATTTTTTTAAATACATATCGGACATCATATTTTCAGTAGACTGATATATTAGATGAACATGGAAAGAAGAAGAATCTCAAGAAGTAGGATGACAAGAGGAGCGGGGAATGTTGATTAAAAAAGAGAAAAAAAAGATAGCAGGTAGTTCGTCGGATAGGGTGCTATCTTGTCTCTGGGCTAAGACTATATCGTTAGCAGGTATCTTTGTTCCACCTTCCCCTAATTTGTTCTGGGATTCAATATTCTGCAAGTTAAAATTTGTAGGGTTAGTTTGTTAGTTTCTTTGGGATTAACGACATTAGTCTTTGATTTCCTCTCTTATCAAGAGGTGGCTGTTCAAAGAACTCTTTGACTTTTCTGCAAGAAGATAGACTGGCTCATCTTCTAATTTTTCCACAATCAATCGGTAAACTTAGAATTTACTTAACACGTTCCCCCCGTATCCCACTAACAGATGAATGACATCACTGATGATTTTTTTTTGGTTTATTTAAACAGTATTTGTGATACCTCGTGTTGGAAGCTCTAGACTAGAGAATTCTATTTGGTAATATACGGTTTCAGACTTTTAATTCAATAAAAATGCTGATCCATAGATGAATCATTACGCAACTATTAATTATTTGCATGTTAAAAATGCGTATTGACCCACCGGTGGGTGGGTCAATACGTGGTGAGTTGCGGTACTACTTAAAAGTAGTTAAATAGCTTAAATTGACGTGGGTTAAAACAAAACAGTCGTTTTAACTCACTCCTAAACTTAAAAAAAGTAGCACCAACTCGCTTAGTAAGTTAATTTATACACCAGATACATTGGATTAACAGTAGTTGTGAGTTCCTATAATGCACTATGTCATAATTGTTTCAACATACTTTAAAATTCTCAAAAAAGTAACTTTTAATTCTCATAGTAAGTTGATTCAATCTATAAAATTAATTGAATTAACTAATGTTTGATGACATTCCATGTCATAGTTGTTTTAACACACATGAAAACATGAATAAAGTCCAACTAACTCTGGTGATAAATTGATTCAAAGCATAAATTGATGACCCATTAGATATGAGTAAACTTTTTCTCTGTGTACGCAGGGATCGAACGTGTTTAACTATATGGCAGTTGAAGAAAGAAAACCAGTCATGATCAGAGGATCCCTGCTTCTTTCGCCTTTGCCTTGTGTGATCTTTAACTTTCTGTAGAGTGACAGGTTTCAAATTATAGTTAGTTTCTTTCACTTCAAAACTCTCAAACAGGTGAAAAATGGGAAACGGATTATTCCCCGCCGGTTTAATCCCCGCCGGACTTTCCCCCGCCGGTCTTTTCCCCGCCGCACTTTTCCCCGTCTATTTTTCTTTTAATTCATACCTTGGAAGACAATTTAATATTATGATTTTTTAATTAGTTTTTATGAAAAAAACGGTTTTGACCAACAAATCTATTGTAGTGAAATTATAAATCAAAGTCTGCCGTCGCAACTAGCCAATTTTTTGTATTTTTTTTTTAACTTAGTTGCATGGAAATTGATCACTTTCCAACTCCTTGAACCGAATCCGTTTTGTAAATACTCTTTTGATAATTTATTTTCATTTCTTAATTCTATGCAAATTTACGAAGGTACAGTCTTAAAATAAAATCGACCAATATGGACACATACGGAATCAAAGCTAAAAATAAGACTGTGTTATTGTGTAAGTCTGTTAATAAAATGTGTCTTCTATTGATAAATGGTTTGTCCTATCGACATTATAATTTAATAGCCCAAAATACTATTAATTTATTCGGCGGTGAAAAGTCCGGCGGGGCATAGTCCAGGCGGGGAAAAGTCCGGCGGGTAATAGTCCTGACGGGGAAAAGTACGGCGGGAAATAGTCCGGCGGGGAATGATCCGGCGGGGAAAAGTCCTAGTGCCGTGAAAAATATAACTTAAAAAAGCCTATATGCCCTTCAATTTACAGATCTCGTCAGAGGTAGTATATATAAAAACTAACTCATTTGTTTCCAAATCACATGAAACATCGAGACACTAATTGGTTTAAAGTATAAGATGTCTTGCTTTAGTACATAAAGAATTATAACACACAAATGTGCATTTCTCCTAATCTCTACACTGTGGCTATACTACGAACCAGAATTCTATATAGAGCTATTGATCATGCATCACTACTAACACTTGCATTATAAAGCGATATCTTTGAATAATCATATAGTAATATATTTTATCATTTTCCACCAGCACTTTCTCAGGTGACAGTATGGATGCAATAGATTCTCTGGTTGAGTTGCTAGAATATGGAAGCTACTTCACAAAGATAGAAATTACCCTTTCAAAAGATCTAACAGGAGAGGATGAAGAGAAACTGAAAACTTTGTTCAAATTAATGAAATCTGGTTCAAACGAATTAGAGTTATCTCTCAAACTTGAATTCTCCTATTGGAATTTTAAACCGATATCAGAAGATGTTCTGGTTGAGCTGCAAGATGCAAGGTGAATCTTATTACTTACACTTCCCTCTTATTTTGATATTTCGTTTCTGTATTCGAATCATATTGTTTATCACAGCTTATATTTCACAGTTAATAATAATGGATGTATATAAAGTTTCAGAGATGATAGGAAATTAAAAAACTGTGATATCACAGTATTTTTTTTCTCAAATAATTAAATTTGATGAATTGGAAATATTTCCGACCAATGATACTTGATAATTAACTGACTGCACAATCTTTATTTTTCAGATGTGTGTTAGATTGTATCCAAATCGCGATATCCTCTAGAAAAGCGATTGAAGTTTTAAAAAGTAAAATGAATGAAAAAACAAATTCCATAGAATGGTCAGTGCCAACGACTCATGATCTCAATTTGAAGAATATGTACCCACCTTGTTTAGACATTTCCCGTAAGTTACACTTAAGAACTTTGGAATAGACGAGTTACACCAACTCGTTAATTCACAATAACCTATCATCGACTCTCCATTGGCAACTATTGATTATATTCAAATTTCTTTGGACGTATTTTACGAATATAATAGAAAATATTTATCAGAAACTATAATATATGTAATATATATCGATTTTGTTGCTTGTGTTTGATTTAAGTTTATCTGGATTGTGATTCGCCGATTTATCGTAAAACCATTCGTTAAGCTATTTACAGGAAAACCTCTATTTTGCAGCCGGAGAACTTAGAATGAAATATTCTGATTCCTACACACATCACGAAGAAGATCCTGATTTAGTTGAGTCTGCTAAACATTGGGGCAAATTATTACTGACCGATGTACCAACTGATGGCAAGAAAAATGCTTTCACTATTATACGAGATGTTTCTAAGAAGTGAGTGTTAAAAAGGAATGAAATAGATACTGATATTTTCATTTGAAAACAAAAATAACAATTCGTTTTGTATATTTCAGGGGTAGTTAACAGTTCCTGCATTATAATTTTTTTCGGTGTGCCAATGAATTGAAAAAAAAATAATCGTCTTATTATCATTATTATAATTTTTTTATTATTATATTTGTTGATTTACACTAAAACCTATTTTAATCTGAATAAAATATTCCTATTCAGCATTTAAATTTTAATGTATTTTGTTTCTTTCAGCTTTCGTCTTTTCTCCAAGCTAACCCTAGAGAATTGTTCTCTCTCAGAGTCTGACCTCAATGAGTTGCTGCAAGAGTTGTGTGATGCTGGCGTCAGTGCTGGATTTCAAGATCGTATGACAGCGAAGAGAATTGAGTAAGTGCATTTTCTATAGGTAGGCTTCGTATTTACTAACTCAAGTACCTAAATTCAAACAAACACCGATAAGTTCAATTATTAGCGTTTTTAAATAATGGATATGTAAAACATTTTGAAATCAAGTTCTTCTTATATTTAAAGAATAAAAATTTGATTTATTATTTATAGGTTGTCAATTCTATATTATGTATATCTTGAAATTGTACTTTGTTCCCTGTTTGAAAATAAGTGATAAAAAAGTCTGAAATATATTTGGAGTTACTTCATTTTGCCATTTGATGGAGTAATAAGAGTACCTATTGAGCTGAAAAATAATATGTAGTATTCATTTTTTTCTAAAACAATTATGTTCCGTCCAAATGCCAGTCCAAAATATATTTTGATACATTATTTTAGCTGAGCAGGTTTTTCCATTAAGTTGATAGATAGGGAACGTTTACTTCAATATAATAATTATTTATCAGTTTTATCACTCTTCAATGTTATACTAGTAGAGTGTAGGATAGTGTCTTTGAAATTTGAAATTTGAAATTTAAACTATATTTGTGTGAAGCGATGTTGTGCTACTTTTATTCATACATTATTTTATTTATGTGTTTTCGATAATGTAATTGACCTGATTTAAAATTTAATCTTTTGCATTTTGCTTGGATATCAAGAGTAAAATGGATTAACTTTCCTAAAAGATAAAGCACAGCACATTGCTTACATTTAAAATATAAATTTTATAAAAAATACCAGGCAATTGACTAACGCTCGAAACGATAGGTGTGTCGATTTGAAGACGGAAATTGATATCTAGACAGTTGACTGAGCTCAAATACAAGATATTAGTGCATACCTACATTAATAAAATTTTTTTATTTTTTTTTATTGTTACTACAGTATATTTAACATGCTTAAATTGTAGAATTTGTCCACATCATTAATATATAAACTGATTGTACTCTTTGTGCCCATTATCTTTTTGTTTTAAATTATCGTCTCGTATAACACATATTTCTATTTGCTCCTAATTAAAAAACGAACATACATTCAAAATGAAAATTAACTTAAATTTAATCAGATTTGTGGAACAAGAGGCTATATAAAATTTCTTTAATAGTTTTTTGTAAGTATAATTATTATCTACTAAGTAGTAGTAGCTAAACAATACTTCAACCTTAGGTGTTGCACAAAGAAAATGCACATTAATGCAAAATTTATATAAACAGATTCACTTACATTTTAATAAACCACTTAAAAAGAAACATTGTAATGAATGTCACAAAATGCTTATAGAATATGAAGATGAAAATTTCTAAAGTATTGTGTTAGAAAATAAGCAGTAAAATTTATAAATCTATTTATATTTAGTGGAATTTTTATAAATCTATTTATATCTAGTGGAATTTTCCTCAGTGGCATTTTCCTAGTGGAACGTTCCGCAGTGGAACTTTCCTCAGTGGAATTTTCCTTGAACCGTTCCACTACAATTTCTATTGCAGCATTACAGCTTCTGCTAGAATTTTGAGACCTACATTATTATAAAAATACTCCTCCGTTATTTTACTAAGGTAGTCAACTCAAAACAATAATTCGTAACATAATAATTAATCAATCTATTTTGTATTATTAATTATCGAGTTTTTAATTGTCATACATATGCTTAAAAGTAACATTGTATGCGAAGACCATTTAATACATAATTGTTGCTTTGTAGTTAATATAAAAAAAAAACGTTAAGAACTATATTTTGTTGATCACTAATCACACTGATGATGGATGAGAAAGAAATTTCGTTTTTCAAATTATTAGCGCCATTAATTGAAATCACGACAGATAGAACTCATTTAAATCATACTTTATTCATTATTCTTTCAGTCCTGATGATAATGAAACATACGAATGTAGTGATGATGAAGATGAAGAAGATGAAATTAGCGACTATGATAGTGATGCTGGTGATGAAGGAAATGAATTTGAACTTTACATTCCTGAGTAAGTTGTGGTTTCTAACATATTGGTACCTATTATAGTAATCGTGATTTGGGTTCGTGGTTGTCTTATACGTAGCGTATTAGCTAATATAAAGTTTTCATCTCGATTAGAGTTAATTCAAACTTTTCGAACTCGTAAAAATTGATCCATAATAATCATTATTTAACTTCGATTTCAATTGGTATTCATGATACTAATTTGAATAGAAGTTAAATAATAATTTTATATTTTCTTTTCTGACGTAAAATAGTACCCTACTACCAAAAATATTTCTCAGACACAATGTAACACAATAATTATTGAAATCGAAGTATCTATTAATTACTCACCTATAGTGAGTGAGAGTTATATGGCTAGTTACCTAGCTTATTAGTCCGTGAGCCATTCACCTGATTTTGATAAATTGGTACCACCCGGGGCACCAATTTTTTTGTGATTTTCTAATAGGTATATGGATCTGTAATTCAATGCAGCATGATGGACACCTGTCCCTCATAGCTTAAGCTTAAGTCGATGATACACTTGCAGCAATTGCTGCATTGGTTGCGGCCCGCAATTCATGCAGCCCGCCGAACAGTAGCTTTCAGTCAGCAATGACTGCCATTGCGAAGATCCAACTTGTTGGATTCGCCCCGCACTCCAGTCTCCAGGGCAGCATTCAGTCAATTTCAGTGTGGCTACAGCTGTTGACCGGAAGGTGTTGCTCCTCGTCGCTCCTAAATATATTTTCACCAGAATTTGAGTGGAAAAGACATAAATCCTCAGCGTGGTGACTGCTGCAGTAAAAACTGTAGTGTATCAGGTACACCCTGTTTCCATGAGTTCATGCATGAATTGCGGGCCGCAACCAATGCAGCAATTGCTGCTAGTGTATCATCGGCATTAGTAGTCTTTTATACATAGGTTTGTCAGCACAGTAAAACGTGAAGCTTTCTGCCATAAGAATAAACACATTGTGTACTTACAAGTTGTTATTAATACACGTTAACCACCACATGCACCACCAGTGGTACATTAACAACTTGCGTTTAGCGCCACATGTGGCAAACATTGGCGGTTAACGTGTTATCACCAAAAACATTTAAACACAAGCTCCTTTCTAAGGGATGTACCACTGAATAAAATTAAATGAATTGGATCACACCAAATGATATTGATTATTACCTTCACAGAGATTTATCATCTGGTTTTTCGCATAACTTAAAAATTATTCCACCAAATTGCCTAAAATTTAGTGGACCGATTGGTCAATGTCTAGGAACCATCTGGTAGAATTTTGGTAGCGATCCGGTCAAAGGTCATGTTCAATGTCATTTATAACTAAAAAATTATTCTACCATATTGCATGAAACTTTATGAAACGATTGGTCGATACCGATGAACCATTTGGTTAAATTTTGAGAGCGATCGGAACAAAGATCAAAGATCAAGGTCAAGACCACTTAACATCCAATAACTCAAAGATATTCAACCAAATTGCATAAAAATTGATTGGACGATTGATGTTTGTCCATGAACCATCTGGTAGAATTTTGGGAGCAAGGTCATTTATAACACAATAACTCAAAAAGTATTGAACCATATATTGCCTGAAACTTGGTGAGACTATTTGTAATTATCCAGTTTCCAGTTTATCAGATTTTGGAAGGTCATTTATAACTCATCTACTATTAGATGTCAAGGTCATTTATAACTGACGTATTATTGGATGGAAAAGGTCATTTATAAGTTGGGGCAAAGATATGCAATCTATCGAGTTCACGTAATCTAGTTGTATATAATGTGTTACTATTGCATCCAATGTGCATTGTGTATAATGTGTCACTATTGATGTCGCTATCTGAACCATAAGATATCTCTTCTTGCTCAGCTTGGTCATCCTCTTCATTCTATCACATTATTATAGTGAATTGGCCTTATTACAGTGCAGTCTGTTCATCATACACTGGCAGGTTGGAAAATTGTATGACTTTTTTCATTTGTGAGACAGGTAGTCCAAGACTGTCTCTGGTGCTGGTGTTGCTAACATCTAATTTATAAAAAAAGTTCTTCTTCATCACCCAAGGACAAGCCTTGGTTCTCCAGCGGACTTGATACTTCTGGATCTGCTTGCAATGCTCCGTGCCAGATGACAGTCTGATAGTTGGCCCTTGTTGCCTGCAGAATCGTAGATGCATTCGATTTTGTCAGGTCATCTTTTTCACGAAAGAGCTTATATCGCATCTCATTCAAATACTAGATTTCTGACAGGCTTATCTAAAGAGGGTATGTGAATTCTTCATAAAACTAAGAATTTCTTCATTGAGCTGCCACTCTTTTCCCAGTTGTGAATAAATCTCTGAAGTGATCATATGTAATCAAAAATTTAACTTCAGAGATCTTACCACGACCAATGAAATCACTGACCGTGTCATATCTGTGAATGAATTTGAACCATGCAGAGAAACACACACGACCATTGTACATGAACCAAGAGTACAGAACCGAAAATATTGTGACTAACATTCGACGCAAAACTGACCTTTAGCAAACATTCACGAAACACTACAGACATGGCAAGAAAAGGCACACACAAACCTAAAACACTCACAACAACACACTGGAAGGAAAGCAAAGAAACGCTCGATATACAGAGCCACTATACTACCTATAAAAGAGTACGCAAACACAATCTGGTCACCAATCACTTCCAACACATCCAAAACTCCACGCATCATAACTCTCACAAGAAACACAACACCCACTTCACTCCCTCACTCAAAGACATCCCCCTCCCTGACTCATGAAATCAACAATAATAGCTACATACATAACAGCTAGACACAACAGCAGAAAACACGACATCCGACATCATCAAAGAAACATGAAAAAGATACACTCCCACATCGTAAACACATACATACAGGACACCAACAAGATACTGACCAACAAACCACCAGAAATTGACGCAACAGAACCAATACTCCCACACAGCACCAGACGAAAACAGCACCCAAATTGTCCATTATTTCACCTCACAAGCTACGAAACAGTGCACTATTTGAGTGACAAAGAGTGGTGACCAAACTGTTGCCGGTCGACCTCTTGCCGGACTTGGTAGTGGTGGCGGAGCTGCTCGCTCATTGGACGCAAGCGATGGGGCCGGGGGTCAGGCGCCCGTATGAGGGCCTGGCTCCCATTTGTCAGGGAGAAGCGGGGTCGAGAAGAAGAAGCGCACACGTCATTTCCTTGGGCAGCTTAAACTTTTGAATGTATCTGGTTTGATTAGCTGTACCACATATCACTGACACCTGCAGTCAATTTTTCTTTCTCTCATATGTTCTCTCATTTTCGGCTTTTTCCACTGACTGGCAATGAAACTAATCAGTTTCGTCTTACTGAAACCACGTTACAAGAGACATCTCCATTGCTGAATATTGTGACCAGGAAATATATTGGTGAAACTTATTCCAGTTACCGCACATTTCGAGCTCCTGATACACATCAAGCTAAACCAAATCAATGCGTTCGGTCCCATCATCAATCCTAAGCACAGGGCAGGTATATGATCTACTAATTCTTCAAATGTGAGCTTTTCACCCTTGAAATTTTGTATATTACTCAAGCCATCAATGAAGCAGTTTGATGGCAGATGCGGCCTTAGTCACTATATTTCGTACCAGTGCTGTTTATGTTTTTTAGTTTTCTCTGGTGTCCCATCTGTGTTGGCTAAAGACCAGAGAAGGAGGGACCCAGAGGATGTTTTAGAACTTCCTTCATGCTAGGTTAATTATCTCGACGAAGCAATCAGTATCATATGACGAATAATTTGTCACTTTTCAGGGTGATTTCCTTTTACAACATTTGGTAGTGTCAAAAGATTTCAGATTCAGCATAGGAAGTCTCTTATTAAAGTTAAATTCAGTTTCCAAACGACTCTCCTGGAGATTCAGACGAGCTTCTTTACCTTTCTTTTGGCTTTTGGTTAGCCAAGCATGCATTGAAACATCAATGACAAATTTGTAAATTTTGTGTATATTACGCAAAAACACTAATTATATTATAATATAAAAAAACTAAAGTTGTGAGTTTGATTTTCCATCATACAGTTTTGTGAAGTTTATTTGTACACCATCAATAAAAAATAAGTTTCGTTTGGTGCCCCAACTGGTACCGATATTTTGTCTGGCTCATGGACCATATATAGCTAGGTGCAATGTTAACATTAACCTCATCGCATTATAAGCACATTTTAAAATATTTTTAATTATCAAGTTACGCTGCAAATGTATGTATTTAGTTAGAGCTTTTGATGTTGTATAACTTTGGTTCAGTATCAATAGCTATTTGGCCAAGTTATATAAAGTTAAGTGCCTAAATAGAACACATTATAGATACCATGTTTGTCAGCTTAAACTGGTGTGTGGTTGTAAAATATATGCAGAAATAGTAAAATGTAGTTAATGACTAAAAAGTTATTTCTATAATCTCTCCATACCTATTTTCATTTACAATTAAACTGATATGTTAGGTAATTGTTAATTTTCTATAAGTAGGCTATAGAGGTTATTAATTTTTTTGTTCCTCTTATCTTTTTAGGTTTCTTTGTTAGTTTTAGTTTTTTTTATGTTTGGATCGTCTAAAAAATTATTACTATACATATAGCAGTTTAAAGTAACTGAACTAGTCAGTGAGACACTACATCTCCTATACTTTTATTTTTTAGCCAAAATCTAGAAAGAAAATTTCCCTAAGTTACGATTAAATACATCACCACGCATAATATATTTAAATGTATATATTTATTTCCAGTACTTAAGCAATCAGGAGAATAATATATTTTGTCAATTACTTTTTCTTTTAGTGTACGTATTACGAAGAGTGAGTTTGCACAATTACAAATTGTTAACTTTTGAATCTGGTGATAACAGGAATATTGTTGAAAATATGGATAGGAATTACTAAGCATTATTGTTAAAAGTTTTTTTATCAATATTTTCTGTTTGAAGTAAAGTTGGAATTGTTGTGTGACGTCATCAATTGCATTGACAAACAGTAGCAATTTTTATCAATTAAATATTGTTATGATTATATTCAATTTATTCTTTGGGTTTTAAATATAAATTTTAATACTGATTAACAATTAAATTATGTGAAAAATTTATAAATTAAGAATATGGTAGAATGTGAATGAATTACTTAAATGGGAGATAGTATTATCCTAATATATACTGCTAAATTATCAAATATTATATTTAAGTGTCGCTTCAATATATAAAATCTTTGTTTCAGCTGTTAAAGTTGTATTGATGTATTTATGAGGTTAAAGTTCACCACATTCTTCAAAAAATTTCTAACTCACGTCATTGTTGAAATTGAATGATGAAAATTTTGATGGTTATTAATGTTATCTGCAAGAATACATTATAATAATCTTTCACAATAAAAACTGACAATTCAAATGATTGGTGGATAACTAATATATTATATCAAGAGCTCTGTATGAATTGTTTATTTGATGAAAAATGTCAATTTTCTAAATTCAATTTCATGACCTAAATTAGCTACATTGAGTCCATTATTAATGTATTAAAAGTATACTATAATATATTGAATTGATTTGCATGGTTGTTATGCTGAAATAATATACATCTTATGCTGAATACATTGTTTTAATTACCAAAAAGAATGCGATGCGCATTAATCCAAAAAGTGCACAACAAAGTGTTAAAAATTCAGAAGAATATTATATCAAGTATACGTTATATACAAAATAAAAAATATTCACATTTTCTTTGCATCTCATTTAACTCATCATAAGGGTTAATATCCCCTGTCAACATGATGTCCGTATTGTTGAAATCAACGGTCAGGGTGAATGTCGCCATTGAATATGATGTAATTTTTCAATATACGTATCAGATGTTACTGTGAGTGCATTTCCGTCACGCAGGATCTTGAAAAAATATGGGCTATAAAATAAGAACTAAGGAAGAGACACTTAGAGGTATCTCGAAAACCCCTTCGGACTTTGTTGGATTCCACATGCGGAAATTTTGCTTGATCATAAAGCAATTGAAAAAAAGGCTTTCATCGGTGAAAATTGTGGTTTTATTGTTCATTTGTCGCCATCCTACGACATTCCTAATTCTTAGACAAAACTCTAATTTTATATCATTATATAATTATTTGAGAGCGGTTGAAAGATCTGTAATCTGTAGGATTTCAAAAGAAGATCATTCTTTAAAATTCGTCGAATGCTTTCTTGATTTAAGCCCAGTTTTGCTTTCATCTTTCTTACACCTTTTTGACGATTCTTGAATCCTTGAACAAACTGTGACAATATTATCTTCTGTTCATTGATTCCTTTTATGATCAGAATTTCCATTAGTAGACTCCCTTTTTTCTCACTTTTTGATCGCTCTATTCACTGTTTTAAGTTCTATATTTTCTCTGAATATGTTTGTAAAAGTTCTTCTGATTTGAATATAGTTCAGTATCCTGTCGATATAAACTGTTCGACAAGACGCATTGCTCATGAGTAGAGCCCGGACAAATGCCATAAAGTCCTAAAATGCCTTAAAAGCCATAAAATGCCATAAAAGCCATAAAATGCCATAAAGTTAATAAATGCCATGAAGTACTAAAATGCCATAACGTCATTAAAATGCCATAAAGTCCTACAATATCATAAATTCCTAAAATGATGCAGTCTTATTTTGGGCGTTTTTTAATAATTTGGTAAGTCGGTAAAGTTGATGGGTTATATTGGTAAATTTATAGAACGTTATAATTCAATCAAAATCTGTCTAAATTAATATATAAATAAACTACTACTATCACTTCAAGAATTAGCATAGTCACCACTGTATCTAGTTTTCTGTAATTCTTCACATCAATTTTTTAGCATAGACTCTGCCATTAATAAAAAAAAAAATTGCGAATAATCAATATAATATACTATTCAAAGAGAAATATATGTAGAATCTAGTTTAATTTGTAATATTTTCAATAGAAAAACTGTCATGTGACAAAAATTGTGTTTTGTCCTGTAAATGGTTTTTCCTGTACTATACAGTTTCACAATATCTTAATTAGTCTAATTATCTAATATATGGTTTGTTAAGTCTGAGGTTGTTTATTACGAGGGTTAACTGTAAATACAAATTTCGAATTTAATATTGGAATTAGTTACATTTCATGAATTTCAATTTACCCAACCTTTTTTATAATACTTTTAGGTTAAATTTGAATAAAATATACTATAAACTAGATTCATTGAATTTTCAAGGAATGAATTGTTTATTTGTTATCTCCATTTTTTTATTTAAACGGACTGAAAACTGTTGATTTTATATTCCAAAATACTAATTTATTGTTGTAAATACCTATATATTATCCCTAAAAGTGTATATTTAAGTCCTAAAATGCTTCTATAGGTCCTAAAATGCCTTTTTTATAGGTCCTAAAAGTCCGGGCTCTACTCATGAGTTTTCAGCAATTGAGAAGATTTTTTATAAATTTTTTATAAATTCCGGTGTAAACGCAAGATATATGTAACTATGATACCAAATAAATTTTAAAGATTTGCTCTTTCAGGTGGTTTTTATTTCATCTTTCTAAGTAAACTACTTTTTGAGCTATAGAATCGTTTACTTTCATCCTTTTTTGTGTCGCGCTGTAGAACAAACCCCATATGGGCACAGGCTTTGATTGATCTATGGAGTTTAGGAATTGAATGTTTCGTTTCTTCAACCGATTCTCTAAAAAAATGAAGCTGAAATTCTCGCGATAAAGAAAAATGCAAGTGCTAAAATTATAATAACTAAAATAATTAATTAAGTAGCATATGACAATTCAAATATAATTACACCATCACGAAGCTAGCACAGGCAGCCCTCTTTTTTTATGAAATCCTGGTGTCTATAAAAGTTTAAATTATTCGGAGTTACCTGCGTCTCTAGATTATTATTGTACGTATATAGACACAGAAAACGGAGCCAAATATTTGTGATCTTTATTTCACGGTAACTAACATAAACATCAATATTTAAATTCAGAGGATGTTATTAGAAGCATTTTATTCAGACATTTCTTTTTGCAGAAGAAACTATAAATTCATTCACTGTATTCAGTAGTAGCAAAACTTTAATTTTTCAGCTGATTCTGGTAACAAAAAACACAATATACGACGCCAAGTTGACAATAAAACAACAAAACAGGCGATTTTGTTTTATTCTAACCCATAGAGAATTAGAGGTTAATGGAACACCATTTTAAGTAAGTCTGAGTCGTGGTTATGGTAATAAATGTCTGTGAACTATGTAATAAATATCAGTAACGCTTTCTAATCAGTTACTACCAGTGATCCGATCCAATTTACTTCTACGAATATAAAAAGTTTCGAATACTGAAATATTGTATAGGAAATGTATAATTAAATAATTTAGGTACAGTAAAAGCTCACTAGATTGTTTTTTACGAATTAATAGTATATCCATTTACCAGCAATAAAACAGTATCACGATACAGATTAATTTTTCTTCCAACTCTTTGAAACTTTTTTGTATTAGTTACTCCTTCGATAATTAGTTTTCATTGGAGAAATTACGAGAAGATGTACGACATTATTTCTAAATCGTCTTAATGCTAACAGCTTGAAAAGTCTTGATTTAAAGATTTTTACACTCTAACTTATGTATTTTCATAATAATGGTGAAACCATTGCAAGTTCTTAAGGTATAGATATTCAATAAGCATGTTACAAAAAATACACTATTATGAAAAGAGGCCACTATTAAGTGTAAAAAATCTATATATAGCTGGATTATTAATTCTGTATTAGGTATATTTACTGTTAAATTAATAAAGTACAATTGAATTGGTCAACACTCGAGTAAAGAAAAATTGAACAATTCGTAAATGAGTCGGTATCTTTTAAAATAGCTGGCAATGAAAATAATAAATTCACGATATGTATAACTATAGAACTGGGATAAACTGAATTAATCGTAGCTGCTTAGAGTACCCAGCAATATTTGGCAATCCCTAACTATTGCAATAATATTTGTATTTTACATCATCCCTGAATCTGATGTAATTTACAAAAGCACAGTCTTTAAGTCACAACGACAAATATGGACACATCCATGATTCTAAGTTAAAAATAAGATTGTAGTACTGTTTAAGTCTGTTAATGATATCATTGATATGTATCTTCTATAGATAAATTGTTTATTTTTTATTAATAACCCAAAATACGAATATTTTATTCAGCGGGGAAAAGTCCAGGCGGGTTAAAGTCTTAATTAGTGCCATATATTCCACCCTAGATATATTCCACATCGGTGAATTCTACCCCAGCGAACAAATAATTTACTTTAGTAGGATGTTAAACGATTAGTATAAAGTTAAAGGCCATATCAATGATGTCATACATATATTTTATACAAAGGACTAGAAGAAGCAGTCATAAAGTAAATTGGATAGCTACTCCGCGAATGCAGTCACTTACCAAGTAATGTGAATATACGAAATACTCAAGCACTGGTTTGTGAACTCACAGATAGGATAGGATAATGAAGAAGTGATAGTTAATGAAGCGTGTCTTTCCCAGAATACCGGCGCAAAATATTGATCAATATATTTATATTAAATGTGTATCATAGATAACCAAGTTAATAAAATAAAAAGAAAGGTAGGTTATAGATATTTATTAATGATAACAAATACGATAAATAATAATGATAGCCAATGTGATAATGATAACCAATATGATAATGATAACCAGTATAAATTTATAACCAATATAATATTGACAACCAATATGTTAATGGTAACCATTACATTGTGCCTCTAAAAAATTAATAAAAATTATATTAAATATAAGTGTATTATTGAATATTTTACTCCGTATTGTTTTTTTAAATATTTTAAAGATCCAATGAAGCTGATCAGCGTAGTCACAATGGCAGTCACGGAGCAGCGAGAGTACAGCGTGGGAGCCAAACTGCCTGCTTCAAGGGCTAAGTCTACTCCTGCGCAGAAATACTCTGAGCACCTTCTCCTATTTGTATAGCGCGCTGCCTAACTGCGGATACGCGGCCCGTAGCCAAAACTGCTATACTAGTAATATAATATTTCAGTAGTGGCTATGGGGCCGCGCAACAGCAGTTAGACAGCGCGCTAGTTAAATAGGAGATGGTGCCCAGAGTAGTTATGCGCAGTTACGCCGGAGTAGAATTAGCCCGTTGCTCTATCACATGTCTAGTCAAAAATAATCAACTTGTGATTGGCCAACAAAAGGTTAAATTTAATACAAGAAATACAAATTATGTATAAATTACTAATATCTTTGAATAACCAAATATAATCCGTAAAGTGGCGTGGAATTAACCGGGATGGAATATACCTTTGGTGGAATATACCAGAGTGGAATATAACGGGGTGGAATATAACGGTCACGGATTATTTAATTTCATTTTTCTATTACCTATATTCTATAACAATCCAAATACATAGCAGAATGTCGCAGTGATCGGTAAGGTAGCTAATTAATCAAAGGTTCTGCTTTCATGATTAAAAAAGTTACGAAATTCCGAGTACTACCTAATGTTTTATTAATTCGGTGCCTAACTGGTTTATTAAGTGTTGAATTTGCATCAATTGTGTACAAAAATTATTAAATTACCTCACTAGTCGATTTAATATTTTCCATCACTCGCCATTTAATAGTAAAAAAATACTACTTATTTGAACTAGCTATTTAATTGAATGTTTCCAGTAGAAACTTATACCTACTACCTTATTTGAATAACACAAAATGTTGTGGTAGAGCAGCAACGTCTGGTTGTCACTTTGAAAAGCAAGCGCCAGCACAAATCATTTTTGAAACAGAAATATCCGAGAATTCTTATTGATAGTAAGGTCTACAAGGGAGAACCGGGAGCATTCGGACATAGGTTGGTTCGGACAGCTCGCTTAAACAAGTTCATAATGGTTGGAGTAACCGATTATTGCAATTGAATGTGTGCAACGTATTAACTGTCATTGATTTGAAAGATCCAATGCGTAGAGCTAGTGTGTCGCCCACGAGGTGTAATTAACCGCTCCCTTCAATATTGATGTAATTTTTCGTGATTCAATTGTTGAAATAATAATACGGATGAAATAAAAAATATGGTGATGCTTTTAATTTTGAAGTGTCATAAGGGATGAATCGGACACTTCTGTTGAGGTTGGTACGGACGGTGTCCAAGCTTTCCTTCTGTGACCGATTCAGCCCACCATTACAATTTATTGACGTAATTCTTATCAAAAAGGACATTCAGATCCTAAAATTAATTATTTTAATTGAAATAGCATTCGTTAGTTTCAACCTTTTTATATTAGTGTCTTTATTTTACAGTTTGTCGATCGTAATCATGTTTTTTCATAGTAAAAGGAAAACTGTTAAAGGCCATAATAAAGAATGTTATCGTAAAACAATTGATGAATTCAAAAAAGGTTTATCTGTCAGAAGAGCTGCTGAAATTGGAGGTGTAGCAAGATCTACACTTATGGCCCTTACTTTAATCAATCGAAGAAATATTTTAGATGTAATTTACTAACTTTAGTGTAATTCCAAGAAATAAGGAAATAGTTATTACCCAGAGTATATGAAAATAGTTATATCATTTCTTTTTGATTGTATAGCTATTAAATATAAGGATAATTTCACAGTGATTACTCATGAGCTAACTATATTTTGTTGGAGAAAATGTTCAATCATTACAATTAAGATACATTTCAAATACAATCAATTTTTATTACTGTGAATAACCAGTTATGGTTTATTTCACTTAAATTCATTGATCGGTATTCAATCCTATCATTTAATTAGCCAAATTTCCAATGTTTTAACCGTTTTCATGGTGTCTGAATCATCCTCACAGCTGGTCCGAAGTTTCCCTCTAGGAAGGAGCATTCGTATACTTGAATTCCTCCTACATTTTGTCTTATAACTTTCGAATGAAGGTTTAAACTGTAAAGCAGTCTCAATAAAAATTAAAGTAAAATGCTTTATCTACCCAAAGAAATATTTAAATAGTAAAATTCGAATTGGTTTACGAATTATTGAGTTTTTAACAAAAACTGTCCGAATGCCCTCGGTTCTCCCCTACACAACATTTGATAAGAAATCTGATTAATGGAAGTGTATATTATTACTGATCACAAAAGGTCGACAAATAGCTTATCTTGTAAATAAGCGTAATTTATTTATTGACTTTGAGAATTATAAACACCAAAATAGTTGAATAGAAACTATTTTTAAAGATAATAAAATCTATTTGGTGAAATTTATGTGAATGCTACAGCCACATGAACAAGTTGAACAACATACTATCATGCACTGGATGATACTTTTTAATTTTCATTTACTCTCATAATTATTATTATATCCCATTATTCGGCTTCCATTAAAACTAATGTTAGATTTAATCATTCTTAATTAACTATAGAATTAACTATTACAGTTTTATTTTTCCCTATCATTTTTCCTACTAAATTAAATGTTCATGCTGTAGGTGCTACATGATAAAATAATTTTCCTTCCGTTACATTTGCTACATACAAGTCTTTTATATTTGTGTAGTTGAACTGATTTTGTAGTTTAAATTGTTCTATTTAACGTTTAAACGAATTATTGTAGTTTGAGAGGAGCTGTGATTTTCCTCTCGGGAATCCTTGTATTTAATTATAGACAGATTTTCTTGCTTAAGATAACATATTTTAATCTATGTTCGATCTCTAATTGATCAATCAGTTTGAAATCCGATTTGGTAACTTGGTGTTATTTATTTGTATGAATTTTGTAGGAGTGATCAATGACATATAAACAGTTTTATTGTTCGAATCTGTGTTCTTTTAAAGAAAGAAAATTAATTTTTATATCGTCAGATTTCAATCGTGCTACCTATAATTGTAGAAATAAATATTAAACGTAGGTCATGCAAGTAAATTCGGACCTTTAATTTTTAATTGCTGCCCTCTCAATAGAGTCTCTAATACACTCTGAACCGAAATTACATTAAAAAGTTGCATAGCTATCAAAGAAGCGCAGTGCATGCTATAATATATCCATTTGAGTTTTGAGGCCCCAGTTAGTCAGCGTACCGCAATTTACCTGCTTGACCCTATACTGATGTTTTCATCGATTGGAAAGAAACTTATGTTTATAGTTAAACTTACAATGCCCTTCATTCATTAATTCAAAGACTATAGAACAGGAATTATAAAATATATCATTGATTTAGACTAAACATTTGAGACTACATCAAGGCACCATAGAAGTTCCAGCATCAACCGTACCACTAACCTAATCCTTGTATAATTATTATTAGGGCTGTATTACACTCATACTTGTATCTAAAACACCGAGATCGGATTAAATAGCTTCCCAGAAACTTATAAATGATTCAATTGATGCTGCTTATCGAAATTTGCGTCCATTTTGGATTGTTTAGGTAGTCTATAAAAATAGTTTCCATAACCTGTCCATCAGAAATTTTATATTTTTTAAACCTGTTTCTTGTAATAAGATTACACACGTCCACTGTAACCTTTTTCAATAATAGCTAAAATCATCAACAGCCACATACATTTTTCCGTATTCATTCAAATTTTATGCGATTATATTTACAAATTAGGATTCTACGTAAACTTGTAATACTGCGAAATAATATCGAACTAGCAACTTGGTTTTTGTTGTGACTCTCCCATATGACTGCTTCTTCAAAGTGCTTTGTATTATTATACTATTCATAATTTGATGTTTAATAAATTACATATCAAAAGTAAAGGAATTTAGAAGATTTCTAGCAGTGTGTTCTGCCATTTTTGTTGATTAGAAATTTCATTAATGCCTCTATAATTCTAATCTCTTCCACAGAATTTTATTGAATCCACCTTTTTACATCTATTTAAATGACATTTTAATTTTACTAGAGTAACTGTTCTATTTTAACGGGAGATGTCTAGGTACGAAGAATATATTCTTTCTGAAGATGCATATCACAGAGCAAATGAATCTTTCCAAATATGTTTGGTTAACGATCAACATTTCATTAAAGAGGATTTATCAATTTTAACTGACCGAAGGAGTCTTCAATACATCCTGGAACCTTTTACTAACGAAACTGTGAGAATTGGAGGACCTGATTACAAAGTGACTACTTCAGAATTTTACTTATGTGTTTTTATAGTATTAACGCTACTGTTTCTGAACACATGGTCTTCTCTGACATACTTTGTAGAAAGCGTTATGGCGGAGAAATGTGGGGGAATTCTTTGGCCATTGGAAAAATCAGAAAACAATCTCAAAACCGAACTTTCAAAAGGAAATCGAAAACAAAGAAGTGGCATTGGAGAGGGGAATGGGGGTTTTGGTGGAGGAAATGGGTATTGTGGAGGATATGGTAATTGGGGAGAACAAAGGGATAGTGGAGATGAAACAATTGATGGAGATGAGGGAAGTAATGTGGGAGGTGATGAGGGAAGTAATGTGGGAGGTGATGAGGGAAGTAATGTGGGAGGTGATGAGGGAAGTAATGTGGGAGGTGATGAGGGAAGTAATGTGGGAGGTGATGAGGGAAGTAATGTGGGAGGTGATGAGGGAAGTAATGTGGGAGGTGATGATGGAAGAGATGGGGGAGATGATGGAAGAGATGATGGAAGAGATGATGGAAGAGATGATGGAAGAGATGATGGGGGAGATGATGGGGGAGATGATGGGGGAGATGATGGGGGAGATGATGGGGGAGATGATGGGGGAGATGATGGAAGAGATGATGGAAGAGATGATGGAAGAGATGATGGAAGAGATGATGGAAGAGATGATGGAAGAGATGATGGAAGAGATGATGGAAGAGATGATGGAAGAGATGATGGAAGAGATGATGGAAGAGATGATGGAAGAGATGATGGAAGAGATGATGGAAGAGATGATGGAAGAGATGATGGAAGAGATGATGGAAGAGATGATGGAAGAGATGATGGAAGAGATGATGGAAGAGATGATGGAAGAGATGATGGAAGAGATGATGGAAGAGATGATGGAAGAGATGATGGAAGAGATGATGGAAGAGATGATGGAAGAGATGATGGAAGAGATGATGGAAGAGATGATGGAAGAGATGATGGAAGAGATGATGGAAGAGATGATGGAAGAGATGATGGAAGAGATGATGGAAGAGATGATGGAAGAGATGATGGAAGAGATGATGGAAGAGATGATGGAAGAGATGATGGAAGAGATGATGGAAGAGATGATGGAAGAGATGATGGAAGAGATGATGGAAGAGATGATGGAAGAGATGATGGAAGAGATGATGGAAGAGATGATGGAAGAGATGATGGAAGAGATGATGGAAGAGATGATGGAAGAGATGATGGAAGAGATGATGGAAGAGATGATGGAAGAGATGATGGAAGAGATGATGGAAGAGATGATGGAAGAGATGATGGAAGAGATGATGGAAGAGATGATGGAAGAGATGATGGAAGAGATGATGGAAGAGATGATGGAAGAGATGATGGAAGAGATGATGGAAGAGATGATGGAAGAGATGATGGAAGAGATGATGGAAGAGATGATGGAAGAGATGATGGAAGAGATGATGGAAGAGATGATGGAAGAGATGATGGAAGAGATGATGGAAGAGATGATGGAAGAGATGATGGAAGAGATGATGGAAGAGATGATGGAAGAGATGATGGAAGAGATGATGGAAGAGATGATGGAAGAGATGATGGAAGAGATGATGGAAGAGATGATGGAAGAGATGATGGAAGAGATGATGGAAGAGATGATGGAAGAGATGATGGAAGAGATGATGGAAGAGATGATGGAAGAGATGATGGAAGAGATGATGGAAGAGATGATGGAAGAGATGATGGAAGAGATGGGGGAGATGATGGAAGAGATGGGGGAGATGATGGAAGAGATGGGGGAGATGAGGTAAATACAAATGAAGATGAGGTAATTGTCGAATTTATGATTGCGGATCCAGGAAGAGGTATCATTGTTTCGACTAGAGATCCACAGAATCGTTTGACTAGCAGGCCTCTTGATGTTTACGTGGAAGAACTAAGACTAGGTTCTATTATCCTAACTGAGGAGAATATAACAAATCCATTCACAGTTCATAGCACATTGATAGTTTTTAGACAGGCCAGTGTAGATGGAGGTTTGATAGTCCATGGTACAACGATTGTATGTGGATTATTTGAAGTCTCTGGACATATGGAAGTAAATGGTGATCTTATTGTTGCTGGGAGTCTATATGTATATGATGGCTCTCTCTCTGTAAGCAGAAGTTGCTGTGTGCACGGTGATCTGAAAGTTCTAAAGAGGGCAGTAGTTAAGGGTCAATTCACATTTTGTGGCACAAAACTTCAGATTGGGAAACTAGATGTGACTTCTTTTTCTCCTTATCGAAGGTTTACATTAGTCCCTATACAATTATATCCCGTGCTCATTTCTAAGTTTAAATATATTTAACAGTTGGTTATCCTTATTGAATTTACCTATAGTTTTATTTTATTTTCATTGATAAAGAGGATGAACCTGTACATTTTTGTATTAGTTTTTAATTTAATTTTGTTTTTGTATATGTTAAAAGCTATAATCATTAAATAAATTGATATATAATTCATGTCATTTTAATATCCATGCAGAATTTATAAAATAATTAGGGAAATTTAATAACCTGTAGTAGTTAGATTTTTATGGGAAACATTTGAGATTTTTTCTTGTTTCAAAATTTTCTTTAGATAATTAACCAATGTTGCCAGGCAATATATTCTGTTCTCTTTAAGTTTGTCCACCCCCAGGTACTCAATCCTAAAGTTTTCTGTTGTGAATTGATAAGAAGGGGATACTTGCAGTTTAGAGGATAGCGCTTCGGCTATTAGCTCTTAAATTTGGAGTTAGGTAGGCTAATAGGCTTCATTTTTCTCTTTCATCCGTGAGTGCAACAAACGGTGCACGAGCAAAATTTCGTCACATTCCTTTGTAAGTGACTGCGTTCACGGATGCTTTTTTGTATTGATGAGCTTATTGCTAAGTGGTGGTATGTGACTTTGTTCATGGACTTCCCTTTCCAACTGCTTCTTTCACTCCCTTCAATTAATTTCCTTTTTCACGTCTGTGATGTCGCCTTTTGTTTCGTAAAAAACTGAATAATTTTTTTGAAATAGTTACTATCACTAGCAATGCGTTGGTAATAGTTAGTATCCCTAGCAATGCGTTGGTAATAGTTAGTATCACTAGCAATATGTTGGTAATAGTTAGTATCACTAGCAATGCGTTGGTAATAGTTAGTATCACTAGCAATATGTAGGTAATAGTTAGTATCACTAGCAATGCGTTGGTAATAGTTAGTATCACTAGCAATGCGTTGGTAATAGTTAGTATCACTAGCAATATGTAGGTAATAGTTAGTATCACTAGCAATGCGTTGGTAATAGTTAGTATCACTAGCAATATGTTGGTAATAGTTAGTATCACTAGCAATGCGTCGGTAATAGTTAGTATCACTAGCAATATGTAGGTAATAGTTAGTAACACTAGCAATGCGTTGGTAATAGTTAGTATCACTAGCAATGCGTTGGTAATAGTTAGTATCACTAGCAATATGTAGGTAATAGTTAGTATCACTAGCAATGCGTTGGTAATAGTTAGTATCACTAGCAATGCGTTGGTAATAGTTAGTATCACTAGCAATGCGTTGGTAATAGTTAGTATCACTAGAAATATGTTGGTAATAGTTAGTATCACTAGCAATGCGTTGGTAATAGTTAGTATCACTAGAAATATGTTGGTAATAGTTAGTATCACTAGAAATATGTTGGTAATAGTTAGTATCACTAGCAATGCGTTGGTAATAGTTAGTATCACTAACAATGCGTTGGTAATAGTTAGTACCACTATCATTGTGTTGGTAATAGTTAGTATCACTAGCAATGCGTTGGTAATAGTTAGTATCACTAGCAATGCGTTGGTAATAGTTAGTATCACTAGCAATGCGTTGGTAATAGTTAGTATCACTAGCAATGCGTTGGTAATAGTTAGTATCACTAGCAATGCGTTGGTAATAGTTAGTATCACTAGCAATGCGTTGGTAATAGTTAGTATCACTAGCAATGTATTGGTAATAGTTAGTATCACTAGCAATGCGTTGGTAATAGTTAGTATCACTAGCAATGCGTTGGTAATAGTTAGTATCACTAGCAATGCGTTGGTAATAGTTAGTATCACTAGAAATATGTTGGTAATAGTTAGTATCACTAGCAATGCGTTGGTAATAGTTAGTATCACTAACAATGCGTTGGTAATAGTTAGTACCACTATCAATGTGTTGGTAATAGTTAGTATCACTAGCAATGCGTTGGTAATAGTTAGTATCACTAGCAATGCGTTGGTAATAGTTAGTATCACTAGCAATGCGTTGGTAATAGTTAGTATCACTAGCAATGTGTTGGTAATAGTTAGTATCACTAGCAATGCGTTGGTAATAGTTAGTATCACTAGCAATGTGTTGGTAATAGTTAGTATCACTAGCAATGTGTTGGTAATAGTTAGTATCACTAGAAATATGTTGGTAATAGTTAGTATCACTAGCAATGCGTTGGTAATATTTAGTATCACTAGCAATGCGTTGGTAATATTTAGTATCACTAGCAATGCGTTGGTAATAGTTAGTATCACTAGCAATGCGTTGGTAATAGTTAGTATCACTAGCAATGCGTTGGTAATAGTTAGTATCACTAGCAATGCGTTGGTAATAGTTAGTATCACTAGAAATATGTTGGTAATAGTTAGTATCACTAGCAATGCGTTGGTAATAGTTAGTATCACTAGCAATGCGTTGGTAATAGTTAGTATCACTAGAAATATGTTGGTAATAGTTAGTATCACTAGCAATGCGTTGGTAATAGTTAGTATCACTAGCAATATGTTGGTAATAGTTAGTATCACTAGCAATGCGTTGGTAATAGTTAGTATCACTAGCAATATGTAGGTAATAGTTAGTATCACTAGCAATGTGTAGGTAATAGTTAGTATCACTAGCAATGCGTTGGTAATAGTTAGTATCACTAGCAATGCGTTGGTAATAGTTAGTATCACTAGCAATGTGTTGGTAATAGTTAGTATCACTAGAAATATGTTGGTAATAGTTAGTATCACTAGCAACGCGTTGGTAATAGTTAGTATCACTAGCAATGCGTTGGTAATAGTTAGTATCACTAGAAATGCGTTGGTAATAGTTAGTATCACTAACAATATGTTGGTAATAGTTAGTATCACTAGCAATGCGTTGGTAATAGTTAGTATCACTAGCAATGTGTTGGTAATAGTTAGTACCACTAGCAATGCGTTGGCAATAGTTAGTATCACTAGCAATATGTTGGTAATAGTTAGTATCACTAGCAATGCGTTGGTAATAGTTAGTATCACTAGCAATGCGTTGGTAATAGTTAGTATCACTAGCAATGCGTTGGTAATAGTTAGTATCACTAGAAATATGTTGGTAATAGTTAGTATCACTAGCAATGCGTTGGTAATAGTTAGTATCACTAGCAATATGTTGGTAATAGTTAGTATCACTAGCAATGCGTTGGTAATAGTTAGTATCACTAGCAATGCGTTGGTAATAGTTAGTATCACTAGCAATGTGTTGGTAATAGTTAGTATCACTAGAAATATGTTGGTAATAGTTAGTATCACTAGCAACGCGTTGGTAATAGTTAGTATCACTAGCAATGCGTTGGTAATAGTTAGTATCACTAGAAATGCGTTGGTAATAGTTAGTATCACTAACAATATGTTGGTAATAGTTAGTATCACTAGCAATGCGTTGGTAATAGTTAGTATCACTAGCAATGTGTTGGTAATAGTTAGTACCACTAGCAATGCGTTGGCAATAGTTAGTATCACTAGCAATGCGTTGGTAATAGTTAGTATCACTAGCAATGTGTTGGTAATAGTTAGTACCACTAGCAATGCGTTGGCAATAGTTAGTATCACTAGCAATATGTTGGTAATAGTTAGTATCACTAGCAATGCGTTGGTAATAGTTAGTACCACTAGCAATGTGTTGGTAATAGTTAGTACCACTAGCAATGCGTTGGTAATTTAGTTGGTACCACTGGCAATGTGTTGGTAATTTAGTTGGTACCACTGGCAATGTGTTGGTAATTTAGTTGGTACCATTGGCAATGTGTTGGTAATTTAGTTGGTACCACTAGCAATGTGTTGGTAATAGTAGTACCACTGGCAATGTGTTGGTAATAGTAGTACCACTGGCAATGTGTTGGTAATAGTTAGTACCACTGGCAATGTGTTGGTAATTTAGTTGGTACCACTAGCATTGTGTTGGTAATTTAGTTGGTACCACTAGCATTGTGTTGGTAATTTAGTTGGTACCACTAGCAATGTGTTGGTAATAGTTACTACCACTGGCAATGTGTTGGTAATAGTTAGTATCACTAGCAATGCGTTGGTAATAGTTAGTATCACTAGCAATGCGTTGGTAATAGTTAGTATCACTATCAATGTGTTGGTAATAGTTAGTATCACTAGCAATGCGTTGGTAATAGTTAGTATCACTAGCAATGCGTTGGTAATAGTTAGTATCACTAGCAATGCGTTGGTAATAGTTAGTATCACTAGCAATGCGTTGGTAATAGTTAGTATCACTAGCAATGTGTTGGTAATAGTTAGTATCACTAGCAATGCGTTGGTAATAGTTAGTATCACTAGCAATGCGTTGGTAATAGTTAGTATCACTAGCAATGCGTTGGTAATAGTTAGTATCACTAGCAATATGTAGGTAATAGTTAGTACCACTATCAATGTGTTGGTAATAGTTAGTATCACTAGCAATGTGTTGGTAATAGTTAGTATCACTAGAAATATGTTGGTAATAGTTAGTATCACTAGCAATGCGTTGGTAATAGTTAGTATCACTAGCAATGCGTTGGTAATAGTTAGTATCACTAGAAATATGTTGGTAATAGTTAGTATCACTAGCAATGCGTTGGTAATAGTTAGTATCACTAGCAATGCGTTGGTAATAGTTAGTATCACTAGAAATATGTAGGTAATAGTTAGAACCACTTGCAATATGTTGGTAATAGTTAGTTCCACTAGCAATGTTTTGGTAATAGTTAGTATCACTAGCAATATGTTGGTTATAGTTAGTATCACTAGCAATATGTTGGTTATAGTTAGTATCACTAGCAATATGTTGGTAATAGTTAGTATCACTAGCAATGCGTTGGTAATAGTTAGTATCACTAGCAATATGTAGGTAATAGTTAGTATCACTAGCAATGTGTAGGTAATAGTTAGTATCACTAGCAATGTGTTGGTAATAGTTAGTATCACTAGCAATGCGTTGGTAATAGTTAGTATCACTAGCAATGCGTTGGTAATAGTTAGTATCACTAGCAATGTGTTGGTAATAGTTAGTATCACTAGCAATGTGTTGGTAATAGTTAGTATCACTAGCAATGTGTTGGTAATAGTTAGTATCAATAGCAATGTGTTGGTAATAGTTAGTATCACTAGCAATGTGTTGGTAATAGTTAGTATCACTAGCAATGTGTTGGTAATAGTTAGTATCACTAGCAATATGTTGGTAATAGTTAGTATCACTAGCAATATGTAGGTAATAGTTAGTATCACTAGCAATGTGTTGGTAATAGTTAGTATCACTAGCAATGCGTTGGTAATAGTTAGTATCACTAGCAATGCGTTGGTAATAGTTAGTATCACTAGCAATGTGTTGGTAATAGTTAGTATCACTAGCAATGCGTTGGTAATAGTTAGTATCACTAGCAATGCGTTGGTAATAGTTAGTATCACTAGCAATGCGTTGGTAATAGTTAGTATCACTAGCAATGCGTTGGTAATAGTTAGTATCACTAGCAATGTGTTGGTAATAGTTAGTATCACTAGCAATGCGTTGGTAATAGTTAGTATCACTAGCAATGCGTTGGTAATAGTTAGTATCACTAGCAATGCGTTGGTAATAGTTAGTATCACTAGCAATATGTAGGTAATAGTTAGTACCACTATCAATGTGTTGATAATAGTTAGTATCACTAGCAATGTGTTGGTAATAGTTAGTATCACTAGAAATATGTTGGTAATAGTTAGTATCACTAGCAATGCGTTGGTAATAGTTAGTATCACTAGCAATGCGTTGGTAATAGTTAGTATCACTAGAAATATGTTGGTAATAGTTAGTATCACTAGCAATGCGTTGGTAATAGTTAGTATCACTAGCAATGCGTTGGTAATAGTTAGTATCACTAGAAATATGTAGGTAATAGTTAGAACCACTTGCAATATGTTGGTAATAGTTAGTTCCACTAGCAATGTGTTGGTAATAGTTAGTATCACTAGCAATATGTTGGTTATAGTTAGTATCACTAGCAATATGTTGGTTATAGTTAGTATCACTAGCAATATGTTGGTAATAGTTAGTATCACTAGCAATGCGTTGGTAATAGTTAGTATCACTAGCAATATGTAGGTAATAGTTAGTATCACTAGCAATGTGTAGGTAATAGTTAGTATCACTAGCAATGTGTTGGTAATAGTTAGTATCACTAGCAATGCGTTGGTAATAGTTAGTATCACTAGCAATGCGTTGGTAATAGTTAGTATCACTAGCAATGTGTTGGTAATAGTTAGTATCACTAGCAATGTGTTGGTAATAGTTAGTATCACTAGCAATGTGTTGGTAATAGTTAGTATCACTAGCAATGTGTTGGTAATAGTTAGTATCACTAGCAATGTGTTGGTAATAGTTAGTATCACTAGCAATGTGTTGGTAATAGTTAGTATCACTAGCAATATGTTGGTAATAGTTAGTATCACTAGCAATATGTAGGTAATAGTTAGTATCACTAGCAATGTGTTGGTAATAGTTAGTATCACTAGCAATGCGTTGGTAATAGTTAGTATCACTAGAAATATGTTGGTAATAGTTAGTATCACTAGCAATATGTAGGTAATAGTTAGTATCACTAGCAATGCGTTGGTAATAGTTAGTATCACTAGCAATGCGTTGGTAATAGTTAGTATCACTAGCAATGCGTTGGTAATAGTTAGTATCATTAGAAATATGTTGGTAATAGTTAGTATCACTAGCAATGCGTTGGTAATAGTTAGTATCACTAGAAATATGTTGGTAATAGTTAGTATCACTAGCAATATGTAGGTAATAGTTAGTATCACTAGCAATGCGTTGGTAATAGTTAGTATCACTAGCAATGCGTTGGTAATAGTTAGTATCACTAGCAATGCGTTGGTAATAGTTAGTATCACTAGCAATGCGTTGGTAATAGTTAGTATCACTAGCAATGCGTTGGTAATAGTTAGTATCACTAGCAATGCGTTGGTAATAGTTAGTATCACTAACAATATGTTGGTAATAGTTAGTATCACTAGCAATATGTAGGTAATAGTTAGTATCACTAGCAATGTGTTGGTAATAGTTAGTACCACTAGCAATGCGTTGGTAATAGTTAGTATCACTAGCAATGCGTTGGTAATAGTTAGTATCACTAGCAATATGTTGGTAACAGTTAGTATCACTAGCAATATGTAGGTAATAGTTAGTATCACTAGCAATGTGTTGGTAATAGTTAGTATCACTAGAAATGTGTTGGTAATAGTTAGTATCACTAGCAATGCGTTGGTAATAGTTAGTATCACTAGCAATGCGTTGGTAATAGTTAGTATCACTAGCAATGTGTTGGTAATAGTTAGTACCACTAGCAATGTGTTGGTAATAGTTAGTACCACTAGCAATGCGTTGGTAATTTAGTTGGTACCACTGGCAATGTGTTGGTAATTTAGTTGGTATCACTGGCAATGTGTTGGTAATTTAGTTGGTACCATTGGCAATGTGTTGGTAATTTAGTTGGTACCACTAGCAATGTGTTGGTAATAGTAGTACCACTGGCAATGTGTTGGTAATAGTAGTACCACTGGCAATGTGTTGGTAATAGTTAGTACCACTGGCAATGTGTTGGTAATTTAGTTGGTACCACTAGCATTGTGTTGGTAATTTAGTTGGTACCACTAGCATTGTGTTGGTAATTTAGTTGGTACCACTAGCAATGTGTTGGTAATAGTTACTACCACTGGCAATGTGTTGGTAATAGTTAGTATCACTAGCAATGCGTTGGTAATAGTTAGTATCACTAGCAATGCGTTGGTAATAGTTAGTATCACTATCAATGTGTTGGTAATAGTTAGTATCACTAGCAATGCGTTGGTAATAGTTAGTATCACTAGCAATGCGTTGGTAATAGTTAGTATCACTAGCAATGCGTTGGTAATAGTTAGTATCACTAGCAATGCGTTGGTAATAGTTAGTATCACTAGCAATGTGTTGGTAATAGTTAGTATCACTAGCAATGCGTTGGTAATAGTTAGTATCACTAGCAATGCGTTGGTAATAGTTAGTATCACTAGCAATGCGTTGGTAATAGTTAGTATCACTAGCAATATGTAGGTAATAGTTAGTACCACTATCAATGTGTTGGTAATAGTTAGTATCACTAGCAATGTGTTGGTAATAGTTAGTATCACTAGAAATATGTTGGTAATAGTTAGTATCACTAGCAATGCGTTGGTAATAGTTAGTATCACTAGCAATGCGTTGGTAATAGTTAGTATCACTAGAAATATGTTGGTAATAGTTAGTATCACTAGCAATGCGTTGGTAATAGTTAGTATCACTAGCAATGCGTTGGTAATAGTTAGTATCACTAGAAATATGTAGGTAATAGTTAGAACCACTTGCAATATGTTGGTAATAGTTAGTTCCACTAGCAATGTTTTGGTAATAGTTAGTATCACTAGCAATATGTTGGTTATAGTTAGTATCACTAGCAATATGTTGGTTATAGTTAGTATCACTAGCAATATGTTGGTAATAGTTAGTATCACTAGCAATGCGTTGGTAATAGTTAGTATCACTAGCAATATGTAGGTAATAGTTAGTATCACTAGCAATGTGTAGGTAATAGTTAGTATCACTAGCAATGTGTTGGTAATAGTTAGTATCACTAGCAATGCGTTGGTAATAGTTAGTATCACTAGCAATGCGTTGGTAATAGTTAGTATCACTAGCAATGTGTTGGTAATAGTTAGTATCACTAGCAATGTGTTGGTAATAGTTAGTATCACTAGCAATGTGTTGGTAATAGTTAGTATCAATAGCAATGTGTTGGTAATAGTTAGTATCACTAGCAATGTGTTGGTAATAGTTAGTATCACTAGCAATGTGTTGGTAATAGTTAGTATCACTAGCAATATGTTGGTAATAGTTAGTATCACTAGCAATATGTAGGTAATAGTTAGTATCACTAGCAATGTGTTGGTAATAGTTAGTATCACTAGCAATGCGTTGGTAATAGTTAGTATCACTAGAAATATGTTGGTAATAGTTAGTATCACTAGCAATATGTAGGTAATAGTTAGTATCACTAGCAATGCGTTGGTAATAGTTAGTATCACTAGCAATGCGTTGGTAATAGTTAGTATCACTAGCAATGCGTTGGTAATAGTTAGTATCATTAGAAATATGTTGGTAATAGTTAGTATCACTAGCAATGCGTTGGTAATAGTTACTACCACTGGCAATGTGTTGGTAATAGTTACTACCACTGGCAATGTGTTGGTAATAGTTGGTACCACTGGCAATGTGTTGGTAATAGTTGGTACCACTAGCAATGTGTTGGTAATTTAGTTGGTACCACTGGCATGTGTTGGTAATTTAGTTGGTACCACTGGCATGTGTTGGTAATAGTTAGTATCACTAGCAATGTGTTGGTATTAGTTAGTATCACTAGCAATGTGTTGGTAATAGTTAGTATCACTAGCGATGTGTTGGTTATTTAGTTGGTACCACTAGCAATGTGTTGGTAATTTAGTTGGTACCACTGGCAATGTGTTGGTAATTTAGTTGGTACCACTGGCAATGTGTTGGTAATAGTTAGTATCACTAGCAATGTGTTGGTAATTTAGTTACTATCACTAGCAATGTGTTGGTAATAGTTACTATCACTAGCAATGTGTTGGTAATAGTTACTATCACTATTCGATTGAAAATTTCATTGAAGATGGTAGACTAAATCTTTGTTTATTTTATTTTGTGACATTGTGCATAATGCATGTATGCAGTCCTCTGAAAATATTTCTAGAGCATATAATATGCACGTGTGCATATATGGTAATCGAGAAATATGCAATTCTTAGTCGATTTTTAACATGTAAATGTCTAACCTATGCCGTTTTCTTCAGGGACCTCTGCATAGAAAACTATTTTAACTGTGGACACAAGTATATTTAAAATGATCAAATTAATCATTCAAATTTAAAAAGTTTGTAGGTAAAATACTGAAACTACAGATGTATTAATAAATTATGACACTTTGTATTTAGTAAATATTTATAGTAATTGATGAATAAATGAATAAAATGATTTTAGTGAGTTGTACTACTCGACAAATATGAAAGATGAATGCTTGTGGGTATATAATTTATTTAAGTAATTAAACACGAAACAGTTTAAATTTACCATTTAAAGACTTAGTGTCGCTGCTTATAGCTGGGGTTCTTTAAAGGGATCCGCTGGTCTAACAAGATGGTCTATTATTTTCGAGTCATGACTAAAGTAATGAACGGAATGTGATATATGAATGTAGGAGAGTTTAGAAGACTGAATTTGGCTGAAATAAATATTTGTTCCTATAGATTCTTGTGATGCATAACGGGAGTTTTCCCAGTACAAAAATACATTAGCAGATAATAGGAGATTCAATTTTGAAAACATGAAATACCATTTAATATAAAGTGCAATTCCACTGTATGAAATTGAATGTGTATGTTTGAAATTGATTTACTATTAAAGAAGTCTAAATTTAAAACAGCTTTGTTGTTTTTGAAAGTTGAATATTTTGCAGTAAAAAATAAATGAAACTACACCTTCGTTTTATTGTTAGTTCCATTCAAACCTCCAAAGCACAACTACCTTCAAAACATAACTATATATAGATTAACTTTTTTTAAATTCCGTAATTAATTTTGAGCAAATAATATGCACACTACATATATTGAATAAATTCTGGCATATAAAATGGATATTTCCAATATGCATTTCAGTCCATCATATATACCCATTTTGCATATTTTTTGAATTTTTCCAATATGTTCAATTAATAAGTGCTGTAATTCGATTAATAAACATATGATAAGGGATATTAGCAAGCCCCTTAATATAATATTTGAATGGCAATCTCATGTTTCGGAGCATTGAAAATCTTCGAAGAGTTTAAATATACGTTTAAACTAAATAATAAAACGGGTAAATTTCGAATTTTAACCAAGTAACGTTGAACAGTTCTTACGATTAAATGTAAATACATTTTGTAATATCAATTCATGAAACTTTTCAATATTGAACCTTGAGTAGGGTATGTTCCAATAATGTTGGCATGTATTGTTAGGTAAAATACCTACATACCTGTTTTCCATTGTTGTTTGTAGATATATATTATTTTTTAGTTGTATCTAGGTATTTTTTGCTTATAATGCGTATCTCAGAACATAAATCTTTTAATAGTTTCATGAACAATATTTTTTACTCATGAAAAGAATATACCTATAAGAGAATATAGTTTTAATTAAAAGAATATGTTTTATTTCAAATATGCTCATGAATATATTATTATGCTAAAAGCATATTGTCACAACCCTATTCATGACGTATATTGTTTTCTATAATTTAAACATAGAAAATACTTCATAACTTGGGTGCATTTCATAACTCAGGTCCTTCATTACTCGAGTGCTTTATAATTCGCAGAACTTCGAACATAACTCAGGAGTTTCACTGTACTGTATCTATTTGATTCATTGTTACTAAAATAAATATACATCTTATGCTATAAATACTTAATTAATATATCATCGAGAGTGAGCACTAATCCATAAAGTGAATTCATACCGATTACTGATAAGTGATTATATAATATTTTTCTATGGTTTAAAGGTCCTCTCCAGGCTCCGGGAAAAAAATTGAGTTTATTACATAATATTGTAGAACTAAGGTCTACGATCATTATTCCGCAAACCGCATACAATTCAGTTCAGTATATATTTTATTATTTGCTTTTAAAGTTTTTTTTTACTCTGTTAGTAACAATCGATCCAACCTGACGCTGAGAAAGAATATTGTACACTCTTTGTTTTGATTTCAAATTTAGATTTATAAACAAACAATGCGTTGTTGGCCTTCTTTTGAGATATTAATTGTTTCTAAAAGTAAATAATCGTTTCTTTATTAAGTTTATCCAAATTTAAACCTTTAAATGAATAATAAATAGATTTATTAAACCAAATACCTAGTTTACAATCAGAACAAATGGTGTACATTCTTCTTCTTCTTCAGACTGAAAATTAGAAAGTCGGAAGTAAAATAGGCTTTGTAGAGTTTGGATTATAGAAATCTTTAAAAGCATTTAAAATTAAAAATATGCTATCAAATTTCATGGGGTTTGCAGCAAAACTATAAGAAACATTAGCCTAGTTGATTTAAGCAATAAAAATATTTGCTTGGAGGGGACCTTTAAATTAAACTATAAACTTTTAAACGCAGGCTGTATGCGTTTATAGCTATGGCTATATAAAGTATAATTACATGTTTATCACCCATTAATGTTCATTCTATCAATTTCTACCTTGCCACTCGAATGTGGATAATTTTTAACATCAACAAGTGTGCGTCGAATTACGGCCATCTATAGTTGATCACTGATCCAGACTGCAGGAACTGGTAAAGTGTTCTCCAAGAAATCCTCTATTTTGGCTTCTGTTCTCAGTAAATTACATGTAAATATAGGAGGAAATTAAAAATTGATTGCACAGAAAATGTTAAAAATGTCCCATATTCTGCAGACTGGTCACTGATCAGGCCGGACCATTCTGGCGTTTATAATTTTAACAGCTGATCGCCGAAATTATAACAAAGCGCTATGCCATGGCCGTCTATAGTTTATCAGGCCAGCTCATCATGGCGTTTATAGTTCAATCAGCTGTTCAATGTGGTCCTATGATATCTAATTACTGTCGCTAAAATTAATGGATAAAGATGGCGCGCAACATATTTTCTTCGGTTTTTATGCCATTGCACTCTTCATGATGGTTTTTTCCCCTTGTGCTTTTCATGATGTAATTTAAGGAATGTTCCGGATTATTTGCAATCAAAATTATGTAAATTTATTCATTATAATATATATAAAAGTGGTTTTTAACTGAACGAATTGCCCAGCACCGGAGGCAAATCAGAGACTCGGAAGTTATTATCATATGATAATAATCCTTGTTAGGATTTAAACAATTCTTCTTGTGTTGTTTTGTTAACTAAGTTCTCTAGTTAGTTTGTTTAAATTAGAACTGATATGCCTAGTTAATTGAGTGATAATTTTGTAGCCTTCAGCACTGCCTAGGCAGCTAGGCTATAGATTCCAATTTGAAATATTTTCCAAGTCTATCTTGACATAAATCTGAGCCTAACTTCAGGAATTTTAGATCTCTGAGGGAGATCTTGATTTAATTCCTATGTTACCATTAAATAAGCTGAGGGTGACATTGATTTAATTCCTATGTTACCATTAAAAATTAGCTGAGGGTGACATTGAATTAATTAATTAATCAGACTGCAGAATATGGAACATTTTCCAAGACTCTGCCACAAATCTGAGCTCAACTTTAGAAATTGTATATCTCTGTGGGAATACTTGAATTAATTCCTATGTAACCATTAATTTAGATGTGGGAGATTTTGAATTAATTCCTATGTAACCATTAATTTCTGAATCTGCTGCTGTGAGTGTGAGACTTGTGAGTCTGTCACTGAGTCAGAGAGTAACTGTCTCTCAAATTAAAATCTCTGACTCTGCAGGAGGGGGAGAAGAGACTCATTATGCAGAGTGGTGGCATGATACCATCCAGTCTGCAGAATATGGAACAAATCTGAACCAAATTTTTAGAAAATTAAGATCTCTGGGGATGGATGATCTAACTGACTGATTGCTGATCTTGAATTAATTCCTATGCTACCATTAATTTAGCATTTTAGCTGAGGATGATTTCGGATTAATTCTTATGTTACCAAGGGGGAGATTTTGTATTAATTCCTATGTTACAATTAATTTAGCTGAGGGAGATTTTGAATCTGCTGCTTAGAGTAACTCTCTCTCAAAGAGTCAAAGACTCAAATTATAATCTCCGAGAGTCGGGAGACAGGAGACACATTATGCAGATTGGGTTATCATTAATTTGGCCAAGTGGCCACTAAGGGAGATTCTCTGCTTCTGAATCTCCCTTCAGTCACCTGGACCTTTTGGATGGTGACCAGTCCTTTTGCCCAAAAAATTTTTTTTGCTGCACAACTCTTTCATGCCTCATGGAATCATGGTATGTCACTTGTGCCCAAAAAAATTAAAATGCTATAAATTATAAATATAATGAGATATAGCAAATGTTAGTCCAGGTCCCCCACCCAAGTTTGTAAGTGACAAGATTTATACTCTGTTTTTTACTATAAAATGAATATACCTTATTTTGCTAAATAATTGTCATATTGCCAGCATAAGTGTTACGGCGAAAAGGACCTAGAACTACGTTGGACCTACCTAATTGTTGGTTAATTTATTTATAACATCCCTATTTTGAACCAATAATAATAAGAGAAACTATCTGCTGTGTGGTAGAAAATAATCTGAAATCTAAATATAACTGATTGAGAGAAAGTAGGAATTAAATCAAATATATTACACTATTGTGTAGCTATAATAACTTTAATTCGGATTTGCATACTTGATGCTATAAAAAAAAGGAGTTCTAGATTCTGTTGGCAATATAATCTGGATGATTCAATCCCCATTAATTCACTAGTATTGGTGTCTGAACTTAATCCTTATTTTCATTTTTTCAGATTTGTGATCTCATAACTAGTTAAATATATTTACATGTTCTTCATATATCTAGTTACCTAGCTACTGATAAGCAAAATATTGTCTACAGACTAAAGTGAGGTTGTATAGCAGCTGTTGATTCAACTTTTAAAGGTAATTAATCATTTAATTTTTGAATGTCAATTATGTTCCCTGCCTATCTAACTACTAAATACTAATATTTAGTTTTTTACTGAATCTTATCACAATAATGATATAATAGTTGAAGAATATGTTTTAAAATAATCTTCATATGATTAGGTACTTAAAATTAGTATGTAAAATTTGTAATTACTTTTTTTCCAATTAGAACTAGCTGTAGCTAATAAATTTACAAAAAAATTGTATATATGTGCAATTCTCAACTAATTAAATTAAACACAAACATTGGCAGTGTTTGATTATATCATTTGAAGATTACATAAATACAACTGAAGTGAAACTTTATTCTTTCTAGAATAAAAGAAATCTTTTTCATTCAGTCTTTCAATTTATTTTATTTTGGGATAGGTACTTATAGTTTTTATTGCATTAACATATGATTTTTTCAACTTAGTAAAAATTATGCATGTATCTATGCTTTCCAAAAAAACAATATCACTATATAATAATAACCAATAATTTCTAATATTTTGTCAAAAGCTTCAATTGAATTACATCGAATATATTCATTCTATATTTTCTTTGTAATTTAATACAGTCGGAGCAAAACATTTTCATTAACATTGAAAGATTTTTTTTCTAAATTTATCTCTATTTTCAACATTTCAGAAGATGGGAGGCAATAAATGCTGTGTTCCTGGTTGTAACTGCTATTACAATCTACAGGATGAATACACTTCTGTTTCCTAATGATTTAGAAAGAATATTGAGGATAAATGATGTTCATTATACTGTTCTTTTGTTTGTATTGAAGTTGTAGAAATAAATATTAGTTAACTTTAACAGAAACAAATGCCTGACTGAAGGTATATGTAACTATTGTTACCAGAAACTTTGTCCAATTAAAAGTAGCTATTGTATACAAAACTGCTTGCAAAGTGTTATTTTTTATTATCCCACCAGAATGTGCGTTGAAAATTAATGAAAACAATGAGAATTTTAATCTTAATAAATCCACAATAAAAATTGAAAAAAAAAATATATTTGAAACTTTTCCAAGTGGTATAACTAAAGAGATAATTTTTTTAATTTTCGAATTTACAAGCTTTTAGACAAAAAAAAAACAGTTTGATAACTATATTTTATTAAAATAACTGATCAGCATGTATAATATGTCCATGAAGGGTTTCAAAATGATAATTAAAATCTTGTTGAATCAAACTTCACTAAGGAACTGAAAATATTTCATAGGTCTAAACTCTAAAGTATAAACAGTAAGCAACTATATTTTAAACTAAATAAAGCTGTTTGAAGATGACATACCAATTTTAAATGATTAATAGAATATGTTGATCTCTTATCTGATATCAACTTCTGGAACCTTTTCCAGAAGTGTTCTTTTTTTCATTATTTAACACTTAATATAGTACAATTGAGAGGTTTTTTTTGAATGATTGGAAGTCCTTTCAGAATTCAGACTAATTTGCAATGTAGCTCTAAAAAATAAGATTTAGCCAACATCTCTTCTACAAGAGTAGCCATATCAATAATGTATCTTGCAGAATTTGACTAGCATTATGAAAACCATTTCATAAAAATTCAACCTTCAAGTGACTGCAATATATGGGAGAAGGATATGATCAATATATTTCAGCAAAAGTAGGTGTGGTGCCAGGCCATGAGTGGTGTCGATGCTTACTATGAATCATTTTTGAAAACATTAATCTGGAAAAGAGAACAATATTTATAAATTTATTCTATTAGCTATAGATACATGAACTAGCCCAAGAAATAAATTACTATCATTATGAAGATATGAAAAAAACCATGATATTGATTTCATTATTAAGGTATGAGAAATATTCTATTATTAAATAATGAATTCAAGTTTAATCTATATATATATATATATAAATGATTTCTGGTCGTCCTTACCTTCGTAGGCTTCGTTCCTTGGAAGGCAGCAGCAAATTTATTTCACTTGATATGTTTGAGGACCTTAATTTAGCTGAAGTTCTGAAAAAAATAATAAATTTTAGTATAAATAACTTAACATTCAAATAAAATGAATAAGGATTAATACATAATTATTTTTGAATCATATAATAATGAAGTTTTAGGGATGAAAAGGGTAATACATATTGTGGCTAAGTCATGATGGTTTTATTATAAACAACTCACAGAGATAGTAGATGAGTTGAGTTTGAGCATAGGTTTTCAAGATTAGATGTAATACATTACTTGCAGTACCTTTAGGCTTTAACTACATGATTTTTTACATAGATTTCTGAAAAGAACAGTTAATAGAAAACATAATGAACTTCACTGAGTTATACATTCAGTAAATTATACCAGCACAAACAATTTCAAATGTTTTTCTATTCACTCTATTATTATCTGAGATGAATGATATAACTTATAGTTAAGCACAGAGAGATTCTCTAGTTAAATTTTTCATAGGATATAGAGTAGAGCTACTAGCTACCTATATCTTTATTTGAATTTGATGACTTGATGGTTCCATATGAATTTCATCAATCAATAGGTAAAATAACATCTCATAATTATTCAGCACATCTATTTTCTTCTGTAAGTAATTTCTGTTAGATTGTTGCATTCCTATTTTTAGAATGTCTATTAAATTATAATTTTTTAATGTAATATGGGCAAGGCATCTTTTATAAATGTGAATCTCTAATTAGTATTAGTTTATAAACTTGAGGACCTCCTGATTTTACTTACATAAATAGTTACCTATACTATATAGGCTATACCATATACAGTATACTGAAAATAGTAATTAGGTACCTACCTACCCACTCCTGTCTCCTGAGTCTTGATTTGAATAGAAAATAAAAAATGATAACTGATACCTCTGTTGACACAGTTGACTGTTATTATATATATTTGATTATTGATGATAAACAGATAATATTAGGTAAGATTCTGCAACCTATTGAAGAGAATTTGTCTTTAAAAAAATAAAATCTTGGGAGACATATTAGTCATACTTTGCAGCCTGGCAGTAGGCTAAGACTAAGGCTAGTCACAATAGTAGTGGGGAAACTGAGAAGTGGACCCAGAATTTTATATTTGTTATCAAAATCTCTTTCTGACAGTCTTATCATATTATTTAAAACATTAATTATATAGATACTTATTTAATATCTATGAAGGAAATATATTTGATCTGTTCTGTTTATAATTTTGGAAGATGTTTCTAGCCTAGCTGACTAGGGACTTAGGTATATGAATGGTTCAGTCTGTTGTATTTTAAATTCATTAATTTTAACAGTTTCAGATAGAAAGAATCGAAAAAAAAACTTCAGTCCTATCAATCATGCCTTTGGCAATATTTTCATTCCCTATTAGAACTATCGTCAGACCACTCTAAATTGGTTTAAACTGTAAAATAATGCGAGGACAACCTCCATTTTTTATTGAATCGCCATCAAGCTCTAGTGTATATATACGATTTTTAAATGGATGAAATACGATCAGATCAGTTAAAATAGCACTACTATAGTAATTGACTAATTACAAATCCATTGGTATAGTTTATTTTATCATTACATAACTATAAGTTGCTTAAATAGGCAAATTATAAAAAATAGACACAGACTGAGTTCGCAGTTTGTTTTGATTTTTTAGGACCACTTTGAACAGCTGTTATTTTTGGGAATCTGGCCTGATCAACTATAGACGGCCATGGCTATGCTCCCATTGATTTAGATATAGGAATAAATAGAAAAAACTGGTTGAATTCTCCTTTAATTGACTTAATTTTATAGTTACGATTGGAAGTTTGATTCACAATTTTGACGGTGTATTCTCTAGAATCTCTGTTATCGACTGGAATATTTCTTTTCGATAAATAATAAAATTTCTAAAAGTGTAAGTCTTTAATGCCATGTGGTGTAGGTATCTAGAATTAATGAATATTGATAACATTGTTTTAAAGGCACATTCTATGGTTGTAAATTATGGTTTACCTACTGTTCAAGTTGTAATTTTGGAATGATAACTGTTTCTTTAAAGGAATATAATTAAAAAAGACAATTGCATGTATTCCTCTTTATTTCCAAGTATTTTGGTGAGAACAGAAGGCAAAATAGAGGATTTTTTGGAGATATCTTTACTAGTTCCAGCAGTCTGGCCTCCCTAAATATGGGAGCTCAATTTAACAAGTCACAATTGGAGTGGACCCTATTTCAAATTCTTTGTTTGAATCATCTGCTTAGTTAGGTATAGCTCAGCTGTAGTAAGAATAATTAATGATAATCCATTAACATATTATTCGTGTGAAAAACACTGCTGACAATTTGATCATACTAGATAAATAGTGAATAAAACTTGGGTAAATCAAAATTTTCACTGTTAAAAATCAAAGTTTACGGTAAAAAAAATATTCCAATCGATAGCAGAGATTCTAAAAAATACACTGTAAAAAAATTAGATAAAAATATCACTCGAAACAATAAAAATTAGTCAATTAAAGGAGAATGCAACCAGTTTTTTCCATTTATTCCTATCTAAATTAAATGGCACGTCGCGCTTTGGTTATGATTTCGGCAATCAGCTGTTAAAAACAAGAGTACGGCCTGGTTACACTAAAGATGGCCTTGTAGAATTCACATTGTTCAGAATATACAAATCTTTTGTCATGTATTGTAATTTACTAGTTTTTGATCTCATTTACACTAGGACATTTTGCCAGCCATCTGATCGTATGATGCCGACAAACTGTAGCTTTGAAGCAAAACACGATATACAATTTACTTGGCTATTTTCAAATTATTCTATATGTAGTTGTATGAAGTTAAAATTTGTTTTACCAGTTTAAAATTTATATTTAAATATTTCTAAGTCAATATCGCAATGCATTGATGACAAAAGTATTTCGTTGATAATTAGAGATGCACAGGATGATGGCAAGAAGGCACTTCGTATTTTACGTGAGCACTACATAGGCAGCACAAGACCTCGTATTATTTCTTTGTATAGTGAATTAACCTCTTTGAAGAAAAGTGAGACTGAGAGTGTAACTGATTACGTAATTCGTGCAGAGAAGGCTGCTACCCAATTGAAAAGTGTTAACGAAACTATTAGTGACAGTTTACTCATAGCCATGTTGTTAAAAGGACTACCCGATTCATTTTAAGCATTTAATACTGTTATTACGCAGAAAGATGACATTAATTTTGAACAATTTAAAAGTTCTCTGCGTGCATATGAAGAAAATGAGAAAGCACGTGTTGACCATTGTGAAAGAAATGATGACAATATACTTAATGTAATTAATAAGAAAGTATTAAAGTGTTATTCGTGTGGTAAGCAAGGCCATTTTAAATCTCAATGCAAGTCTAACAACGGATTCGGTCACAGCAACAAGGAGCGGAGCGGAGACTCTCACCCGAACACTAGAGGGCGCTGGTGCACAATTTGTAACAACAAATCTCACGATACTCAGTACTGCCATAAGAAAAATTCAGCAAAGGTAGTAAGTGATGCAGATAACAATGTGAGTAACCATTTTGTGTTTCAATTTTCAAATGAGCAAAATGAAGAATTAGAAGAAAATGAAATTAATAGCATATTAGTTGACAGTGGTGCTACATCCCACATTATTTGTGATAGAGATAAATTCATTAGAGAAGATGAAAACTTTAATTCAGAAAAACATTTTATTGAACTTGATAATGGCACACGTCAAAATAAAATGGTGTTAACTAAAGGTGATGCTGAAATATCAATTAAAAATAGTGATGACATAGTTAGAAAAGTGATTCTTAAGAATGCTCTCTGCATTCCTTCATTCAAACAGGATATATTATCAGTGAAAGCAGTTACCAAGAGTGGTGGTGAAGTAAATTTCAAACCTTATTACGCGGAGCTTAAAGCTCAGAACGGTGAAACTTTCAACATCAAATGTCGAAATAAACTATATTATTTAAATGCTCTTAATTCTGGAAAATGTCTTTCTCTTCAAGAATGACATAAAGTGATTGGTCATTGTAACTGTAGAGACATAATTAAATTAGAAAAATGTGTTGATGGAATGAAATTGAAAGACAAAAACAATTTCAATTGTTCAGTGTGTGTTAAAGGGAAAATGTCCCAATATTTCAATCACAAGCTTACTCAAAAATCAACAAAACCCTTGCAACTTGTACACAGCGACTTAGCAGGACCTATAACTCCAGAGTCAAAAGACGGATCTAAATACGCCATGTCATTCGTAGATGATTATTCTGGACTAACCTTTGTTTATTTCCTCAGGAGCAAAGATGACTCAGTCAAGGCTACAGAAAAATTTCTTGCAGAGTGTAACCCCTACGGACGACTAGAACGCTTAAGAAGCGATAATGGCAAGGAATATAATAACAAGGAGTTTAAATCCCTCATGCTGAAGAACAAGATAAGGCACGAGTTCTCCGCGCCTTATTCCCCGCATCAAAACGGAACCGCTGAGAGAGGATGGAGGTCATTGTTCGAGATGGCCAGATGTCTCCTAATCGAAGCAGGATTGCCCAAGTTCCTATGGTCCTATGCTGTTAGGGCATCGTCTTACATCCGAAACAGATGTTTTTCAGAACGGATTGGTAAGACCCCATTCGAGGCATTTACTGGTGAGCGACCTAATTTAAGTCACGAACAGGTATTTGGCTCTCAATGTTTTGCTTATGTTCAAAAGAAACAGAAGCTTGATGACAGATCGGAAGAAGGTGTGTATCTTGGACACGATCCTCTTAGTCCAGCCTTGCTAGTCTATTTCAAGCATAATGAAGAAGTACGTCGTGTAAGATGTGTAAAGTTTCACAACCATGTAGAACACATCCCTGATCAAGATTATGATGAGATTGACAGACGCCAACCATATGAAAGCAAAATAACAGAAGAACCCAAGAAGAAATCAGAAGAACCAGCAAAAGAAGATACCATGCAAGAGTTTGGTGAACAGCAAAATCCTCTTCAAATAAATGAAGATCGCAGATACCCTGAGAGATCAAGGAAGAAGCCAAAGTATTTAGATGAATTTGTTAATCCTGATGACGAACCAGACATTGTAGGATATACATATGATTGTGTATACAGTGTGTTCGGAATTCCTACAACCTATGAAGAAGCTATTTCTTCAGATGACTCCAATGAATGGCAGGATGCAATGAGAGAAGAAATTACCTCTTTTGAAGAAAATGAAACTTATGAGCTAACTGAGCGACCACATGATAAATCTGTCATAGGAGGTAAATGGGTTTACAACATCAAAGAAGGATCAAATGGCGAAAAGAGATATAAAGCACGCTATGTAGCCAAGGGCTATTCTCAGGTTCAGAATGTGGACTATCAAGAAACGGTTTCTCCGACAGCACGTATGACTTCCGTTAGAATGTTGATGAACATCGCTGTAGAAGAAGATCTGTTAGTTCATCAAATGGATGTCAAGACGGCGTATCTGAATGCTGAAATAGACTGCGAGCTTTATGTTGAGCCACCTCCTGGATTTCAGATGAAGAATAGTGAAGCAGACTTAGTATTTAGATTGAAAAGATCTCTTTATGGTCTAAAGCAGTCCGGTAGAAACTGGAATAACTTGCTGCACAGTTACTTGATTAAACTGAATTTCACTCAATCCCTTTGTGATAATTGTGTATATGTTAGGGATAATGATCAAGGTAAAGTGATTCTAATTGTATATGTTGATGATCTTATCGTAGCAGCTTCTAATGATAAACTCTTAAGTGAAGTCAAACTAGCTCTGTCTAACAGATTCAGAATGAAAGATTTAGGTGTTATTTCATATTTCTTAGGTATAGAGTTCAAAGTAGGTAGTAATTCCATTGAAATGAATCAGTCTAAATTCACTGAAAAGATCTTATCAAAGTTCAAAATGAGTAATTGTAATGCTAAAGCAATCCCTTGTGATATGAACATTAACAAATGTTGTAATAATGTTGACTCTAAAGATATGGAAGATCCAAGGTTGTACAGGGAAATTGTAGGAAATTTATTGTATTTAATGACCTGTACACGACCTGATATTTGCTTTGCAGTAACTAAGTTATCACAATTTCTTTCAAGGCCAACTTTCGAACATCTCAGTTTGAGCAAATCAGTGCTTAAATACCTTAAAGGAACAGTCAATCATGGATTGAAATTCGTAAAATCAACCGAACCAATGAAGCTCCTCGGCTACTGTGACTCAGACTGGGGCAGTTCGACTGTTGATCGAAAGAGTGTTACTGGCTATTGTTATAAATTGTCTAATGAAAGTTCATATATTTCTTGGAGATCTAAGAAACAGCAAACAGTCGCCTTGTCCATTTGTGAGGCAGAATATATGTCTCTTACTTATGCTATTCAGGAAGGAAAATTTCTGAGACATGTTCTTTCTGACTTAATGAAATGTAATTTGTTATCAATCAATCTTTTTTGTGATAACAAAGGTGCTATCGATTTGGCTCATAATCCTATCAACCATCAAAGATCCAAACATATCGACATAAGATATCATTATATAAGATCAGAGATATCTGCAGGTACTGTCTTGCTGCATTATGTTCCTTCAGAACAAAATGTTGCTGATATTTTCACAAAGCCTGTTTCTAAGAACTCTTTTGCAAAATTCAAAGTTTGTCAATAAATAAGTTCATTCTCACTCTCACTTCAATAGTGAATAAAATATCTTATTAGTGGAATACTTTTTTGTATTATTGTTATTATTATTTTTATTTATAAATTGAATATTTTAATATTTGAATTATGTTTATGATATATTATATCTTGTTCATTTCATGAAAATGAAATACTGAAAGGAAATAAAAGTATTGTTATATGTGTTATTATATTTTTTTTTGTTGAACAGCATTAATGCTGCATATTAATAGCTACTGATTTTCTAAGATAGCTATAACTCATGTTTGATTTATTATATTTTTTGTGAATTTAGGATTACGAAGGGGTGTTGAAATAACCCTAAATTAATACTACTTTATACATCGTTCCTATAAATGTCCTTGAATGTCCTCTATCTTTTCTTTATCTATGTGACTCGCTTCTCAAATCTCAAATTTATTTTGTCATGCAATCAGTCCTTCAAATACATTCATACTAAGAGGTTGTGCTCGTCTCATTGTTCCCTGTTGCCATATTTAATTAATCAGTTTTTATCATCAAAATGAATACTGCGCCAACAGGAAAATTTTGTTTTGGAAAAATTTAGAGTTTTGGGAAAATATTGAGTTTTCGGAAAATCTTCAGTACCTTCCCTTTTGGAAAATTTTGAGTTTTAAGAAAATTTTGAATTCTATAAAATTCTTGAGTGTGATGGATTTATACATATATAAACACACAATGCTCTTTATTATAGGTTGGGATAATAATAAATTTTGTTTAATGTCATTATTGCTCTCTATCTTAAATTTCTATTTTTATATGCTTTACTTTATGATTTCCAAAGGCATTCGTGAGTCCTATATAGAATAATTAGCTGTTCAACAGCAGCTCTACTCGTTGCAATCCATTTTGCAGGAGCTTCGATGTTAACAACCTCTCCCTGGTGCATCAATGGACTGACTGAGCCACAGTGAGTGTCGAAAAGAATGGCCAGGGTGAATGTTGGAGTGAGCCTCAAGTTGCCCGCTGGTTTGCCCCTCCACTGCACGTTTGCCCGTTGTTTCAACACTCAGAGTGTGCAAAAGAGCCTCAATGTAAACGGGGCTTAAGGTTTGAAAGCGTCCCCTGAGACGCGATATTATTTTGGCCACTGACTCACCACTTGTTGTCAGTCTTATTTTTGACGCTCTCGCGTGTGTACGTTGGGTGTGTCGTCTGCTACTCTGTGTTTTCAAAAGTTTCCGGCTTTCAGATAAGTTCTTTTATGTTTTTCGTTTTGCAGAAAATAATATTACGCTTAGACGGCTTAGTTACTGGTAGGTACGTTATTTTAAGTTAATTTCGGTAAATTATGCTTTAGGTCCCCCCACGATTTTCGATATTTTTATTTTGACACTTAATATAGATTAAAGGAGCCATTTTAAGACTTTTTCAGGAATACCATTTGTTGTGCAAATGCTTCGTTTTCGAGATATAGCGCAATTAAGTTTTTGGTAGGAATAACAGTAAGTTTGATGAAACCAAGGAAGTTATAGTTCCGCCTTTCAGAGTTTTGTGACATGAAATCTTGGTGCCATGATTCAAATTCTTGAGGTAGGTATATGCACAGTTCATAGAATACTATAGTTGTGACTATCCATGTTTTATATTACCCCCATGTTGCCTCAATGACACAGGTATGCAAAGAGACTGGGTCAAATGGGGGTTTGTTGTTGTTAGCAGACGACAGAATCTCAAAATTTTAGCGGCAACAGTTTATAACAATTTTACCAAGTAAAATAGTATGTCTCATAAACTCACCATTTGTCTCTCCAGCTCTCTCCAAAATTCAACAAATTCTCTCCAAAATGATCAAATTTTCATAAATTCTCTCCAAAATGACATTGTTGCATAGGAGAAAAATAGATAAAACTCGCCATTTGCAATTGAAGGGCTCAAAATAACTGTCACAAACTCGCCATTAAAATGGCGAGTTTGGACATGCTTTATTACTTGGCAATTTTAGACAACAGTATCTAAAAGCTGAGCGGCGCACCACATTACGGCGCACTACAATACGGCGCACCACTGTACTTTTTATTAATGATGTCAAAGTAAATAACTGTTATGAAGTTTGTTCTATCCGCTAGTTTGTTGTTCTGCACACTTCATGATTGTTTAATGACCTGGCAGCCAAGTAAAATAGTATGTCTCATAAACTCGCCATTTGTCTCTCCAGCTCTCTCCAAAATTCAACAAATTCTCTCCAAAATGATCGAATTTTCATAAATTCTCTCCAAAATAACATTGTAGCATAGGAGAAAAATAGATAAAACTCGCCATTTGCAATTGAAGGGCTCAAAATAACTGTCACAAACTCGCCATTAAAATGGCGAGTTTGGACATGTTTTATTACTTGGCCTGGCAGGGGGGTTCTGGGGGCGGCATGCCCCCCTTATACATCTACTTAACGGCTAACTAATAAGTTTTTATTTACACCTCAGACTGAAAGTGTACAATGAGGAGGAGGTGATGATGGAGGCTTGGAGGAGTATTTACCAGAGAGAAGAAAACCAAATAAGTGAGGCTTGGAATGAAGTAGCAAAGAGAGAGTATGAGGAGAGAAGAAGGGAGGAGATGATTATGCAGGAAGCTAGCAGAGCAGAGAGGATGAGAAGGGAGATTCCAGGAGTGCCTGTGCTGAGAGTAGTCGAGGGAGTGGAGGAGTGGATGAGGGATGTCAAGTTTGGAAGAGAGGATGTGAGAAGGAGAGTACAGAAAATAAGAAAGGGTAAGCAGCCAGGTTTGGATGGGATTAAGGGTGAGATTTATAAGGCTTTGGTAGAAAGTGAGGTGTGTGTTGATGGGATGGTTGAGGCTTACAATAGGGTTGTTGAGGGAGGTGAGATTGAAGAGGGGTGGAAGATGTCCAAAACCATCATTCTTCCAAAAATTAAAAAAGCAAGTGCTAAGCAGCATCGTCCTATAGCACTCACAAATTCCGGCTATAAGATTTTTATGGGCATGGTGAAGGACAAGATGGTGGAGCAAGAAATTTTTGATGAGAGGGTGGGTAGCTTGCAGGCTGGGTTCACAGAAGGAAGGAGGATGGAGGAGAATCTGTTTTTGCTGAGGCACTGTGTGGAGGAGAGTTTTAGGAGGAGGGAGAGATTGGTGGTTGTGGGGATTGATTTTTGTAAGGCATTTGATAGCATAGGAAGGAAGGCATTGGTGGAGGGATTAAAATACTACAAGTGTGATCCAAGGGTTATAGAGGTGGTATCGAAGTTGTATGAAGGTGACAAGACGAGGGTGTGGCGAGAGGGGGTAGAGCTTGGGGAGATCGAGGTGAAGAGTGGCATCAGGCAGGGCTGCACTGGATCACCTCAGATGTTTGTGATGGTAGTGGGGATGATAATAGAGAGAATACTGAGGAGTGGACTGGGATACAGGAGCGAAGGAGTGAGGGTGCCGGTGCTGTTTTATGCTGATGATGGCCTACTAATGGCAAGAACGGTGAGGGAAGCAGAGCAGATGATAGAGATGCTGGAGGATAGTGCAGGAAGGTGTGGTATGAAAATTAATAGGGATAAGAGCAAGTGCTTAATTTTCAATGGAGGAGGAGAGAGGTTGGACGAGGTTGGGGGGGTTGGTGTGGTGGAGGAGATGAGATATCTTGGGGTGTTGGTGACAGCAAAGAAGAATTGCTTTGGGGTGTATAAGGAGGAGCGGTTGGGTGTGGCGAGGAAGATGGCGAATGTGACATATTCTGTTGTCGGGAGGTCTTGTGACAGGTTGCTGATGGGAAAGACCTTCTGGAAGAGTGTGGTACTCCCGAGCGTGTTGAGTGGAAGTGAGGTGATGGTGTGGACGAAGGCTGAGAGGGAGAGGTTTGTAGAGAGTGGAGAATGGGGTGTGGAGGAGGGTGCTGTGCGCACCATCATATGCACCAATTGTGACACTCCAGGGTGAGGTGGGCAGCTCGTCTGTGGAAGCGAGGGACATGAAGGTCAAGCTAAAATTTGCCAGATATGTGTTGGAGACAAAGAATGTGGTGCTGAGGGCGGTGTTTGAGAGAATGAGAGCTGGAGGATGGGTGTGTCCCTGGATGAAGTTGGTGAACAGCTACCTGGGGGAACTTGACATGGGATGGGGGGAGCTTGGGGAGATTCGGATGTGTGATATAGTGAGAAGAGTAGACGTGTGGGAGGAGAGAAGGTGGAGGAGAGAGTTGAATGGGAAGACATCGCTTGTTCACTATAGGATGAAGAATGGAATAGGAGGGGAATCGTACGACAATAGCTGGGGAGCACAGCTGCTCTTCCGAGTGAGGAGCAACACTCAGAGGTTGGGGTGGAGGTCAAGGTTCTGGGGGGGTGAGGTTGGATGTGGAGTGTGTGGAGCGGAGGAGGAGACCTTAGAGCATTTCATCCTTGAGTGCCCGGAGCTGGAGGGAATAAGGCGTAGGTATGGGGTAAGAACGATGGAGGGGGTGATGGCATTTGGAAGCTTGGACAATGGGGAGATTTGTAAGTTTTTGGAGGTGGCATGGATGGCCAGGGCGAGGTTCGTTGGTGAGATGTCCGTGGGGTGAGGTGTGTTGGATGGGTGATGGGGGGGTACGGCCCTGCGGAAGGTGTATGAGAGGAGGTGAGGTGAATGAAGACGAGCTGGTGGCGATGAGAAGCCAGCACCGGCGAATTAATTCCAGTTCCAATAAGTTACCCCATAAAATTTTAATTACAGTTTTCTATGATGAATTTTATTTTCTATTCCAAATTAAACATCTCAATCAAATAATTAAACTGTGTAGTATAAATTCATTGGATTCAGGTACCGTCAGTCATAAATCTGATAAAACAATTACCTATCAAATTCACTCCATTTATCATTAATCTGTATTCAAAATACAAATACCTATCTAATAGAATGTACAGTGGTGCGCCGCTCAGCTTTTAGATACGTATAGTTTTAGAATGAGTAGTGTTACCTATTTATTATTTCTTTATAATGCATTTACGTATAAAATATAAGAAATGTTCAATTACTTAGCTATAGTATACTGTACTGTATAGTGAAATTAAATCAAGACGACAACACAATGCTATGAAAATCTTCAACATTCAACCTTTTAAAGAGTCACAGAGTGGGCTGAAGTCAGTGAAGTGAAGTAAAGTCACATTGGTATCCCATAGTCACACTTCACAAATCATAGGTAGGTATAGTAAAATTTATTTTCATAAGTTTCATTTTATGAGTTACTTACCTATCTCACACCTTAAAGATCTAAAGTAAAGAAGGAGGTCTCTCCTGCAAAGAGAAGTCAATCTATCAATGTACAGTGTACTTGAGTAACTAGTTAGCCAGTGCATGTTTTGCAGACTGGTATCAAGTATCAACCTACCTAGGGCCTAAGTTAGGTACTAACTAGGAATAACTCCCTAGCAATGGCCACTGTAGTTAGACCATCATGCCAGACTGCAGGAACTGGTAATTTGGTAAACTGTTCTCTAAGAAATCTTCTATTTTGGCTTCTGTTCTCAGTCAAATACTGACCAGTCTGTATTTCAAATACTGTCAATACATGTAAATATAGGGGGATTTTAAGGATTGTTTGCACAGAAAATGTTGAAAATGTCACATATTCTGCTGACTGGCCAGACTGCAGAATCTGGTAAAGTGTTTGCACAGAAATTCTCTCTTTTGCCAAAGATAGGTGCTAAAATTATAAATGATTGGCGATTCAGTGAATTTAGTTCTCTCTGATATCTATTAGCTATATAATATAGCTAATACCTATGTTAGTCCTTACGTCCAGCCGGCCTGACCCCAGGGTGGAAAAATAATTCTCTTCTGATTGACTATTAACTCTGTTAGGGATTCATCCTAAAGACAACTCTGCAGAAAGTTAGAAACTACACATTATTTCATTTAAGTTTTTAACTATGTAAAAATTAGTTCAATATATTTCATAATGTTTGAAAATTTGAACTCTGCATGCTTTACAAATAGTAAACACTAGTAAACAGGGTTAATCAGTAATAAACTCCGCGGTCGAGTTTTCACGAGTATCTCTGTTAGAATTTGAGTTTTCCACTCTGGGCCTGACCCAGTCGGCATGTTATAATTAGGTTAAATTATAGTGGGTTAACAACGTTAAGACATAGAGTTTATTTAAAGAGTAATATATGTTTTACAGTTAGAAGTATATTAGAGAGATGAGTGAAGCACATCTCTCACTGAGTAATGTATGAGACAGACTAACTAAAGAATTGACATACCGTGCTATTTAAGACGCACCGGAACTGTGTTCGGACTTTAACCCCTAAGTCCGTTTCTCATAAAAGTAATACATTGTTATTTAAACAATAGGTAATTAATATAGCTCAGCTAATCTAACAGGAAGTTAACATTAAACATATATAAGAGTGTGTAATACATTTAAACTAAAATTCCAACACTCCTCCTCACACGACATTATATATTTTTCATGCCTATTAATTCAACTAATTTAGTAAATCTATCAGTAGGCAGAGGTTTGGTAAATATGTCAGCAAGCATAATTTCACTGGGGCAATAAACAAGTTTAATTATATTTGAAGCAACAAGATCTCTAATGTAATGAAATTTAATATCAATGTGTTTCGATCTAGGATGATTTTTTAGCATTTTTAGCAATACAAATTGCTGACTGATTATCCTCAAACAAAACGATAGGATTCTTATTAGGTACTTTAAGATCTAATAGTAATTTATTTAGAAATACAGCTTCTTGGGAGGCACCAGAGAGGGAAACATATTCAGCTTCAGCCGTTGATAAAGCAACACATGACTGTTTCACAGAGCGCCAAGAAATAATTGAATTATTTAACAGAAAGCATTGGCCAGAAGTACTTTTCCTATCAACTCTGTTACCTGCCCAGTCGGCATCAGAATAACCTATCAAATCAGAATCTTCATTACCATATGTAATGCCAAGATCAGGTGTGCCCTTTAGGTATCTAAATATTCTCTTAATTGCAGACCAGTGCTTAGTGTTTGGATTGGAACAAAATTTAGAGACATTTCCAACTGCATAAGTTATGTCAGGCCTAGTTTTAGTAGATAGATAAAGTAAGGCACCTACAGCTGACTGATATTTAGTTTTATCTACTAGTTCACAATCATCAGTAGTTGGTTCCACATGAGAATTAACATCAGCAGGATTGGATACTGGTTTACAATTATTGAATTCAAATCTATCTAATAAATCGTTGACAAATGAAGATTGATTTAATGATATTTTATTTTCGTCTTGTACGACTTTTATGCCTAAGAAATAGGATAATTTTCCTAAGTCTTTCATCTCAAATTTAGCACTTAAATCAGTCTTGATTTTTGTCAGGTCATCATAGTTCTTACATGCTACAATAATATCATCTACATACACATAAATGAAGCATGGTGAGTCATTGATTACTTTAACATAAATACATGAGTCACAAGAGGACTGAATAAATCCTAAGGATTTAAGATATGCATCCAAAGAATCATTCCAACATTTGGGTGATTGTTTTAAACCATACATAGATTTGTTTAGTTTGCACACTAATTCTTCTTTTCCTGGTTGAACATAGCCTGGAGGCTGTCTAATATAAATGTTTTCTTTAAGATCCCCGTTTAAAAAAGCAGAATTGACATCCAAGTGATGTACAAATAATTTTTGTTTAGCAGCTAACGATAACATGGTTCGCACCGATTCAAATCTAACTACAGGAGCAAAAATTTCATCATAGTCGATTCCAGGTCTCTGTAAGAAACCCTGAGCGACTAATCTAGCTTTATATGAAGCCACTCTACCATCAGATCCCTTTTTCTTTTTAAACACCCATTTAGATTTAATGATGTTTAAGTCTGAGGTAGGTTTTACGAGTTCAAAAACTTTATGTTTCTCAAAAGCATTTAATTCCCCCTCCATGGCAAGTTTCCATTTAGAGGATTCAGAACCGCTATTAAGACCCTCAGATACCGACCTAGGTTCGATATTGATATTCCCATTGACTAATAAACCCTCCTCCTCAAACTGATCAAGGCTATAATCCCAACTACCGTATCTAACCGGAGCTCGATGCGTTCTAGACGATCGTCTATTTTCCAGTTCAGGAAGATCCTCATCTGGTCTGATAGCTGGTTCAGGTTGCGCCTCAGGTGCAACTGGAGGATTATTGTCAGGAGTTTGAATCTCCAGCTCTGCAGGTTCTGAATCTTCTGAAGGGAACACCAGTGGAGAGGTAGGGGTCTCAATCAGTTGAGGGGTCTCAATCTTAGATGAAACTGATTCATCAAAGGTTACATTCCTGGAAAAGAAGATTCTTTTAGATTCAACATCATACATCTTATACCCTTTAGTAACAGTGCCATAACCAAGAAACAGGCATTTAGTAGCTTTATTTTCTAATTTTGATCGTTCATCTCGAGGGATGTGAGCATAAGCAGTGCATCCAAAATTTTTTACATGCTTTACATTTGGTTTTCTAAGATTTAATGCTTCATATGGAGTTTTATTAACTAAAAATGAATTAATGCATCTATTATTAAGGTAATTTGCAGTATATAGTGCTTCACCCCAGAATTCCTTATCAATTCCTGAATCAGATAACATACATCTAACTTTTTCCATAATAGTTCTATTAAATCTTTCAGCTAACCCATTTTGTTCAGGAGTTTTAGGAATAGATTTCTGGTGAATTATACCTTCATTGCGTAAATATGATTCAAACTTATTTGAGGTATATTCTCCTCCATTATCTGACTGCAAGGTTTTAATTTTCCTTTCGTAAATATTTTCAACCATTGCTTTCCATTCTAAAAATTTCTGAAACACATCACTCTTATGGGCAATAACATATATCCAGGAGTATCGAGTAGCATGATCAATAAAGGTCAGAAAATATGAATTATTACCCCTGGAAGTGGGAGTAATTTTCCCACAGACATCTGTGTGGATTAAATCAAGAGGTTTACAATTTTTCTTAATGCTTGTAGAAAATGGTATTTTATGCATTTTCCCATTACAGCAGTGTTCACACACACCTTCTATAGCCTTTAATTTACTATCCAGACCATTAACTGATTTAGTTCGGATCATTTTAGTCAAGTTGTCGTTACCTATATGACCAAGTCTTCTATGCCATAGAAGGTTTACTTTATTTTGATCAACCGTTACAGCAGCTTTATGAACTAATATTTAGATAATAGAGTTGACCAACACAGTGAGCCACAGCAATTAACTCTTTATTTTCGTTCAATATTTTACATTTATCATTTCCAAAAATAATAGATTTATTATTATTTGTCATTTTTGACACTGATAGTAGATTAAAAGCTAGATTTGGCACATATAATACATCATTTATTGTACATTTTCTACTTCCACCACCTGGTATATTCATAATAACTGAAACATTTCCTAGTGAAATAGCTTGCAAAACAGCTCCATTGCCTACTTGAACATTGATAGGTTTGGTAATATTTGCAAAATCTCTACATAAATTTTTATCACCACTCATGTGTGATGAAGAGCCTGAATCTATTATCCAACTATTACTGTCGGCATATTTGTTACAAAGAGCGCTAGCATTAGCATACATTGTGTGATTAAGTTCTATATGACTTACGTTTACATCATTAGGCTGATTTTGAGTTCTGTTAGTTTGAGAATACCGTTTGAATTTAAAGCAGTCTTTCTTCAAGTGACCTATTTTCTTACAAAAGTGACACTTAATTGACTGTTTAGTTACTGCCGCATCAATCAACTGCTCTGGTAAGGATGATAGTAGACAAATAACTTTATCCTCTTCACTGACCGCTTGATTCAACAAGGCCAGCTCTTGAAAAGCTTCAGTTAGTTCTTTCAAATGGGAGTTGAGTAGTTCAGGAGATTTCAATTTCAAATTGTAGAGTTCCTTCTTCAGACGAAATTTGTTCGCCCACATGTTTTTCTGAAACGTTTCTTGAAGGGTGGTCCAGACAACGCGTGGATCCGTGGGTTGTCCAACTATGTACAATTGATCCGGTGAAATAGATAGTACTATATCTGCCAATGCTTTATTCTTCTTAGTTTCATAGTCATCCTTAACCTCAGTTGAAGAGGAATCTAGTGGAGCTGGTTTAGATCCATCAGCTATACCCATCAGTTTCTCTCTTAAGAGGTACATTTTCATTTGTACGCTCCATGTAGGGTAATTATTTCCGTCTAGGGGAACAATCCCAGGTAACTTATTTGAAGACATGTTTTCAAGTATTTATTATCATTCAATACCTAACAAACATAAACAAACAAAGCAGTTAAATTGATTTACTGTTTAACTGAATTGATATTTAATCAGGAATAATTATTCTAATTCATAAGAATAAATTCACAGAATATAATTATTAATAATCCAATTGGAACAGCAACCCAGTCTTAGTTTGCAAGAACCTTTTGTTGAAAGACTGTTTACCAACGGATAAAGTCACAGATTTAAAGGTAATCTGTGAACTTCTCTTGACACCTCTTCCGCAATGAATAATGAATAATTATACGAGACGAGCAAGTACAGTTCGAGATATCAGTCAATATATTATTGACCTCAATAGCGCAATAGCACGGTATGCTTTCACAAAACGTTCGTGCGTATATGTGTCATTTGAGTTAACACTTATTCACTGTAGCTACTTAAGTCCCTTGATTACTCAAATATACATCTAAGTGTTTTTAAACATAATTTGATTTATAAACTCTTATCATCCTGGGCCCATAACAGACTAACTAAAGAATTGACATACCGTGCTATTTAAGACGCACCGGAACTGTGTTCGGACTTTAACCCTTAAGTCCGTTTCTCATAAAAGTAATACATTGTTATTTAAACAATAGGTAATTAATATAGCTCAGCTAATCTAACAGGAAGTTAACATTAAACATATATAAGAGTGTGTAATACATTTAAACTGCTACTGTTTGCTGTTTTCCCTGTGAGCATTTAAACCTGTTCGTTTTTTCCTTGTCGTTATTTTTCCTGGAGGGCATGTTTTCTTTTGTGTATTTTTGCAGAGGGGTTTTCTACTGTGTGTTTTTTTTCTATGGATATCTTTTAGAGATATTTTGTAATCTTTCATCCCGTATTTTTTTTTATAAAATTGTAATTATCATTTTTTGTTTCTTTTGCCATCTCTATATCTGATTGTATTTAAACATCTGACTTCTTTATTTTTCACATGTTGTACCATCAAATATTCTGACGATATTCCAGAAGAAATACAAACTGTTTTTCCAGAGAAATATGTGGGAGATGATGGAAAAACAGATCTTAAAATAACTGTCATACCAATCGATGGGAAAGAAAATGTCCTTCAAATTATTAGAAATGGTTATCCAAAGACAGGACGGTAATTCTTAATAGTCATTTGGTCATTTCTTTTATAAAATTCATTCCGTTCATGATTGAAGCAGAGTCTAGCTAAATGATAAAGAAAATTTTCCTTTTTATGCATATTAACTAGCAACACTCACTGGGTTTTGAATTCTAAAGTATAAATATTATTAATTTTGTTACGAAATAATAGACTTCACTTGGTTTAAAATTTAACTAAACATAGTAGAGATGGGACAAAGTATCGGTACTTGGTATCGGCAATTTTTCTGGTATCGGTACTCGATATCGGCAAAGTAGTGCTGATACTTTGCCGATACCACTAGTATTTAAATTTAATTAAATATAATATATTATCAATTATTTTTCTATTACAATGAATTTTTTTAATTTGATTTTTAGATTGACAAATAACAATGAGATTGTTAGACATTCAGGGGTAAAGGAACCGGACCATTTAAATTGATCTAACAATGATTTCATATAGATAGTTAATCCTAATTTTCAAATTTTGTAATTTCATTTAAATAGTCAAAGTATCGGTATCGGCATCAGTATCGGTGAAAATCTAGGTATCGGTATTGGTGAAAATCCAGGTATCGGTATCGGCATCAGTATCGGTGAAAATCTAGGTATCGGTATTGGTGAAAATCCAGGTATCGGTATCGGCATCAGTATCGGTGAAAATCTAGGTATCGGTATCGGCTTGGTATCGGTATCGATGAAAATTTTGGTATTGTCCCATCTCTAAAACATAGCTAATACATATTTTTACAGGTTCCATTCACTGAAACTAATAAGATCCTCTCTCTGAATCTGATGTTAAAGACTTGATGCTAAAACTTTATTCTTCTGGTGTCAAAGCTGGGGATGGGGAGCAAGTGGAAGTGACAAAAATACAGTGAGTAATTGTTTTTCATTATCATACCAGAAAGCATATAATATTAAAAAATTTTGATAGTAATATTTAGTAGAATGGACATAGGCCTTATTTTATACAAAATTTCATATTTCTAATATTAATATCCTTACCAATGAATGATACATTTCAGAGAATATGACGAGGACCTTTCGCCAGCATATGAAATTATTATTCCTAAGTAAGTAACAGATCAAAAAATTTCGATATATTTGATAAAAATTCTTATAATTTGTATTCAATTTATTACGTAATAATATTTTAAATCTATGTTAATTGATAACAGGTAGAATTTTGAAATTATTTTCTTAACAATAAATAGCGTGTCAAAATTGTTCGTAAAGCAATTAATATCAACTAATCAATTCGATTAAATATTTGGAAAGAATAATTTACAAAAAATAACTATACAAATTGTTTTTTTTTAAAGAAATATTTGATAATAAAATGTAATCATCCATACTAAACCATTAATTCGCTTTTATGTGCAGAATTCATGGTTCAGTTCTTTGGTCATTATAATCTCTAAAAAGAATTTTAACCTTATTTTGAACAATCATTTTACTTAAGATTTTTCACATGTGAAAATGATGTAAATAACTCTTTTTCTTCAGTAAATTTATTTTAGCAGCTATTTTGTGATTAATGAAAGATTATTTCCAATAATTGTTTTCTGAGGATCAATGATGAATTATTCAATCTTTTGCTAATCAATAAAATTGGTGTTTATATGCTAGACTAATGCATAAAGGTTTACAGTAACAGCATAGTTCATGATAGGCTGAATCGTAGTAATGAAGATCCGCATCCATGACCTAATGGGAACGTTTTTACTGTTTCCAACTGCGCTTCAACATATTAGGAGGCATCGATTGGCTTTCAGAGTCTAAACGCCTACAAGTAGAAGGTTCCTTACACTCAGTGAAATTCTGATGACCCAATGTGTTTCTAGTTCACCTTATGGCTTTGTCTCCAAAGAGAGAATCTTCAATGCATCAAACTATAGTTTGTATGAACTTAGGCTTGAAAGTGCATCAGTTCGATGAACTTTAGTGTTTCAAATTTTCCTTTGCTAAAATTGTGAGAATAACTTCTTCATTGTTTTAACAAACTATTAACCGAGACTCTAAAATGCAGCAAACTGATGCACTTTCAAGCCTAAGTGCATCCAATCTATAGTTTGATTCGCTAATGTGTCTCGCTTTGGAGACAAAGCCATAGGATGAGCTCGAAACAATTGGGTGCATCATTTGGGAGTTGTTTATTTTTCCCAGTATAGCTCTCAGTTTGGGCCACTTCAATTTCTTAATTTTCCAATATGATGAAAAGAGTGGTACTTCTATATGCGTTTTTAGGTAAACATTGTGACGAATGTTCTTTACTGCATAGGGATAGTCCGGATTCTTTTAGCCCATTCCTGGGCAATCTTATACCTTGCTGAACTCGTTCACTGATGTCTGATAGTACAATAATTAATTACGGTGGATAGCAGGAATACATAGTCAGTGTAAGCCTGTTCGTGAATTCCAAAAATAATGGTCAGTTTCCTGAGAAATTTACTAACCATCATATAAGTGAATGCATTGGTTATAGATTTTGATGAAATATCTTTTAATAATGAATTTTCTCCAGCAGTTTCTCAGGTTACAGTATGGAGGCAATAGATTCTCTGGTTGAGTTGCTAGAAAATGGAAGCTACTTCACAAAGATAGAAATTACCCCTTCGAATGATCTAACAAGAGAGGATGAAGAGAAACTGAAGAGGTTGTTCTCATTAATGAAATCTTGTCCAAACGAATTGGTGTTATCACTCAAATTTGAATATTCTTATTGGAATTTTAAACCGATGTCAGAAGATGTTTTGATGGAGCTACAAAATGCAAGGTGAATCATAGTTCTTCCACTTCTCTCATATTTTGATTTTTAGTTTCAGTATCCGAATTGAGAAGACGTAAAGTACATATATTTATTTATATTTAGTCTCAATTCCAAAAGAAAAATATGATAATTTAAAGATGTTAGTGAATTAAAAAACTGTGATCAGTGAACTTGAAATCCGCTCAGTATTCATTATAGCTATTTGATGAATTGTAAATATTTCTGAACATTGATACTGAAATAATACACTGAATGAACAATACTAATTTTTCAGATGTTTTCTAGAGTGTATAAAAATTGCAATATCCTCTAGAAGAGTGTTAGAGGTTTTAAAAAGTAAGATGAATGAACAAACATATACCATTGAATGGTCAGTACCAACGACTCACGATCTCAATTTGAAGAATATGTACCCAACTGGTTTCGACAGTCCCTGTAAGTAACATTTTTGAACTTTGGAATAGTCGTAGTTACGCAATCGGTAATTCACAATAACAAATGATCTGCTCTTCATTGCAACAATTAATTAAATTCAAATTTCTTAAAACAAATTTTATGAAAATTGAAGAAACAATTTATATGAAATGATAATATATAAATCGTATTCTCTTAATTGAATTTGATTTAATATTTGGATTGGTCGTTAATCCATTCATTGAACTAAAGCAGGGTTTCCCAATCTTTTTCTTACCACGTAGCTACCCCTTGACCATTTTGATACCTAACTATGTACCCCTAATTTTTTTTAAATAGAAATAACAAATTTCCATACAATTCTTCATATTCCATCGTATATTATGACGATACATCTCGTTTACGCCTCCAAATTAGTGAGTCATGCATATGTCTGTACCAATACTTGTTAGAATAATTTTAATTATAGTGGTCAGCAACCCGCGGACTATGTCCGTGGCAACCAGTCCGTGGGGCAATTGCTACCGTGCAACGGAAAAATATTCAATAATAAATGAATGCATATGTATGACCTTACATAAATAGCCAATACCAGTTGGTAGGAAAATAAATTTAACAATCAGAAATCTTTTGATCAAGAGATTCAGAGTCCTGTCTGTGGAGCCAGGTGAAAAAGTATCACCCTACAAACATGTTTAAACCTGACTTTTCATTATAATATTTTCGAACTGGAGTATTACTATCTTCTATATGGGTCACCTGTAGAATCAGCATCCCAACTTCACTCCTGTAGCTACAATCCGCATCCCAAGTTCACTCCACTGCAATCCACACCTCTTTGATTTCACGCTTGTAAGTACAATCCACACCCCGAGATTTCTCTCCTGTACAAATCTGCCCCTAAGGATGATTTCGTTGATGTACAATACCCGCCTCAAAATTTCACTCGTGCACAATCCACACTCTTATGATTTCTCTCCCCCATACAATCTGCTCTCCAAGATATCACTGCTGTACAATCCGCACCACAATGGTTTCACTCCTGTACAGTCCGCTCCTCAATGGTCTCACTTCTATACAATCTGCCCCAGGTGATTTCACTCCTGTATAATCTGCACCCAAATGGTTTCACTCCCATAAAATCCGCCCAGATGATTTCACTCCTGTATAATCCGCACCTCAAGATTTTATTCCTGTACAATCTGCACCTCAAGATTTTTTTCTTGTACAATCTGCACCTCAAGATTTTATTCCTGTACAATCTGCACCTAAAGATTTTATTCCTGTACAATCTGCACCTCAAGATTTTATTCATGTACAATCTGCTCCCCAATGATTTCACACCGGAATCTACATACAGGCGTACCTGATTTTGTACCTTGTCATATTTTTTTCTGTACCTAAGTACTCGATTGTTATTTTGAAAGAAATATTTGAGTACATGATTATACATATATATATATTAAGCTCTTTATGTTATCGCAAGAAAGCAGTACATAATTAAATGTTACCGAATGTTTTTGGCCTACCCAATACAGGCAATACCTTTAGCTCCACCTATCTCACCGGGCCGCGAGAATAATGTTGACCGTTTACCTGTCCTCGACTATAAAAAGGTTGCTGACCACAACGTTAGATAGATTATTTTCAAATGTTTTACCATGACTGATCATAAGGTGTTTAGCAGTGCACAAATTATGACCTTTGAAATGAATGTTTAGTGAAATTTTATAAATTTATATTGATGTGAATGTTACTTGGAAAGTATTAGGATGTTTAACTTTCTACTGAAACCTCAAATGTACCCCCTGAGATAAGCAAATGTACCATAGGTTGGGAAACCCTGAACTAAAGTATATTACATGAATATTTAATAACCTGTATTTAACAGGTGGAAAAATAAGAGTACAATATTCCAATTCCTACACAAATCATGATCCTGATTTAGTTGAATCTGCAAAATATTGGGGCGAATGTGTTTTCACTGATGTACCATCTGATGGCAAGAGAAATGCTTTCACTATTATACGAGATGTTTCTAAGAAGTGAGTGTTAAAAATAAAGGAAATAAATACTGATATATTCACTTGATAAGAAAAGGAAGCATTCATCTCATATATTACAGGAGAATGTAGCAATTAACTCCAAATATTTTTGTATCCATATAACAATGAAACAAAAAAAATATAGATAAATTTCATTTCCTGATTAACACAAAATCGTATTTATACTTTTAATAAAAATTGTTGTTTTCTTCTCAGCTTTAGGATGTTCTCCAAGCTGACCCTAGAGAATTGTTCTCTCTCAGAGACTGACCTCAATGAGTTGCTGCAAGAGTTGAGTGAGGCTGGCGTCAGTGCTGGAGTTCAAGATCGTATGACAGCGAAGAGAATTGAGTAAGTGCATTTTCTATAGGTTGCTATGCTTCGTAATTACTACCTCAAGTATCTATATAAAACATTGTACTAATAAGGAGAGCTTAAGATTTGGCTCAAATATGAACGTTTTTAAGGGGACCGTCCCCGAAGAAATCTCAAAATTTTATCATTTCTTTTATTGTGTAAATAGTTGCTCCATAACCTTCTTATAGTGTGTGCAAAATACCAGAGGTATCGTGTAACTCCAACCCCAATTATAATTCGTAATAATTAATTATCTCGCTATATCTGGTATCTAACCTACCACTAATAACACGCCCACTAAGGTTTGCAAAGAAATATTCCTCAGTTACCCGCAGACCTTCGCGAGAGTAGTATGCTGCGTGCCAGATTATCAAATTTTGAATGGGAGATTACTCGTTACTTCAGATATCTACAAATCATGTAATTCAAAAGCCTATGGTAGAAGCTACGGCTTTGCGGTTTTTTGCATTCGATTTTCCCCGGAATTCTCTACAAACTCTGAAAGAGTTTTATTGAATTTTCGAATTCTTTTTCAAAATATTGAATTTTGAAATTTATATTTTTCAATTTTTTTTTGTTTCACAAATTTCAATAATTCGAAAACCAATTCGAAAAATAAAAAAACGCTTCCACAGTTTGTAGAGAATCTTATGGAGAATCGAAAGCAAAAAACCATAATGTCATAGCTACAAAATTGTAGTATCCATTTATTAATTTACACACTGTTCGAAATTCGAATAACTCGTTTTCTATGAGTCGAATCGAAAAATGTCAAGACACAAAAACATCTTAGAATTCATTTTATTTATGTGTACTAAGTTTCACAACCGTAGCTTCAATAATAAAAAACTTTTCAAAATCTGGGATGAATGGATAGTATAACACATCTTAAAATAAAATTCTTGTTTTAATTAAGAAATGAAAGTTTGACTGGCTCTGTATTAGATATCAATTCATTTATGTACGTATATTATGAATTAATGCTTTGTTTTATATATGAATCAGTGTAACTACAATACGTAATTCTGTTGAAATGGGCCCAATTCATTGTTCATATTTGAACGTTTTACTTTCCGACAGCTATTATGGTTATAATATAAAGTTTTTAATTTTAATATATATTTTTAGATATCTATTTCCACCAATTGATATCCTCAGAAATTAATTGACAAAAGGATACCTCTTAACTCTAGTTGTTACTTTTGAGCTCTTCCATAAATTCATCATTATTAATGGGAGGATCCCCACTCTCCGTTGTGACGGAGGGTGAGCACTCAGGCCCTCTGGCGCACTGAATTTTAATTGAACCGATGAAGAGGCTAGTCGTTGAAATTTTCCAGCCTCCCAAAATTTTCAATGAATGTAGAAAGATGCGAGAATCTAAGAGTACTTTTAATTCTTTGGAGGTGCGTTAGAAATCTGTCCAGAGTAGAGTCCCTAGTCCAGTGATAAGAAGGGCATTCTTCTACAAAGTGAGTTTTTGTCACTGGTACTTGACCACATTGTAAGCAAGTGTCATTAGTCCATTTTCCAATAATCCTGTTATGGAATCTATTGTTCCCGTGCCCTGTTTGAATTTTGTAGGGTTCGATGAAATTTCCTTCAGGTTAGCAATAAAATGTCTTGGGCAACCTTTCATATCGAGAGGCCGCTCAAAGTGCTCTTTGGTCACTCTACAAGAGAATAATTTGCCCATCTTGCCCAGTTCACCACCGGTGAACTGAGAATTTACATGTAATATAAGTATGACTCTGGTGAAAAGGGTTCTGGTCCTACTCAAAAGGTCTTAGCTGCCTCCTTCGCTAGGAAATTGGCAGTTTCATTACCAACGGTACCAACGTGAGCCATAGCCAACTGAAGGGTGAGGTCAATCAGTTGCCCTATAGATTTCAAGGCGTTTGTTTACACATCGCTTCACCGTGTGGCTCCTGATCCTCAGGCTAGCCATAGCTTTTATTGCCGATTGGATATTTGAATATATGATTACTCTCTCTACATCTGGTTCTCAGAAGATGAAGTTGGTCAGTCTCTCTGCTGCAATGTCTTTTCCTGGTAAACGGAAGAATGATACCCTAGTGCCTAGATATTCAATTAGGTCATTTTCATTTCCACCAGGGAAGTTGAATCCTGCGCCGGTTCTGCCAGATTCAAGCTTAGAGCCATCATTAAAACAAGCCACAATCGAATCCTCGACTGTGTGGTCTGAGAGCACAGTACTCGACTTAAATTTTATTTGTAGATTTAACTGCGGGCCGCTTAGGTCTCATGTGAAAGCTAGAACAGGTAGGTCTCTGGAGCTAGTGTCACACCAATTCACTCTACTGAAACAGAGTATCTATGATATAACCACCCCTCCATAAACCCATCTTCTTCAACCGGTATGCACCTGTCACCGCTGTCACTTTGAGAAAAGAGGTCAGAGGTGGCAGAACGAGGAGCATCTCCAATGCGGCTACTGGCGTTCCGAGATAAGCCGATGAAACGATAATAGAAGCCTTCTGCAACCTGGAATGCTTACCTCCCCAAGTTTTAGGAGGCAGTATATCAATTTGCAGCAAATCTATTACTGCACAATGATAGTTCAAATTATAATCCGCAACAGTCATCGAACCTTCCTGGACTCGTTCACTAGTAGAAAAATTGTCTATTTCAGTTGATAGCAGAAGTACATCATCAACGTAAGGCTGTGCCGCAGACTACTCTATACCAGTATCTTATAGATTAGTCTGTACCTGTACATAAATTCCTAACACATTAGTCAGTTTCCTGAGAAGTTCTCTCATCACCAGATTGAATAAAAGTGGTGAGAAAACACCCCCTTGTAGAGTACCCCTTCTGAAACGAACCGAAATTATATAATCACCTACGGTAGCTGTGACCCTTTGACTCTTGAGCATCCCCATGATCCAAGTGACCAGGTGTATCTTTATTCCTCAATTTAATAAAACAGACCTTATTGCCGCCAGATAGACGTTGCACAATATCCAGAAACAGGGCAAGAGCTTGTTGTTTGTTGATCACTTTTTTTCAATCTTTTGGACTACGGCATGCAGGGCTTCATCCGTAGAGTGGCAATGTTTGAAAGCAAACTGATATAATTGTATTTTCGGATTAATGCACGCACTCAGATGCCAGTAGACTAGTTTCTCAAAACTTTCAGAAAGAAAGAGGCCAGAGTGATTGGACTTAAGGACTTAGTCTTCAGATACGATGGTTTCACTGGTTTAAGGATAAAGACAGCCTTCGAACTCACCAGGTATATGGAACATGACTCAGGCTGAGGCTAACTCAAAAAAGTTTACCTAAAATCTCACCCAAAGCATGACCCCCACCCGTTTTGAGCATAACAGGCCTCACCAAATCCTCACCAGGTGATTTATAACTGCAAAAAGAGCAGATAGACTTGCCAATAACTCAGTTTTGGAAGGTTAGAGGATGATTCACTATATATCTTTCCTTACTATACCAGGGTAGTGCTCGTAAATCAAGAGTTTTATAGTTTCGCTAGAGTTAGAAAAGTACGTACCATCAGTTTTTTGTAAAACATCCAGTTATATCTTCTTAAATAGCTTAGTAGTTTGCCGTTTCTGTTTAAATCTTGTGTGTTTTCGTAATTGTTGCAGAAGCTCCGCTAGGACCTCCTTTTATCTCTACGAATCATAGATGTATATGCACGCTTTGGTCTTCTATAATTATTCAAAGTACTCTGAGAATCCGTGTTGGATGCACTGTTCCAAACGTGTTTGATCGCCAGTTCCTTTGTGCACAAATAGTGGGTTTTCCTACGCACATTTACAGCTCTTAGAGGACAGGTATTTTTCAGAGCGGATATGAGTGCAGAGGTCACTGATAAAGCGGCGGCGTCAATTACTGAGGTCACCTGGTACACACTGAACCAAATTATTTAGGCTAAATAATTCATATTTCCAATTCGTACGTTTAATATTAGTACTAACCTTAGTGATGCAGTTATACTCCACCAAGTTGAATCATATACATCTGTGGTCCGACATGCGACAGGGATGGAGCACCACAAACTCGCCAGTCAAAGATCTCGTCCGGTATGCTCAGTGAAACCAGCCTAAGGTAGAGAGGGGACTGCCCTTTTGTTCTGCACAACCAAGGTTCGTGCCCTCTGTTACATATCTCTAAATTTGTTGAGATTAGGTAGTCTATTAGGGTTTATCCTACCTCATGATCATTTGATCTATTCATAATATTATGTGCATTAGCTCCACACCTTATAAAGAGTACAATAATAATGTACCCACAATGTTGGATGAGAATCCTATTCTTCATGGGAGTCGCGAGATCATCTGATCGAGTCACCTGGAATGTACAGTAGTACACAGAGCATCACCAAATAGTGTCAATACTGCATTTCATAGCAATTTCACTCACGACTGCCGATGGTATGGAGAGTCAGCCAGTTCTCAATGATAGAAGATTCCCCACCACAATACCCTGGCCATTTGGAGGCGCCTCAGTAGTGAGGTGGTGAATTGCAGACCTACCACGCGTAGGTCTGCAAGCAGGAGTCGTGAAGGACTCCTATATGAGCTGAAGGAGATCCTTCCTACTCTTAGCCACGTCCAACGGAACCTACGCAGTACATCTCTTAGTAGAAGGCAAATCTCTTGGCCACATAATCCAGAAGCTCTCACGGGATCCTAGTCTTAGAACCAGCTTCTTTGCCTCCTACTTAACCCAGCCATGAGAACATTTACCTGAGCAGATTACTCCGTACTCGGCCATTATGGAGAGTACAGCTCTCTACTTGGTCATGCCACTCGGATGTATTGCGTGCTCGACCAAGGACTCTCTTGTTGAGAATCCTTTTCACGATCACAAACTCATCCAGAGTGAGTGGATTTGTTTCAGAGATAGGTGTCACATACAATGAAAGAGTATTCTTTGCCGCCTCAGAAAACGTTAGGCCTTTTACCTTCTTAACCTTCCGAATTGGTATTTAGGTAGAGCCATGTTTAGAACCTAAAGATCACTTCCCTACTGGAAGGTTCAATAGGTTCTGATATCCTGCGGTCCTTAGTTGAGACGCCCGGTTCATTAATCGTCTGAATCGTTAAACGGTCAAACTTTTTCCTTTCCTGTGACCTAAACTTCTTTAAACGATTCCTCTGGCCAGAATCCTTTGAAGGTTTCCGGTCATCAGAGGTCTGAGTTTTGGGCTAAGGGTCAGAAGCCTAAGCTGCTTCATTCCATAGTTGAGGGATAGCAGCTTTCACCTCGTCTATCTTCCAGCGCTGAGGTGCTCCAGATTCATACGATTGGCATCGCCCGTAGGCCGAGGAATCGTATCCGTATCAGGTAACAATTTACATCCCTCACATAGGTAAGAGTTCAGGACCCGATCAACATTCTCAACACAGTCGATGCAAAACGGCCAGGCATATGATTTTTATAAAAAATACCCCCCCTCCTGCATCACGGACCCTCCCATAGGCCCCCTGATAGGTTTTAATATCTCTTCCACTTATCCATCCCCATAGTGGTTTCATGACACTTAGGTTCTTCCGAGCTTAGTATGTCTACCTCCTGCAGCGAACCTCGCACCTATCAGGAGTAATTATGCCGATGGTCGCCCCTGTCACCATGGATGCTTCTCAAAGACCACGGTTCGGTTTTGAACTATTATCGGGAGAAAGTGCTGTATTACCATCGAAAAGCGACCGAAGGTTGATGACGAATACTTTTATTGTCTCCAGCACCAGTCAACCCAAAGTTTCCATATCGCCAAATCGTGTACATTTCTTGCCGCACTCATTTAAGTTGTAGGCAGGCATCATAGTTACGCTTGGGCTCATCCATCATCCTCCTCTAGTCCCAGCGACTCCGTCTGAGATCATCAAAGCAGGAGAACCGACCAGCCTGCTTGTTTCGAGGATTCTAAAATAAGAGCCCTCACCTTCAATTAAACCACCCAGCGATTCTTGGTTTGAGTTTCTTGGGCCTGGCCTGCCTAGCATGTTGAGATCAAATCTGGTATAGCCCATTGCTTCACTGGATCACTCAAGCTGCTCTACCACCCCAAAGTGATCCCCATCGAAACGGATAAATTCATCATTGAAATACCTTAAATTAGTTTCCTATTTTACACACAAGTAGACAATAAATATGGTTTATATTATGTGAATCTGAAAGAATAAATTGATTTTTTTTTAAATTGATTTATAAGAAATTATTCCAATAATGTTGATTATTTGATTTTACTAGATTTTATTCACTATATCCAATTCACTATTTCTAATTACTTATATATAATTCACTATTTCAAATCCACTATATATAAATTAACTCTATTTAATTTACTATACCTAATTCACTATATTTAATTAACTACAATTATTTCACTATATATATAATTCACTATTTCTAAATTACTATATTTAATTCACTATATCTCCTTAACTGTATCTAATTTACTATACCCAATGTATTATATCTAATTCACTATATACAACTAAAACTTTTTAGTTCACAATGTATAATTAATTATATCTAATTCACTACAGGGTGACTCAAAAAATAGGAAACCTATTTTCAAATGAATTTATTTTGAAAACTATTAAATCTAAAAAAAATCTAAAAACAAATTTTTGTTCGTATTGTTTTTCTGCATCTTTCATAAAAATCTGTTGAGCTTATAACTAAAATTAAACATCCTGCAGCGAAGTGAAAAAATTTAAATGAAAAGTGCTTGCGCGAGGACGAAAAACACGAAAAGACTTTATAATAGGTATAATTTATTTCCATATGGTGTAAATAAAAATTAAAAAATGTTTTTTTCAGTCCATTGACGTTTTGTTTATTAACTCTTTCATTCATGGAAATTCGTCACCAATCACGATATCTTCTCCAAAACAAGCATATCTTTGCCGAAACCATCTTGAGAATCAGTTCTAAGAGTTAGAGCCTTACATGTTTCTTGAAAGGATGATATCGCAAATTGTGTTTAATAATTCGGTGAAATGTGTCCTTAGTGATATCTAATTCATTCATTCTGATTGATAATTTTGGATTCTCAATAAATTTTTCATGAGTAATATTCTGTTCGTTCTGTAATCCTGTTACCTAATCGTTTTTTTTTTAGATCTTATTCGTTTCCACGGACCGATGAAATAGCTTACAGTTTTCTAACTCAAGACAACAAATACTTGTATAATCCCAATTAACGGATAAAAAACAATGAACAGAGGTAAAAGCACTAGAATCCTGCCAGGTGAAGCATCATAAATGGCACAGCTACGTCACAAACCAGTGACGCCATCCATGGTCAGAGCTAGACCGCAGCCACAGCATCATTACGGCTTTATTCACCGTGCGAACAGTTCGATCGGGCACAAGAGATACTCCGTGTATCAGGCCGAATAAGTGAAGTGTTTTTCATCTTTGATCTGTACCTTGGAGATTAAATTGGACCATCTCCAGGTAAGCACGAGTGTACTTAGTTTTACTTGTGTATTCATTTCTTATGCTTTTCTATGGAATTAAACTTATTTATAGTACATTAGATCTGCGTTTTTCCTATTTCTATTTTTTTAAGTGTTCATTTAAAACAAGTAACGGGTTCACTTACTTTGTTTAAATCTAACTTTGGTTAGGGAATGAACTTAATATCTTCATTATGGTGTCCGGGTTTCGTGACTACCTGTAAGCAGAACTTTAGGAAATACTAGTTCAGATCGTAATAATTGTCTTAAAGTTTTTCCATAGTGATTCATACGTAAGTTTACATTTCATCCTTGTCCTAAATTTCTGCTTTTAAGTGAAGTGTTCTATTAAACTAGTAACGGGTTCGTTTACTACGTTTATAAAACCTCACTTGTTAGGCTATGAACTTTCTATCTTTTTGGTGTCAGTGTGTCTTGACTACCTATTAGCAGAAATTTATGGATTACTAGCTCCATACTTAGACTAACGAAAGTTTTATTTCATTAGCCTTTTACTTTTAATTAGTAGAAACTAGCCTCTTGTGTAGACTTTTTTTGGAACATTGAATTCTTAGTCATTATAGCAAGGTGGATTTCCATCTTGTCTTCAACTAAGCATGACAATGTACAACGGGTTTTGTTGCTTCAAATTCATGATAATTGTTACCAGAATATATTTTTTTGGTCCTGTATTACGGGTTTCGGTATACCAGAACTTAAAATCCATAATGCCTGACTAATGGAATTTTACAATAACTGGTTTCGTTATTTGTAATAGCTTGCAAAAAAATGTATAATTTCTTCAATACTTCAGTTCGAGATCAAGTTTTAATCTTCTTAACAAAATCTTTAATTTCTTGGTAACGGGTTCGTTACTTAATGTACACAAATTGAAGTAATTTAGGTAACTAGTTTACCTACTGAAAGTCGAATTTAAATTGGTCTTACTTTCGTCTTTCAGATATGCCTCGCCACTGTTCAGAATGTAACTTCGAACTGAAGAGCGCATATACTCATTCATCATGCGTCTTCCATTCGAAATGCCTCAAAATCCCGTATTTCGATCCTAGAGAATGCGAAGATTGTTTAGAGCTATTTCAGCTTTCTAAAACAAAGGTGCAGGCATTGACTTCTTGGCAGAACAGATTGAGGAACCTAACTAACCACCCAGAGTGAGTGATGCTACATCCAGAAGCCAATGCATTTGATATCAGTGATGATCAAATTGAAGTTGAATCTCTTCCCAATAACCAACATCCACAAAGAAATGATGGGTCAGAACGTGGTTTGTCTGAGAAAGAAATTTCCTATCAAACTTTAAAACTTCTGGAAAAATTGACTTCAAATTTGCAAGAGTAAGTTGTCGTACTTCTTGTATCGTTGCTATCTGTATATTTTACCGCACATTTTTTCCGTTAGTTGAGAATCGTGAGTCGGGTCCTCAATTGCTATGTAACTCTCTTGAGTTTCAGCGAAAGAGTGCGCAGTTCTCTGGATCTAGCATTAAAATGTTGCATTCAAAATACAAAGCGACTCTCCAGTTAAATTTATATTTCCTTCCTCAGGAAGAACAGGATGGAAAGCACATATCAACAAGACTTGTCGTCGTATTCAGATTCTGAGAGTGACATGTCTGTTAGCGACTACGCTGAGCAGGAAGAAAACTTATCACAAGAAGTTGGAGAAGTCTCAGAATCTCAATCCCTGGTTGAAGAGGTATTCATACTGCCTGAAGACTCAGAAATCCACAGTAATAGAGTCTCATTGCTTGGTTGTGAAATATGAAATAGTTGGAATGATCGAATGGTGGATTCTTTCCAACAGCACGGAAGCAACAAGATCAGAATTCTGAGAGACTGTTCAGCTGTGCTGAACTTCTTGGACAAGCTAGCAGCCTAGGGTTTTCAGGCCCCCGTTCGGAAATCCCCTCTATGTCAAGAGATTAGAGCTTCCTTCAACAAAACGACGATGAAAATGACTTCATGGAAGCTGGAACATGATCGTATCGAATTCTCAAAGATACCAGAATCACTCGCAACCTTGGCTAGCGACATAGAAAACAAGAAACAGTTTTCTCCTTTCTCTTCCACTTTGCCATAAGTATCGGCTACGATATCTCTCCTCTCATTTGCCTCGGCACCTAGGCTTTCTGAATCTTGTCACGGATTGTCAAAGAATCTTGCAGGCCTTACTCATAAACCTCCAAGGGAACTTTTGAAACAAGACTACGAAACCAGAATAGAATTACTTCAGCACTTGCGAATGTACCTTAGTACATCTACGACATGCATTTTACTGAAATCTGTCAAGCAAATTGCTAGTTTCAAGAAATTCTCTCAAGCAGAAGCAGTTTTTCTTGAGATAGACAACATTAGAAGTTTCCTCATTGTCTCTCCTGATTCCTGTTCTAAAACAAGCAGCACATATCAGAAGGAAAATACGATCATATGTGACGCAAGGTCTGGATCCTATTCAAGTGAGGCTTGTTCTTCAAGAGGTGCACACTATTTTAGGAAGACCTTTTTGACAAAGAAGCAGTCGTCAACGCATCTAAGCCTGCCCAACCTTGTTCCTCGGGACCTCTTCAGAGAGCCCATCTACCTAAAAACAAACCTTCCCCCAGAAGGTGGCCCAAAAAAGGATAAGAGACTGTCAGAAATAAAAAGGATAACCGCTCTTTCCAAAAAGACAAGCCCTTTCGCAGATCAAGCTTTCCTGCTAGAGAACACCAACATCAAAACAACGTACGGAAGGGAAGGTGTGGAACAAAAACTGTTAATAGAGGACGTTCCTCTCACAAAACTAGATTTTCGAACAAGAAGCAAAATGCCCAATGACTACACAAAACCCGATCGACTTGTCCTTTGCAAAAACAAGTGGACAGCTTCATCCAACAGTCTTCAACGCATAATAAAATTCGGACTAACATGGAAGTTGAAAGGAAAACCTCCTCTTCTGAATTACCCTCCCTTCTCCACAGCAAGAGGAGATGTCTCGGATCTCGTTCAAAAATATATCGAAAAAGGGTTAATTTGCAAAACTACAATACAACCATGCTTCACATCACACCAATTTTCAAAGTACCAAAATGTGATGGGGATTTCAGACTTGTTCTGGATCTGTCACTGCTGAACAAAATGATTGCTTGCCAAAAGTTCAAAATGCAAACGGCAGAGAAACTAAGACAAGGTCTTCCAGCAACAACCTTTTTCACAAAAATAGATATTTCAGACACCTTTCTACATTGTCCACTACACAAGCGTTTTCAAAAATTCATTTTCTTCTCGATGAATGGAAATCTCTTCTTCTTCAGGGCAATGCCTTTCGGCCTCAACATAGCTCCCATGATATACACCAGATTGTCAAAATACCCTCTAACCCTGCTTCACAATCAAGGAGTGACATGCAGTGCTTATATGTACGACTGGTTGATATGAAGCCAAAGGGAAGAAGAGCTAGAGTCATACACTCAATTGACAAGGAACACTCTGACGTCTTCGCTGGTGGATCAACATCCAAACTAACGCAAAGGCAGTGTTGTTTCGAATTGCAGTGACCAGTCTCATCATTTGGACCAACTCCTCAGAGAAGGGGTGGGGGGCAGTAACATCAACAGGAATAATCGTGGCGAAATACTGGGACGTATCCAAAATGAACTTACACATCACAGAACTGGAATCTTCAGCGGTATTGAAAACCCAAAGCTGCTCGCCCTTCCTCCTCACTCAACTATCCTGATAAAGTCGGCCCCCTCGAGCCATTCACCTTGCCGTGGTGAGGAGGCTTGTGTGAGCCAATGATGGTGGAGGCTATGCTAGCTGAGGGTCTCGACCCTCAGGCAGATTCAATCATGCTAGATTGGCTCTGCCTGAGGCCCCAGACTAAGAGATGGTGTGGACGGACCCCTGGACATGACTGGAAACTGATACGGCTCATCTATGAAGAAAATAGCTGGGGAAGGTGACCTCAATAATAAACCCCCTATCTATAGGGTAAAAATAGAAACTATGATAAAGTCTACTAACGAAATAAAAGCTAACAGCGTTAACGGGGCTGGCTCCTATTGCGGATAGCAGTAGGAGTGTCGCGCTCGGTCGGTCTCTCTCAGATCAGGAGGAGGCTGTCCGTCATCAACTAGCTGATCCAGGGCTTGGTGGAGACCAGGCCAGCCCTGCTCAGAAAACGACTGGCACCGATCACGACTTGGACACTGATATGGACTCCTCTCAGAATAACTCTAACTCTATTCCTACCCAGAGCTATATTGAAAAATCTGGTGTACCTTCACTTAAACCCTATCAAAAACCAAAAGCAACGGAAAGAATCTCAATTAAATAAAAACCCTCAAACCACGATCGATTTGATCACTTATTTACAAACGAAAAATACATCAAATTCTATTAAATCAAATTCACTAAAGATGCAGATCTAACCAAGCTCAATATGTTCAAACTTGATAAAGAGATAAAACAATTTATTGGTAAATGCGAAAAGAGTAGTGAAGACTATCAACATAAAGGATGGACCGTGGAAGTAGAAGTAAAGACCGAACAGCAAGGACAACGGATACAAGAATTGGAAACTCTAGTATCTGAAGAAGTCATTGTAACCTCTCATCAGAAATTTAATGAATCGCAAGGAGTGATTACATGCGCTCTACTCAAAGGTTATACAGAAGACGATATAGTAGAAGGCCTCTCCAAATCAGGCGTCATCAGATGCCACAGAATGATAAAGGGGCTAACTCCGCAAAACCTGAACCTACTGCAACAATCATACTAACTTTCAACTAATTAGTCCCCCCCCCGAAAGAATCTGTATCAGGACCGGATTACTAAAAAGTGTCCGTCCTTATATTTCACTTCCAATAAGATGTCAAAATTGCCAACGTTATGGACATTCAACACTGGAATGTCGACGAATCACCTCTGTATGCAACCGCTGTAGCGATGATTTTAATGATAACCATAACTCGTCGAACTGCGAACGAACCCCCATCTGCCTTCACTGCAACGAAAACTTCATGGTATCATCAAGAACTTGCTCAAAATATTTACTAGAAAAAGAAGTACTAGCCATAAAACCCAAAGAACATCTTACATTCCCGGAAGCAAGAACAAAAACCAGTCTCCCCAAAATCATATGCCTCGCAAGTTGCATCAACTAGCAGAATTCCAGTAAAAACCACTCCAATGCAACCATCAACATCATCAAACGACAAAAGAAACGACCTACAAATAAGACATTAATAACAACGTTCAAGCGAAAGCTGTAATAGAAAAAACGAATTCACAGTAATAAAGAACCAAGTAGAGACCCGCTCAATATTATACAATGTAACTAAGACTCTCCTCCCTCCAGACAAAAACGACAGCTCTCTGACAACTCCCCCAATCCTAGAAACAAATCCCCCAAACGTCAAAAAACACGACCTGATGAAGAAAGAAAGAATGATGAACAAGAGTGGACCCAGGTATGCAGCGGACGGTACACGGAAAACTGCCAGGCGGAAAGCTGCCAGTCACTTACTGGCAATTTAATGACTTTAGTCAATAATAACATTTTAATTTATGGAAATGTTGTTCGCCCAACGTTAAGGAGTTAAGTAACATTCATTTTTACTTAAATTTATTAGAAAAATATGTAAATATATAAATATTAAAGATATAAATGAAATATAATATAGAAATTAAAAACTAAAATCTTTCTTAGAAAAGTTTTAAAATACTAAGAGAAGAAACAAAGAAATATTAGTATTAGGGACAGAGTACAATTTATTTGTTTACACAACGCATCTTTAAATTATCAGTTCATAACGCGCGAACTGTCTAATTTTGTTTTGTAATTTGAGAATTGAACAAGCTAGCCTTCAAACTCATTATAAAACAACTTCGATCTATGTTTGTGAAATATTTAGAATTTGCAACACAACATCTATGATTATTAAACTGCTATTACCTACCAATAGCACCTAATTCTCTGACAATTTCACTCGATCAAATTTGATTGTATATTAATGTAAATTTAATAAATATTGAACAAACATATATGTTGATTTAACATACACTTAATTTATTGTATAATATTAGATTAATTAATTCTGAAAATATTTAATTAGCTATTAATCACAAATCAGTACGCGGGGTTTAACGTTTGCTTTTGAACCAAAGGTTATATTGCTGACATTAATATAGGAAATTAAAAACAAGGGACTATATACGTAACTTAACATGTTTTTTAAAATTTACGTGACATAGCAAATAAGTATAAAATGGTAATTGTTACTTTGGTTTACTGTGTGTTTAATGAGGTTGCTTTGTTGAAATATAATTTTCATTTGGATATTAAGTAATCCAATATCTATTTTGTTATTACTAAAAAATGAATGTCCCCTTAATCCCTCAACGAAGGGCTGACGCCGTGTTTTTAGTTAGAATGCTCTTTGAATGTGTTCATATCTAAATAATTATAGTAAAAAAATACATAATTTCTACGCTCATTATTATATGAAAATCAAGCACCAGTCATTTGTTTAAAAGAATCACGTCTGCCCACTAATTTCAATACTTCCACCCCCAGAAGATTCTCATTATACAAAAGAAGCTCCAGACATGTTAGAGACAATCCCATCGAACATGGTGGTGTGGCCATACTAGTTAAGAATACAATTGCTCATACTCAACTTCAGCTCATCACAAACCTTCAGGCAGTGGCCATCAGATGCCAACTCCATAAACTAAACACAATATGCAGCCTTTATCTCCCACCTAGCATCAACATCGGAAATACTGAAATACTAGATCTTTTATCACAGCTCCTTCCACCCTTCTTACTACTTGGAGATTTCAATGCTCGAAGTCTCATGTGGGGCGACTCTACAACTAATGTCAAGGGACGCTTACTGGAATCTTTACTTCTTCAGAACTCGTGCAGCATCCTCAACACCGGATTACCAACACATTTGCACGTTCAAACTGATTTTCTCTCATGCATCGACCTCTCCCTCTGCTCATCTGACTTGATGACTGAGGCAGAGTGGACCGTATCTGAAGACCTATACAATAGCGATCACTACCCAGTTCTCATCACCTTCAACCATAATAATAATAATAATCCATCAACACCTCGATTCATTTTTGATCGAGCTGACTGGGATATGTTCTCATTAAATGCAACTTTGAATGCCCCAATCAATAGCTTCCACAATATAGATGAAATCAAATACATAATTAAAACTTTTTCAATGGAACAAGTATTCCCGTACATTTTGTGAATTGGTATCAAAATTTAAAATTATTTTTGCGATCAACATCGAAGTGCGGGAGAGAAGACAGGGTTTTGATACTTAGGGGATACTAGTAACTACAATTGTATTACCGGTATTCCCAGGAGACCCCACCTTCTCGTGGTGATACTGTTATGTACCATTTCTTATTGTTACTTATTTAGAACAACATACTCATAATTATTGTCATAAATTGTTCTAACTTGTTCTAACTTGGTATAACTAACGGGGCTCCCCCCAATATTTATTGGGGTACTTTCCTTTTTCATTATTTGTCATTAGCTATAACACTAATATTACTATTGTAATATTAGTCTCTGTGTGGCCCCTTGCTGCGCAAGGGACCCGTCCCTTAATTTACCATGTCTATTAGAAAGAGAGAAGAGGGGTCATCCCCCTCTAATTCCCCTTCAACCTCACCTACCAGAAAAGGAAAAAAGTCTAAACATGAAGAGCTTGACGGCTTTTTGGAGAGTTCTCTTTAAATCCTAAACGATATTTCATCAAAACTAGCCTCCATCTCACCACTTGGTGAATCAGATCAAACTAACCAAGACCAAACTGCATTGAAATCAATAATAGGAAAACTACAAAAACAAACTAATCATAGAAATGATATCAAACGACGAAACAGATGCTAAAATGCAATCCATTTAAAAAATAGAAGAAATTCCCTGCAAGGTGTCTCCATACACTTTTTTCAACACCACCAGAGGAATCATATATGTTAAACATATTGATTTCTCTACATCTGCTGATACACTAACAGAGTTCCAATCCTGGCTCTCTGAGAACTACGATATTAATAATATCACTACTGCTCCTTTCATCAGACCACGAGATCCAAATACAACAGCTTTGATCATAACCTTCAGTGGCAGCCTTCCATATAGCATTTACATTGCCGGAGAAGAAACAGATACAAAAGTTTACCAATTCAATAACAAACCAATGAAATGTAACAAATGTCAGAATTATGGACACACAGCTGCCAGGTGCAGATCGTAAGAAATCATCTGTAGGCGATGCTCCGCCGTCGGACACAAAGCTGAGGATTGTGACAGGAATGAGCCAGCCAAATGTTATCATTGTCAGGATGAACATGAAGCTGGATCCCGTGATTGTCTGAGACACAAGAGAGAGATGACCTTGTTAGAGATCCAATCAACAAATAAAGTAATTCTGAAGAGAGCTATTCAGATAGAGAAAGATGAAAACCTTCAAGCTGTCAACCAACAGAAGGAGTTTTTGGATGTCCTGGACATATCCATGTCTGTGGACACCAAAAAAGCCTTTACACCATGGCTTCTAGAAAAATGTCTAGCTGCAGTAGCTGGCAAAGTAATGAACATCAGATCTGTAAGCAACGAAACCTACTCAGTACAAGTATCAAGCAAAGAGCAAAGCAGACAATTACTTTCCTTAACACTACTTAACAATAAGCTAGTCACTGTAACCAGAAGCAATAGATTTGATGGACAAAAGGACTAGCCTACATCTATGAATACAACCTTGCTCAATTTGAAACTTACAAAAGTAAACTAATTGAAACTCTACCAATCAAAGACATAGCAATAGCAACATGGATCAAATCAAAAAAACCCCGTGCAATACCACTCCTCATTAGCTTCAACCAACCAGAAATTCCTATTTTCCTCAACATCCCTGGAGAACAAGCACTCACAAAAATATATGAATACAAAAATAGACCCATGTTATGCAAACAATGTTTGCAATTTGGATATACCACAAAAAGATGCAGAAACCAAGCAAAATGTGCAAAATGCACATCCGATGATCATATCCTCGATAGTTGTACCTCAGAACTACCAACTCGTTACCACTGCAAAGAAAATCACTATACAGGCTAAACAAAATGCAAAGAAACTCAACAAGAACAAGAAATACTCTCAATTCAAAGCAAAAATAGAACTCCCAGAAGCCAAGCAAGATTTATCTTTCAAAAAAACAACCCAAATTTCAAAACTATGAACTTCAGTGAAGCCACTATCAAATTCCAAAAACCAAAGCGGAACAACCAACCCATCAATGTCAAACCACCAGATAAATCACTCATTCAAAACATAAAGAAGACTGCAAATAAACCAACCAAACCAAACTCCAATATTGAAATTCCAACAGATATACCAAGTACTTCATTTGCCACACAGAACGACGTCACTGGCATGGAAAATGATTTTAGAAGTACAATGTGCGCTCCAATCCAAACATCCAAATCTAGAAGTCCAATAAATCGAAATAGATCAAGACACCAATCCAAATCCCCCAAATCAAGACATAAACAAAGATCGAATAACTCCGGAAACCACCACCACAGGAAGCATAGATAAAACTCTTATCTTTGCGTGCCTGTGGCTTGGTGCAGTCTACAGCTGCCTATCCTTCACAATGGATAACATTCTACAATGGAATGTAAGAGGAGCATCATCAGCAAAACAAGACCTACTCAAACTAATAGAAACTCATCATTTCACAATCATAGCCATCCAGGAAACATTCCTAGGAGGTGACTTCATGATTAAGTTACCAGGTTTTAACGGAATATGCAAACAGAGTCACTACAATCGCCGATTTCATGGTGGTGTAGCTCTATATATCCACTCATCACTACCTTATGAACAGCTTGAAATTGACAGTCCACACCAAGTAATAGCAGCAAAAATTCAGCTTTCCAATCACTCGCCAATAACCATTGCTTCAATATATCTACCAGGTAGAGAACAAGTAACTCCTCAGACACTAACTCATATCATCCAACAACTACCAGAACCATTCATCCTACTGAGTGACTTTAATGCTCATCATGAGAACTGGGGGCCAACGCCTGAAGATCCAAGAGGAAGAATCATCGCAAACATAATCAACAATATGCAGCTAAACTGTCTAAACGATGGCAGTCCCACTCACGAATCAGGTACATCTATAGACCTATCAATTTGCAACCCTAATATAACCCCCATCCTCACATGGACTGCACTTGACTCACTACTATCTAGTGACCATCATCCAATCATGATCTCAGCCATAAACCAAAACAACAATAACTCACAACCAAGACCAAGATATAACTACAAAAAGGCAAATTGGGACAGCTACTCTGAAGATGCAATATGGAACACTTTCTCGGGAGTTAATAATCAAATCAACAGTGCAACCCTTTTAGACGAATTCTACGATAAACTTTATAAAGCAGCCGACCATCATATTCCTATTTTCATCCCCAAACGCTTTTTCCCTTCTCCCTTCTGGAATGAAGATTGCAAAAGACTCTATGCAGAAAGAGAACGACTATACAAGCTATAAAAGAGAACAGGATCCATCGCACATAAAATAAACTGGAAGAGAATCAGAGCAATTACCAAACAAACCATCCGCCAAAGTAAACATAAAGAACTTCATGACTTCCTCAGCAAAATGAAATACAACACCCCAATGTCTCAAATTTAACAAAAATTGAGGCAAATGAGAGGCCGTCCACCACGCATCATTTCCTTCCTAAAAGACTCCAACAATGTTTCATTTACCACTCAAGAAGAAATAGCAAATAAATTAGCAGAATCTTTTTGCTCAACATCAATCTACAATAACTGTTCTCCAACATTCAATCAGATCCGCACCCTACAAGAATCCTCACCATTGGATTTTTCAACCAATACAAATTTTGACTACAACCTTCCTTTCACAATGATTGAACTCAAATCTGCACTTGCATCAGCAGCAAATACGTCACCACGACCTGATAAAATTCACTACTCCATGATTAAATATCTCCCGCAGAGAGCATTCGAGCATCTTCTTTTACTGTACAATAGATTTTGGACAACATCATTTTACCCGCCTAAATGGTGCGAATCCTGCATCATTCCAATACCCAAACCAGGAAAAGACCACACCAACCCAACCAACTACCGTCCTATAGCACTAACAAGCTGCTTGGGGAAATTAATGGAGAAGATCATTAATAAGAGACTAATAGAATTCCTTGAAAGCAGTAAATTCCTATCACCATTTCAGTGTGGATTTCGCAAAAATAGAGCTACAATAGATCATCTCATCAGACAAGACACCTATATCAAAAAAGCTTTCGCCGATAACAAAGTTACAATAGGAGTTTTTTTCGACCTTGCCAAAGCATACGACACCACATGGCGCTACGGCATCCTCAAAGATATTAACAATCTGGGCATGAAAGGAGAGCTACCAAGATACATTGTGGAGTTCTTGAAAGAAAGAAGATTCCGAGTAGCAGTTGGGTCAGCTGTTTCTGAAGAGAAACTACAGGAGGCAGGCATTCCACAGGGATGCATCCTCTCAGTCACACTCTTTGCCATCAAAATAAATTCAATATCCTCCATTATTCCACAGCAAATCCATCAGTCATTATTTGTCGATGATGTTCAAATAGATTTTTCAGACTTCAGCATGCATCAAGTTATATCTGTACTACAACCAATCATCAATAAACTATCCAAATGGGCAGATCAGAACGGATTCACCTTCTCAACAACTAAAACTAAATGCATCGTTTTTCACCCAAAACCAGACTTCCCACAAATCCCCGTACTAACCATGAACAGAGCAAGACTACCCGCAGAAAAAAACAGTAAGGTTCTTGGGAATGATATGGGACCAGCAATTAACATGGAAACCGCACATACAAAATCTTATAACAACATGCCAACAATCCCTAAATTTAATCAGAAGTCTCTCCTCCCTTACATGGGGAGCTGACCAGCATATTCTCTTGCACACCTACAAACTCATACTACGCCCAAAAATAGACTACGGGAGCGTAGTATATGGCTCTGCTTCCGATGCACTGCTGAGGCAGGTAGAAGTCATTCAGAATGAAGCACTCAGAATTAGTTCTGGTGCTTTCCGCTCATCTCCCATCAACAGTTTGCAAATACTCTTGAATGAACCTCCATTAACAGCTAGAAGAACAGATTTAGTATGCCGCTACTTCTTCAAGATCAAAAGTTTTATTAATAATCCTGTCTTTAACATCCTGATCAACAACACACTGGAGCGCTACCTTTCAAATAATGCTATATCCTGTAAATCTGTCATATCCCGTACTAACAATGCACTAGCAGATCTTCACCTACCCACCCAGCCCGTTCTCCCTCATCGAACTCCAACTACCTACTCGTGGTGTCTACAGAGACCACAGATTGACACAGAATTGGTGACTCCTGAAACCAAATCAATAGCCAACTTTAACCCCATCTTCAGAGATCATGTAGATTCCACTTATCCAAACCACTAGCACATCTACACTGATGGATCGAAAAATTAAGTTGGTGTAGGTGGTGCAGCTGTTTTCGGCCATAGAGTTGAGTTAGCAACTCTACAAGCCGTGGCATCGATCTTCACAGCCGAACTCATAGCACTCAAATTAGCATCATATCTCGTATCTCGAAGCCTCACAGAAAATCCAACCATCAAACAATTTCTGGTATGCACAGACTCACTAAGTGCAGTACAAGCCATAGACAACCTGGAACCAAAGAATCAACTCTGCCTCAATATACAGCATCTTTTCCATAACCTGCTATCATCACATATTGAAGTAGTTTTACTCTGGATACCTGGCCACAGCTCCATCCCCTAGAAACAACTTCGCAGACGTACATGCATAAAGAGCCTCATCTATAGCACCAGAATTCATCCCTTGCCCCTACACTGACTGGACACCGATGATAAAAATCAAAATAAATGAACAATGGAAACTAAATTGAAATGCATCGACAACTAAACTGAAGTCCATTAAACCAGAACCATCAGAACCTCAAAAAATTCCGCTTTCTCGTAAACAAGAAGTCATAATCAGTAGGCTCCGCCTTGGACACAGCAATCTCGCCCACAATTATCTAATGGACAACTCAATAGCGCAAGTCATTCCTCCCTGCACTTGGTGCAACAATGCACTACTCTCAATCAAGCACATTCTCATAGAATGCACTCAACTAGCAATAGCAAGATCAACCTTCCTCCCAATTCCCAATAACCAACCATTATCCCTAAAAATACCACTAGATGACAATATCAATCCAACCCTAATATTTGATTTCCTAAAAGCAATCAATATTTACCATCTAATTTCACCCCCTCTTTTCTCTCTCTAATCCCCTTTAAATAGTACCATAACGTAGTGAAAAATTTGTAATTCTCAGCGCCTACTGAGTAGGTGCTGAGAAGAAAATTAAAACTATGTCACAAGACCACTAAATGGGGGATTGTCCCTGAAGTGGTTCAGAATATTTCAATTAAATTAAATTAAAGAGAGCAACCTGAAGATACCACCTCACGAAACTCTTAGCTGACAAAATAGCCTTCAAGAGAGCCTGTGCAAAAGTGCGCTATCTCATGAAGACCGCGCGACGGGACAGCTGGAAAAGCTTTGTCACTACCCTCAATGAAAGAACTCCACTAAATGTGGTCTGGAAGAGAATAAAGAAAATTCAGGGGGAATTCACAGGATTTAAATCACCTATATCATCAGTAAACAACAGAATCCTCTCTGAACCAAAAGAAGTAGCCAACACCTTTGCGAATAGCTTGAGCAAAATTTCAAAGGGTTCTCAGATAGGAAATTTCCTTCGCATCAAAAAGCAAAAAGAACTAACCACAATCAACTGCCCCTCTGATCACACTGAAGACTACAATACTGAAATCACATTTGCTGAATTACAAAACGCTTTACGAAACAGCGAAAATAGCGCAACTGGAGAGGACCAAATCTACTACTGCATGATACGCCAACTTCCCGAAGAATCATTATCTTTCATCCTTAAATTCTTCAACTGGATTTGGCTGGAAAACACCTTCCCATCCTCATGGAGAGAAGCAATTGTACTCTCTTTTCCTAAACCCAACATGGACCATCTGGACTCCTCTAACTACCACCCCATAGCCCTAACAAGCTGCCTCTGTGAACTACTAGAACGAGTTGTCAATGTAAGACTCGTTTGGCATCTAGAAACAATTTAATACATCCAAACCAATATGGATTCAGAAAGCATAGAAGTACCACTGATACACTCTCTCACATAGATACATGCATCGAAACTGCATTTGTACGCAAGGAACACGTTGCAGCTGTGTTCTTCGATCTCCAATCTCAAAAAAGCCTATGATACCATCTAAAAATACCACATTTTATCTAACCTTCGTACAATAGGCTTCACTGGCAACCTCCCTAAATTTATTCAAAACTTTCTTTCCAATAGACTCATGAAAGTCAAAATAGCAACCACATTATCCGATCCTTCCCCGCAACATGAAGGAGTACCGCAGGGCAGCGTTCTTAGCTGCTCCCTGTTTGCTCTTGCTATGAACGACCTCCCTTCCTAGATGCCCCCACACATAGAAACCTCGTTATACGTCGACGACTTTGCAATATTCACCAGCTCACATAATCCCCGATCAGCAGAACGACGCATCCAATTGGTCATCAATACCGCAGATACATGGGCTACTTCCCATGGGTTCACGTTCTCCAGCCAAAAAACTGTCAGCATGCATTTTCATCGCAAACGTGGAATATTTCCTCCCTTATCCTTCTCGCTCACACAAAATCAGATTCCATCAGTCTCCGAAACAAGATTCTTGGGACTAGTATTAGACTCTAAACTATCCTGGATACCACATCTCAAAGCCCTCAGACTATAGAGCTATCATCCGATCTCAACTCGATTACGGATGCCAGATATACTCCTCAGCAACTAATTCAGCCCTGAAAATGTTGGATCCAGTTCACCTTGAACTAGGAGCGTTCCGCACATCTCCTGTAGAAAGCTTATACGTCGAATCAGGTGAACCACCACTGAAACACCGCAGAGAGCAGCTGAGCCTGCAGCTGTATGCTCGAAACTTGGCTATGCCCAATACCCCTGCCTATCTATCAATCTGCAATAACACCATTGATATCAAACTTTCGAGACTGAAACACCCTCCTACCACTTTTGGATATAGAATGCGCAACCTGATCGTATCCATTATTAATCCACACCCCACATCATGCCAGCCTTATCATACCATATCCCACCATACGCCCTAAAATTGCAACCACCATGCCCAAGCATAAAAAGCATGAATAAGTCTCGCTACTCAGAAATTGAACTACGCCACGCATTCACAGAGCACGCAGCCGCTCACTCGGAATGCCTCGAAGCATACACTGATGGCTCCAAATCGGTTGTAGGAACTGGCCTCACTGTGGTCCTGCCTGACAGAATTGTATCACGAAAACTCCCATGTGAAGCCTCCGTATATACTGCTGAACTCCATGCAATTCTGACGACATTGCCCTTCTTCGTGCGGTCTCCATGTGGAGATTACGTCATATACAGCGACAGCCGCAGTGCTGTGGAGTCTGTCTGTGACCCATTCTCCACACATCCTCTTGTTACAGAAATTCATTGATGGCTCCTTATGTTGCATCAGTCAGAGAAAACGGTCACCTTCTGCTGGGTTCCAAGTCACGTTGGCATGCCGGGCAACGAGAGAGCGGACACGGAGGCTCGTGCAGCTGCCGTGTCCGATGCTAATGCTAACCCTATTGCTATTCCATTAAAAGACTACTACCCTGTAATCAAATCACGCATACGTGCCAAATGGAATAACTCTTGGCAGCAAATTGCTGAAAACAAACTAAGACAAATAAAGTCTACAGTTGATGTGTGGCAGACATCATGCAGGAAATTTAGACGAGAGGAAGTGATCTTAACTCGCCTCCGCATCGGACACACCCGTAAGACTCACGAGCATCTCCTGAATGATGATCTGCCCCCTACTGTGAAGGTTGCCTGGTGCCCCTCACGGTAGACCATATACTCTCAGAATGTCCTGAATATTTAGAAGACAGAACAAGACTCTATGGTCGGGGGTCTGTCCCACTGCCAGAATTGCTGAAAGACAATGAAACATCCGTTGCCATCCTCATCATATTTCTATCCAGAATCAGATATAATGAAATATAAAATATAAGACCTAAACTCACTGCAAATATAAAACTATGTTTTGAACATTACTGACATTTATGCTGGTGATAGGTTAGGTTTATGCTTGTTTTTTGGTTAGGTTTATGCTTGTTTTTTGGTTAGGTTTATGCTTGTTTTTTGGTTAGGTTTATGCTTGTTTTTTGGTTAGGTTTATGCTTGTTTTTTGGTTAGGTACGATGTCATGTTTGTGACACCTGCATAAATCTTACTAGCATGATATGACCCAAGCGGTCAACTTGCTTAGTGAATAACTCTGATGTCAGAGTCTGATGATAATAATAATAACTGATAAAGTCGGACAGCAAAGCTTCTTGCTCGGTGGTAAACTAGCTGGGCTCTATAAGGTCCCCAAGACTTCAGAAAATTGGAGAGAAACTAGCAGATATTTGTCAAAAAACTCCTTGTCATCTGAAAACTCAATATATCCCAGGGGAAATGAATGTTTGGGCAGACCAGCTATCTCGAGACAAACCAAACCCTGCGGAATGGTCTTCAACGAGAAAATCCTTCCTGAAACTTCAGCAAATCACCCATCTGTTCGAAGTAGACCTATTTGCTCACCCACGAAACAATCAAGTTTCCAACTTCGGATGCAGGTTCCCGCACCCTAAAGCAATCCTAGTAGACTCTAGTATCCAACTGGAACAGATGGAAATCGATCTACTTGTTTCCGCCACCTGCTCTGATACAGGAAGTAATCGTGAAATTGCGAACGTATGTGGGAAAAGGAGTATTAATAACCTCTTTCACTCCAGCGGCTCCATGGTGGGCCGAACTCTCTTCAAAAGCCTCAAGGGTAAACCTAGAGTTGCACGTCTGCCAGCAAATTCTCTCGGGATGAGTTTCACTAGACTCTCTCTCGCCCTCAAGCTTTCGCGCTTGGACTTTTTAAGAAAGGTCCTACCACCCCGTTTAGGCTTAGAGATGGCAAATAAATTGGTTTTGTATCGTAGAGAATCTACCATTAGACAATATCAATATAGCTGGAAAGTATTCTAATTATGGCTTATGGAAACTAAACCCCCAAACTAATCACATCTGTGATCTTGCGGTTCCTCTCTTATCTGGTAGAAGAGAAACTCCTTGCACCATGTGCTACTTTGACCCATAAAAATTTCTTTATTTACCACTACTTTACGGCTTCAACATTAATACAAAGTCTCGCCCATTCTCCATGCTTTTGAGTTCTCAATTCATAAAGAACCCACCTAAAAAACAAATTTTACCACAATGTTCCCTGACGAAAGTTTTGTCTCTACTGGAGATACCCCAATATTCTAAAAAGAATGCTTCCATACATCATTGGATTTCAAAAACTCTGTTCCTACTAGCATTAGCAACCGGAAATAGAGTATCGGAGATATCCGCTTTCGATAGGAGTTCGGTGTCTTTCCCACCTTGCTTATCAAGAGTGACAATTGCGGTTCGCCCTGGCCTCTTGTACAAAAACTAGAGATATAACAAAATCGCTCTTAATATATGTATCCCAGCACTTTTTGACGCATCCAAAAACCCACACATGCTATGTCCCGTTCTCTGTCTCAAGCATTGGCTCCATATTTCCGCTCACTACAATGGACCTCAATTATTCTACAATTTAAAAGTGGGAAGCCTTTGAAATCTTCTCAGCTCTTTGGCTTAATAAGCAGGCTAATCAACACGGCACAACCTGGAACTTTCCCTAAAGCGCACGATGTGCGAAAAGTTGCCTCTTCGCTAGCCTGGACTAGAGGAGTTAAAATGGATGAAATTATGAAGAGAACCTTCTGGAAGTCATCTAATGTTTTCATCTCTAAATATTTAACTAGCATTGAACCTTTGTCAACTAGTTGTGTAGCTCTCGGTTCTGTTTAATTTGTTTAACTAGCTGTCCGGTTCTGTTTAATTTGTTTAACTAGCTGTCCGGTTCTGTTTAATTTGTTTAACTAGCTGTCCGGTTCTGTTTAATTTGTTTAACTAGCTGTTGCTAAGTTTATGTGTTCTTTTTATAAAAAAAAACATGTTTTGTTGGGATTATTCGTTTTCCTCGACTCCTCCTCCATACTGTGCTGTGCTCAATTAGTTTTCCGCTACATGGTGGTATTGTAAGCTATTTCATCGGTCCGTGGAAACTTATAAGATCTAATAATGTTGGGTTGTGTTAAACCCTTATTTATTAGATCATGAGTTTCCACGGACCGATGAAGAACCTCCTCCTCCCTCACTCGAGGACATCGCATGGCTTTTATGCACTGTAATGATGCTGTGTCTGCGGTCTAGCTCTGACCATGGATGGCGTCAATGGTTTGTGACGTAGCTGTGCCATTTATGATGCTTCACCTGGCAGGATTCTAGTGGTCTTACCTCGGTTTATTGTGTTTTATCCGTTAATTGGGGTTATACAAGTATTTGTTGTCTTGAGTTAGAAAACTGTAAGCTTTTCATCGGTACGTGGAAACTCATGATCTAATAAATAAGGGTTTAACACAACCCAACATGTTCAAATTTAAAGTGACTTCTAAAGTTTTGATATTAACATAAGTCAATATGTTTTATAGTTGGTGAAAATCTTTCCTGAAGCTATGTTCAAAATGAGGTTGAACCTTTTTAAAACTTCCAGTGTTTAAATAACTTGCCACAACAAAAACTCTGTTCTTTTAAAAGATGCATTTTGAGGAGTTATTTAAGAGAAACAAATTAACGGTGAACTTATTTTATTAAAGATATCAATTTTATATCATACATCAATTCTCAAATGATAATTAAGGTTTTCATTGTCTTTTAGTTGTTACAGAAAATAATATAATTTAACGTTTTTACATCCATATGAAATATATTATACCTATTTTGATTTTTTTTTCATATATTTCGTGCTCTCGCAAGCCATTTTTATTTAACTTTTTTCAATTCGCTGCAGGATGTTCAATTTTATCTTAACTTCAACGGATTGTAATGATAGATGCAAAAAAAGTAAAAGAATAAAATGTTTTTAGAAATTTCTGGCTTTTAGTAATTTGTAAAATAAACTAGTTTGAAAATGGGTTTCCTTTTTTTTCGCCACCCTGTATATCCAATTAAAAATATTCAGTTCACAATATCTAATTAATTATATTTAATTCACAATGTGGAATTCACCATATCTAATAAGCTATATATTTAATTGTATATAAATCACTACATTTAATTCACTACATCTAATTCACTATATCTAATTCACTATATCTATTTAATTTTAGTTAATTTAATAGATCTAATTAACTAAATCTAATTCGTTATATTAATTAAACTCGAGTCCTTATTCTTTCAGAGCTGGTGATGGCGATAATGCAACATACGAATGCACTGATGACGATGATGAAGAGAATCATTTAGAACTTTTTATTCCTGAGTAAGTATATTGTGATGTAATTTTTATTTGTAGTTTTTTAAATTAAGAAATGTGGAAAAGTGGAGGGATAATTTACAATAATTAAGGTTCACCTCACAAAAATGATTATTCTCGCTTCCTAACATCTGAAATACATTTTCACTTTATAGAAAGTTGATAGTACAATTATTATGGTGGCAGGTCAATTGATCCCCGGTCAATTGATCCTCATACCATTTGATCCTCAGTCATTTGATTCCCAGTCATATATTTTTTTGCACATATATTTAGCATACAGTAATGTATTACGATCTTTATTTCCATATAAAAATTGCCATTTACTATCTAAAAATTAAATAAAACTTCTGAAACAATTTGACATCTTCTATACATATAATAAATTTTATATATAATGAAAAAAATAACAGAATTCAAACAGCTAGAACTTATTATCGCAACAAATTAAATAATTTTATTTACAAAAAATTTACATCTACAACTAGTCAGAAAACATATTACTGGTGATAGGAAATATTAACCAATTCTTGCAAGAAAAGTTAGGTATATACTAGGGTGGAGCGTTTTTTTAACATTTTAGAGTTGGGTTTCACGTTAGGGGGAAAAGTTGTGGAACTGCATAAAAACGATTTGTGCAAACTTTCAGACCCCTAGGTCGATTCCTTGATGGTTCGAAGGTCGTTCGAAAATACGAAAAAATAGCTTATTATTTAAAAAAAATCCAAAAATTATATTTATTGTTCTTAAAAGTCAAGGTAGATTAATATCGTAATAAAAACCCATTGAGAATATCTGACCAAAATTTCAGAGCTCTATCTTATTATCTTCATTGTTCGAGGCCCTGAAATGTCCTCTTGTTAGAGGTAATTGTAGAAGGGCTTGGTGATTATGTTTACATGTTTTCATCAATAAATCCTTATCCTTATGATATTCAAATTGGCTTCGAACAATGATGATAATAAGATAGAGATTTGAAATTTTGGTCAGATATTCCCAATGGGTTTTTATTACGATATTAATCTACCTTGAATTTTAAGAACAATAAATATAATTTTTGGATTTTTTTAAATAATAAGCTATTTTTTCGTATTTTCGAACGACCCTCGAACCATCAAGGAATTGACCTAGGGGTCTGAAAGTTTGCACACATCGTTTTTATGCAGTTCCACAACTTTTCCCTCCTAACGTGAAACCCAACTCTAAAAAGTTGAAAAAACGCTCCACCCTAGTATATACACTTCGCAAGTTAATTGAATATACCTAACTTTCCCTTAAGTTGTTTTCTCCGTAACTGTTACAAACATTATGATCATGTAGGTGGGATAGATTGGAATTCATTTTATGGTAAATAGTTTACTTAAGTTATTGTACCATAAAATTATTTTTGATAGTTACGGCAATAAAGTTTTACTGAAAACTACCGATAAAATTGTCAAACGCTACTCCTCAATTAGTTTCTATACCAGTAGAAATAAATACGAGCCATGCTCCTGATTTATTTGATTAGTCATATGTGCTATTTATAATAAGTGTGAGGTGTGCCTGTAGATTTGATTTCACCAATGAATTAGAATTGAAATTTGAAGCATATATAGTTACTAATTTGAATAAAAAAAGATTTAATTTCTTGTTAGCTGTTTTTTACCACCATTACTTAGTTTCTTTAAATAACTTCATCGACTGTAGTGTGAATATTTTTATTATACATCAAATAATTAATATATTAACATATAATAAATGAATAGTAGGTTTATAAACGAAAAATATGACTGGGAATCAAATGAACGGGAATCATTTGACCGAGAATCATTTGGTATGGGGATCAAATGACTCGGGATCAAATGGCCGGTGATCAATTGACCTAGACCCTTTTTTTCAGTGAAATAGAAATCGATTCAGATGCTAAGATTGTGTCTCTGCGAAAGGCAGTCGAATCCTTTGGTTTTACTAAGGATATGAGATTCTCATTTTCTCACGACCTGGATAAAAACGAAGAGGAAGACTTCAGAAAATTACTCTCGATGATGAACACTAATTGCGATGATTGGGCGATCCGGTTTCACTTTGAATATTCTCATGAACATTTCAAACCGATATCAGAAGATGTACTAATGGAATTACAAAATGTTAAATGTCGGTGAGTAAGAACACTAACAATAATTTACTTTAATTGTGTAGATCCAAGTAGATTTGACTATACTTAATTTCCAGTCAACCTATTTTGAATATTGCCTGCATATTTATCTTTGGTTGAATAAATATTTTGATTATATCATATATCTTTTGATAAATTGCTATGTATGTAATAAACTTAATGCTGAATAATGAATCTTTTATAGTTCAATTATTGGTTAAGAACGGTTTAATAAATTTATTGATTTTTACAGATTTAATAGAACAACAGCTTTATTTGGATGATTTTTTCTGTTTGCTACAGTCGAACTACCCGTAACAATTTATATATTAAATGCAGATTAAGGTCTTTCATAGGCGCCGTCTCTTCAGATGAATTCCTCAATGTTCTTAAAAATTATGATTCTACGGAGGCATGTTTTATGGCACTAAGTGCAAAGGGAGACTCTGACCTGAATTTCAGAATTTTACAACCAAGTTCGAATAATATAGGTGAGTTACAAGTTATTTGTTCGAATAATTTCGAAACTGTTAGATCAATTTCACTTGCAACTGTACAAGGCATACTCTATCAGAAATATATGAATGAAGTGTACTTATAGAGGTTAATTTTGAATACTGAGGCCTGGTTAATTTATAGATCTGAAGATATATTAATAGAAGACAAAGAACTTGCAAATTAACTAAGAAGTAATAAGAATATGAAAAAGTTAATAGTATTCTTTATTATCACAAACTCATCAAAATTTACATCATTTGTTCAATTTCAACAATAATATAACCTCTTGTACACTATAGGGTAAATGAAAAAATTGTTTATAAGTACAACTTTATTTTATAATATATTATTAGGTTGGGAATCAGTAACTTCACATTCATTTTGAAATAAGTTCGAAGAGAAAAATTTAGAGATATATCACTTTCAATATTATTAATCTCGCAGAAATTACAATTAAGTACGCTGAGCATTGTCCAAATAATGAATTGGAAGATTATCCTGAAACTGATGAGTCTAATGATGTAGAAAGAAATAAATCGTTAACGGACCTAAAAATAGTTGAGATACCAGTTGATGGTAAAGAAAATGTTCTTCAAATCATCAAGAATATCTCTCCTGCATCAAGAAGGTATGTTTCTTTTTTCAATAAAAAAGTATAATGAATTATCAAATTCTGAATTATATTTCGAAAGTGTGAAGTTGAACTTCAAATCTATTTTTTTTTCATTTAAGTTGACTTTTAGTCAATTCAAGCATTTATATTTTTCTCAGGTAAAAGATTCATCATTGTTTGTCGTGAACCATTAATTAATCATTTTTCACTTGATTTTATTCAACTTGTCTTTTCAGGTTCCTTTCCTTGACACTTCTCAAATGTTTTCTCTCTGAATCTGATCTCAATGAGTTGATGAAAGAACTTCGCAATTTTGGTATTACAGTTGGACATTGGGGCGAGGAAATGAAATTGACTAAAGAAATGTGAGTTTATAAGAGTGACAGTGATTGAGAGTGTGTTAAATGTCTCAAAATTCAAGGTATTTTTATAATAATTTGAAGCTTCCGAATAGAGAGATGTCTGTTCATCGTGAAACAAGTACTGAAAAAACTGACTAAATAACGAATTTTAAAGCATCTGGGGTATGCTAAGTCTCAATATCTTATATTTGATAATGTAATTCTTTATAATTCATATATTAATTTTAAAAATTGGATAACGAAAGAGTAGAACTATTCATGACAGTATTCATCCTTCATAAATAACTTACTTTATTTATATATATTACAAGAAATATGGCTATACGATTAGAATTTACGTTATGTACAATAAATGCAATGTATGTTATCACCAAAGGTGATAATAATAAAAAACCAATTACTATCTCTGAACTATATAATATTTTTAAGTAATAAAATGCTATCCGTTTATCACCAAAAATCTTCTTTTCAAATCTGTTTTATTTAATGTTATACTTGATATAAATGAAATTCAGTGTTATGCAGTTGATTTTTCATTGGTGGAACTTTCCACTGTGAAATCATTAGAATGGTAATTTACTCAGACACTAGAGTTGTACTATCATAATTTCGTAGTGACTAAATTTATCAATGAAAATGGGAATTATCATCAATTGAATAATTCAAATTTTACTGTCCTTAGAATGATTTCATAATTTATAGAAAGAGAAATAACTAAATCAAATCCTGTATACATTTTCAGTGTTGTTTGGTAACAAGAAGTCGAATCTGTTATTTTAGGATTTTTATGTTTGAGGATAATTTAATATTAAAGGATATGATAATTATAATGTATTTTCATATCTAATAGTATTGTTTTCATTTCATCCTTTCCTTAAAGGAATGATATTTTTTGTTCTTTTAAGTTAAACAATGGATTTCTTCTCTTTTATAGGGATATCTACAAAGAAGAAAATGTTCCTTCTTTTCACATCAAAATACCTCTGTGAGTATTCCATTCTTGTAATATTTGTAAAAGAATTTACAAAAATATGACATTCAATAATAATTCTGTAGACTCAATTTCTCCCCCTTTGTAATGAATAGTAAAAAATCTATCAACAGTTGACAGTTTTATGTCAAACGATTACTATTTATTAATAATACTGTTATTTCCCCTAATGGAAGATGGTTTTAACGCTACTTGCAGTTTTAGAGGATAGCGCTAGGGTTATGCTCTTCAACTACGAGGTCTTAGATTTTGTGTTAGGTAGGCTCGTAGGCTTCATTTACTATCACCTCTTCATTTTCCTCTTCCATCCGTGAGTGCAGCCACCGGTGCTTGTGTCCCGTTTCGTCACATTCCTTGGTAAGTGACTGCATTCACGGAGTAGCTTTTCTGCATCCATGAGCATTGTCACCGACGGCGGTAAGTGATTTTGTTTATGGAGCCACTTTCCTCTCTGACTGCTTCTTCCAGTCCCTTGTATTTAATTTCCTTTTGACGTCAGCGATATGGCCTTTGGTTCGGAAGCAGACGTTAAACCCCTACTAAAATAATGGAAGATGGAAAGTTTTTAAAAAAAATTCTTAATTGCTAATTATAACACCATTGCTCGTATGAAAATATAATTTTTTAAGTGTCAAATACTAGTATCTACAATTAACATTTTCTTGGTAATATCTTACAGCGTTTACATTTTGAATTCAATGGAGAAGATCGAATGTTTAGTGGAGCAAGTGGAAAAGTATGGAGGAAATTTCTCTCTGCTCGACATTTCTCTCAAAGAGGAATTAACAGAAAAACAAGAAGAACTGCTAACAAGACTATTCTCAGCTCTCAAATCAAATTGCTTGATCGATAAACTGAAGCTTAGGTTGCATCATTCTCACGATAACTTCAAACCAGTAAAAGATCAAGTGATCGAGGAACTGACACGCGTACGGTGAGAATTGTAAGAATTTTCTCATGTTTGCTGATCTAGCATAATTACTATCGGCTTTGATTGTTTCTAATTTTTAATTTTGATTCACAGCATACACAACTTATATTTTTAGGGAGATGATCAATCATTTAATTTTCAATATATTTTTCCAGGACCACCATTGGAGAATTTGAAGGTTCATTGTCATCAGCGGAAAATGTGAAGATTATAACGGATAAGATGACGGAAGATTCACACCTGTATTTGAGTTCACCAAAAACGGATGCAGTGATAGATTCTCTACAAAATGTGAAATTCAAAATCGGTAAAAGATAATTTTTAGTTAGATTACATAGATATTATAGACAAAAAGCCCTACAAGAGACTTTGGTAAGAAGCAAAGCTGAAATTTTACAAAAAGAAACTCCAATTGGTCGCTGAACATTACCTTTTAAACTAATACTAAATTATTTCTTAACAAACAATTTTTTACCCTCAGATCTTACCTTCAACTTTGAATTCTTCTCATTTGAGGGCGAAGGTTGTCTTCACGCATGCGAAGGTAATAAACCTTCAGTTTTTGTGACAGATGTACCAGCCGATGGTGAAGAAATCCTGCTGAAAATGATCAAACATTTGTCTCCGGAATCTGAAATTAGGTGTGTGAATACATTAGGTTTATTATTCTTGTTTCAGAAGAATTTGAACTTTGTGCTTATATGTATTATCAAAAGTTCCAATCACTAATGAAATGTATGCAATTTATAGTTTTAGCAAAATTGGACTGGTGAGGTGTTCTCTCCCAGAACAAAAAATCTACGATTTTGCAAATCTGATATTCTCTGATAGGAGTGAACACAATATGGATATAAAACTGTGAGTTTATTCCATTGAGCAACTTCAAAATTATTTTTATATGAGAAATAATACTAATAAAGTATAATACGAAAGAGGTTATGAACATTGTAGTTCATAACCGTACTTGATAGATGACTGCTTCTTCGTAAATCTAAACTTGTACATTTACAATTGGTTTGAAAATAACCTATAATTTATTTAATCTTATTTCAGGCCAGGAGAATTCTGTTCCGTATGTGACGTGATCCATGAAGAAAATTCTACCATTTGTTGCATAATTGATCGATGAAATGGATTTAATAGAAGAGAAAACTGTGTCATTAATTTACAGCTATAATAATTCAGTTATTTGAATTTTGACAGATACACAGATCTCTATTAATATCCTATATTATAATAATTCATCTATATATCTAGTATTCACATTATTTAGAATAATGCAATGTTAACATATTTCTCATCAAATGATAAGAGCATTTTAAACTATTTATAATTGTCAAGTCACTTTCCAAATGCATGAATTCAGACATGTTGATGTTGTATAACTTTGGTTCAGTATCAATAGCTATGATAACAAGTCATATAAAGCTCAGTGCGCAAAGAGAACGCATTTATAGGTACCATGTTTGAAAGCTTAAATTTGTGTGTGGTTGGTTTTAATTTTATATATATATATATATAATTTTTTTTTTAAATATAATCACTGAAAAGAAGTTTTCTCCTGTTTAAATTATTTTAACTATTCATTCTCTTAATAAGAAAATTTCCGTCGTAATAGTATGAAATATATTACTATGGACTATACAGGGTGTCCCAAAAAAACCGATACCCAAATTTTAAGGGCTGTAATTCAAAAACTTTTAAACTTACAAAAAATTTGAAAATCACATTTGGTTTATCAACATTCATTCCACATCTGTACAAAATTTTAGATTAATATATATCAAACTGTTTTCTTTATGCAGCATTTTTTATGACCGATACCAAAAACCTGCTTGCGCACTTTTGCTTTAACTTCGAATTTTAGTATATTAAAACCATGTTTTTCATAACTTTCAACAGTTTATTATAAAACCGTTATTATAACAATAAAATGCGTTTATTAATATGCAACCGAAAAAAACAATCAAACTGTTCCTCCTATTAATCATTTCAGGCGATCTGGTGGGCCATTCGATACGATGATTTAGGGCGATAATGCGTATTGCCGAATAGCTCATTTAGTTTTTCCTTACAGAAACTTCTCTGAACCCGTCCTGAACCATCCAGGTTCGATTGATTCGGATTCCATGTATTTCTCGAAGTCTTGGAAGATATCTATCTCCATTTAAATTATTTTTGTAGAAATAAGGTCAGACGATACGGCCAAGTCGGCCATTGCTACCTAGTCCAATCCACACACAGATTTTCACGAAATTCTTACGTCAAAGTTGAAAGTAGGAGGTTTGTTCTCCGGTGCAAATGTACGAACGTTATGACAATTTATTTTACCATTCAAATGAAAAGTGGTCTCATCATCAACCACATTATCGTCCACAAACCGGACATTTCTTTTCTAAAACCAATGAGGAAAATTCAGCCGCCGAGGAAGATCAGTATCAAGGTGTTTGTTTCGCTCGTACATCTTGTAAGGATGTCACTTCAAATTTAAGGTTACAAATCTGTTGAATGTACATTTAGTAAGATCTAATCCACTTTTTATTGCAGTGATTTTCAAATTTTTTGTAAGTGCTTCTTGAACAATTCGAACTGTGAAATAAGTGTTTTACTGAAAGTGCGCAAGCATATTTTTGGTATCGGTCACTAAAAATGCAGCTAAAAGAAAACCATTTAATCGATTCCTCTAATATTTTGTTTAGAGATTGATAAAATGTAATTTTTGTAAGTTAAATAGTTATTGAATCACAGTCTTTGAAATTTGGGTATCGGTTTTTTGGGACACCCTGTATCATGCTTTCAATTTAGTGTCCTGTAATTTAGTTTCTTAAATATTAGTGAACAATCAAGAGAGGAAATTGCCATGCTAAAATATGACGGAAATAGGGAGTATAGTAGGACCTCATTTATATTTGCTACCCTGCTAAAACCAGAATAATCAGAAATAACCAGGGTATTCTCAATATTTCACTGGACTGGTCCTACCAAAATGTACTACACTGCAGGACAATCTTTACCGGACGTCTGACTATTTCTTTGAATATACTTGCAATTTTCTTTAATATAGTTTTGCTATCTTAATCTTCCCAAAAAAAGTGTTAATTCGTTCTGAATTCTTGTTTCTTGACCATTTACAACTTACAGGACATTGTTTGCCCTTTAAAATCAGATATCGGACTCATTTCCACATTTAATAAAGTTGGTACTTTTCTATCTTTGAGCTGTCTTATAGCCCAGAGAAGTACTTGATAAAACCAGGATATTAATGGAAAGTGGCAGTGTAGTTAAGGATACAAACTCTGGCGGATTAACTCAGCCCAAGCTCAAAAGTTGAACTAAGAAAAGACTGTTAGAAGTTGAAACCACATAGTATTGACTTTGGTAAAAAGGATTTCATAATAGGTGTTATTACTCGCCCATTAAAAAAATTAATTTGATGAAAGACACAAAAACAATAATATTCTGAACTTATGTCAATATCATTTAAAATTTGGTTTCAGGAGTGAATGAAAAATACAAAAATTAAAGCAAATTTATTTAATATAAACCACCTGGCAGCCGTTACATACAATTATGTAAATTCACCTATGAAAATTAATATTACGAACAAGAAAAATACTAAACATTAATTTACATCAACTCCTTAATAATTTCTCTCAATAATTTAGTTGGTACTGATCGAAAACGAGGGGGCAATTCCCTACTGACTGGAATAATGCTGATGCCACCACTCTTAGAAAGCAACGCTTCCGAAGTTCCTTTTTCTTTTAATTCGACGATTATTTTCTTTACTTCCACTTTGAGGGCATACTCTTCTACCTGTGAAAACTTTATTTTCTTAGTTCTAAGCTGCATTAGGGTCTCATCATTTTTAGCCGCATCCTCCCTTTCATAGTCTTCATATTTCCTCTTCTCTGGAGTCTCTTTTAATTCCATGGATCCAGAATCGTTCAAAGATCCAATAACACTAACATTTGGACTAAATATTGAAGACTTTGTTTTGTTAGGAGTTGAAGATGATAGTCCCGATGTTGAAGCGGTTGCGTCCTGGCTGTGCTTACTTAACACATGGGAAACTGAATTGCTTATGGAACTGTAGTCATAATAGTGGTCCGCTGTTGATCTGGAATGGTTCATGGATTCAGCTAGGTGGTTCAGGTGCTCATCTGAAAAGTTTTGTTGCCTACTATTTGACACTATTGATCCTCTTATTATTCTTGAACTTATCTTTTTGCCTAACGCTGTTTCGAATTTCTGTAGAATTTTATAGGCCGCTGATAATCCGAGGGATTGGTCCATTTTGGAGTTAGCTTTGCAATTCGCTGGGAACACCACCTTGCAATTTGTATCCGATGTTAATTTAGATCTCAATTCACTTATGTATACGAGCAAAACATGGTATTCGTCTTCATGGTACACAACAGGGGCAGCAGATCCTGTATGGGTATTTTTTTGCTCCTTCACATTTATAGTGTAATATCTGCTCTCATCAATGACCGACTCAGTAGCATCCTTTACCTCCTCTAATGTCATTCTGGTCATTTCCAAGGATCTTCTACCAAGTTGTACTGTTGCCACAGCTATTAGAGCATCTCTTACCTTGGTTACTTCTCTTGCATTGAAATATAGATGCAAGCCATTCTTCATCTGTCGGGAAATTTCAGAGAGGTAAGATTTTGTTCTCTTCATTAGTTCCTCCATCTCACCATCACTAACTATCTTCTTTTTGGCGCGTTCATTCTTAGCAATTATGTCTTTGCCCTTCAATTTGTTTAAGATGGAAAGTTCTTTCTTTATCTCGCTCTGAATTTGCTGATATATGAAATGTCGGGCTGCCATTTCCTGATAGTCTTCTTCTTCTCTCACTGCAGGACTGTCAATTGAGACTAGTAGGTACTCCAAGAAAGAACTGAATTGGCCGACATACTTTATTTTGGATAAGAAGGATTTATCTTTGGAGTTACGAAATTGCAAGAGTATATCCTTTATAGTGCTCGGCTTTTTTATCAGGATGTAAGTCATAGGATTTTCACTTTCCTTCTCGTATTCAAGAAACACGTCCATAGCCATGCGCTGAACTCTTTCCGGATCCTTGCAATTTTGTTTTTTCAAATAATCCAAATAGCCATCTTTCCAAATTTTGACCTCTTCAGAGTATGCTCTAGGATCTGGGTAACGACACTGTCTGTACTTTTCGTTGAGATCTTCAAGTTCTGATAAAATTTTTACCCTCTCCGAACCTTCTGCTTTCTCCAAAACTTCCCTCACTCTAGCCATGTCATCTCTGAGGCATCGTCTAGCATCGAGATATGTTGCCTGTGCCTCTACTGCGTCGCCATATTTCTTCTGTGCCTCCTCCAACTCTTTTCCCTCTAAAGCTACAACTTTTCCATCTATGTTCTTTGTGTAGCATCGTAGAATGGTTGGAGGATCTCTCACTAAACTGTCATAGTTGGCATCAGTTCTATGAATTTTATGAAACTTATTAACATGATCTGGGAGGTTTAAGTAAAGGTTTTTACAGAGAGCACAACTCTTGTAATTCGATTTTCTTGCAACAAGTTTCAAAGAAGTCGGTTCTTCTTTTTTCACTCGGAACCTCTTGGGAGGTGCTTCGTAGGAGCTTCCCAGCTGAATCCTGACTGCAAAATAGAAGAAAAAGAGAACAGTTATTTCACGGTAAATAAAAACCTAGCTCCTCTAAAACTGGAACAACGTGAAAATAAATGAAAGGACATAGGACAGAAGAAGCAATAAAGACAGGAAAATGGTCATGTGAAACATTAGGATAAAAAATATTGCTAACTCACTGTCTCGAAACTAACTGCCGAGTGAAACACAGTGCGTGTGACTGAGTCTTTTTATTAGTGATCTGCAATAGTAGACATAAAGATACATGAATATTTATCTAATATACAATGAAGCATTAAAATATTATGTTATCCGATTCAAATTCAAACCTATATATGAAATGAACAAGAGTATCAAACTTACTTTGGGTATTTGGGCTTGGTACGTAAACTGAATTAAGGATATGGCATGAAGTGCTGTGTAATTGTTTTAAATAAGATGATATTTGGAACTGCGAACATAGAAGACGAAAGTAACATTCTAGTGGATAATTATAACAGAATTAACGAAAATAACTAAAGTGCAACTGTAACGGAAATAGGGTCCATGAAGTTTTAATTGAGAGCGAGAAAACTAGTTAGGAAAAGATGTTAGAAGAAATACAAGAAACTGTGAGATAGTAGAAAAATAGTCAGAAAGCGATTTATAGAAATAGTCAGAAAAACGATAGAGGAAGTTAAATACAAGAGACTCCGAAGAGACAGTCAAATAGGAAAGTGGCTCTCCAAGCAAAAGAGGGACAGATGAAAGTAAATTGGTAGGTGACTAATTTCATAGGTGATATTAATGAGTGAAAATAGAGAAAAGAATAATTAATAATATTGAAGATGCTATAGGAAACTAAATGTTAAAGCAGAAAATGGGTAACATTCAGAGAAATAAACTAGTGAAATCTTTTAAACTAATAATGATAAGAGGAATGAGATCTAGCTATGACACATGTAGACTGATAAATTTAATAGTTTTGATGGCTTCAAAAGCCAGCTACAATTCTAAGATAAGATGTTTTTCAAGCTATATCACCGACTATGGGTAAGTGAATAGTATTTAGCTACCTATTAGAATGTTACTATTATGCAAATTTAGAATTCGCGAATAAATGTTGTACATTCGTCACACTCCCACCCAGCGACGAAGGTCGATAAATATAATACCCTAAAATACCAAAAAGTATATATCAAACTCAGTAATAGCTTAACAGCTAAACACAGACTACTTAAAAAGAAATAGGAAAATTTATATAGAAAATACAACTCAAAATATAAAGGCAAAACTGAAACATATATATACATTGAATTACCAAATTCAAAACAAACTTAGATTCCGGAGTGGAAGAAGACAAATTCTTCAATAACATCGGAATCAGAAGAAACTGTAAGGAACCCCCAAATCAAATCATCCGTTGGGAGCGAGCAACACTGTATCCGCATGAAGTTTGCATGTAGAAGCATTACCAGAACCAACCGGAATGCAGCTCCTTGGAAGAACAGCATCACTAAGTGAGGAGAGAGGTTGAAGCAATTGGCACCATTCTCCGAAAAATTTCACTGCAAGAAGATTGATCCATTGTTGCAGCCAATTGGGAAATTTTGTCCACAGTTGACTTTGGCCAATGTGTAGGTTATACCTCTGCAGCTCAGGGTTTGTCGGAAAGTCAACCTCTATCGTGTGAAAGATGTGTACTAAGTCTTGCAATTTTCTCTTAGTGTCTAGCGGACGAATGGCAGAAATAGATTGCAATTTCTTGTGCATTAGATTACATACTCTAACAGGCGATCCATGTTGTTCCCTCAGAGTTGGCCATATTCTTTCAACAATGGCATACAGGGACGCGGCGCTAGCAGATGGATAATCTCTGACCAGCTTAATGGGATCTACAGTAGTATTGGCTAGGAGAACCGATGCCACGTCTAGAGGTTTCGGTTGAAGACCTCCCATGCGGTTTTCTGGCAGTAGGAGCCAGGACCTGTTCCTGTAGTAAAGAGGATCACCTGAAAATGGCGAATTAAAGGTTTTAAACACCGCCTGTTTGATTAAGTGAAACGTGGCTCCATCAATAACGGGTTGAACCTTGGAATCAGGAGCGCGGTGATAGCTGGGGTAAGTATAGGGGTGACTTGTAGACTCTGGAAACCCTGACACCAATGGCTTGAGAGGTTTGGCCTCGCTCCGAGGATACTGAGGTGTTGGATCGTATCCACCCACAACTGACAATTGATGTTCATGAGCTCTACGTTTAAATCCTTTTCCACTTGTATTAGTAGGAGAGACAGCAGGATTGAGGGAACGTGAGGCGTAGTTATCCAAAGGGTCTGAAGAGTGTATTGCTGAAGTGACAGCGGGAGGCGCTGCCAAGCCGACATCAGATGTAATAACTTCACCTGTAGACGCTGCAGTGAATATATGAGAATAGGCCGAGAGACTATTGGGAGCGGTAGAGATTTCGAAAGTTAGGCTTGAATTAAAGATGGGATGAGGCGAATAATCGTGAAGTGTCTGCTGCGCAACCGAGAACTTAGGTCTCACGTCAGGTCCAGCTGGTTTTGCATCCAGTTTGGGAAGAGACGAATCACGGTGAAGTTTCTGCTGTGGCACAACAGAGATCTTAGGTCTCACGGTGGGTTCGACTGGCTTTGAAACACTTCTCTCCGATGTCACCTCATTACCGTTAGGAAATGGAAAATCAAACGATAAATCAGCTAGCTTTTGCTCCTGGACAGTAGAGGCTACGCTCCGTGTGTAGACGTTGGAGACTTCATCTGAGGAGATTCTTTCAATGACCTCGTTGATAATTCCTATGTACAGCTTAACTTCAATTCTTATCTCAGATCTGTCCTGTCTACATTCTTGGGCTTCCTCCAAGGATCCGATTTTAGTTAGCTTCTCAGTTAAAAGTACAGATAAGCTCATGAAGTCCTTCCAGGTAGCTTTAATTTGTGATGAGAGAGTTCTCAATGTAATGAAGTCTTTGAATTGTAAAGGATCTTCATTCAAATAATTTAGGAGGGAATCTCTTGTATCGTCGAGTGTCTTTGAGATATCTCCCACAAGATAAACAGTTTTTCGCTCTCCTGTTGGCGAATGAATCATCTTAGCAGTTCTTAGTCGCGTACATCTAGAAGAAACATTAGACGATGGACTGATCTCTCTGTGGTAGAATCAATCCACAGAGAGCTTGCTACCAGGAAATACTCTGGTGTAGTGCTAGTATCCTAATTCATAATACTAGTGGCCCATCCAAAATCACTGTCTCGAAACTAACTGCCGAGTGAAACACAGTGCGTGTGACTGAGTCTTTTTATTAGTGATCTGCAATAGTAGACATAAAGATACATGAATATTTATCTAATATACAATGAAGCATTAAAATATTATGTTATCCGATTCAAATTCAAACCTATATATGAAATGAACAAGAGTATCAAACTTACTTTGGGTATTTGGGCTTGGTACGTAAACTGAATTAAGGATATGGCATGAAGTGCTGTGTAATTGTTTTAAATAAGATGATATTTGGAACTGCGAACATAGAAGACGAAAGTAACATTCTAGTGGATAATTATAACAGAATTAACGAAAATAACTAAAGTGCAACTGTAACGGAAATAGGGTCCATGAAGTTTTAATTGAGAGCGAGAAAACTAGTTAGGAAAAGATGTTAGAAGAAATACAAGAAACTGTGAGATAGTAGAAAAATAGTCAGAAAGCGATTTATAGAAATAGTCAGAAAAACGATAGAGGAAGTTAAATACAAGAGACTCTGAAGAGACAGTCAAATAGGAAAGTGGCTCTCCAAGCAAAAGAGGGACAGATGAAAGTAAATTGGTAGGTGACTAATTTCATAGGTGATATTAATGAGTGAAAATAGAGAAAAGAATAATTAATAATATTGAAGATGCTATAGGAAACTAAATGTTAAAGCAGAAAATGGGTAACATTCAGAGAAATAAACTAGTGAAATCTTTCAAACTAATAATGATAAGAGGAATGAGATCTAGCTATGACACATGTAGACTGATAAATTTAATAGTTTTGATGGCTTCAAAAGCCAGCTACAATTCTAAGATAAGATGTTTTTCAAGCTATATCACCGACTATGGGTAAGTGAATAGTATTTAGCTACCTATTAGAATGTTACTATTATGCAAATTTAGAATTCGCGAATAAATGTTGTACATTCGTCACACTCACCTTTATTTCGTTCTATTTTCTTTGAGATCTCTACTGCAAATTCGTGCGCTTCGTCTGACAAAGATGGGTGAATGTCACGAAGGTGTCTGCGAAGCTTGTAAGTAGTTGTGGCGCACTTACTTATAGGACATTTCGACAGATGACTCCCATCTTTTGATTTTAACAGTTTAACATTATCTTCTCCATTGTCTTCAAGCTCCTCTCCAAATTCTAAATTCATCTTATTGCACATACAAATGTTAAATCTGAATTCATCTATAGAGTTTTCAACACTCTTTTTATAGCTGTCTCGAGATTGCTTTATTTTTTTCACCACATCACTGATCAATTGATTGGTTGTAATACGGCGAGTCAATGTGTAGGTACTATTTGGTATGTCGTTCAAGAGGGACGTGAAATCGTCTATCCCAAGAAATTGAAGGATCGAGTTTTCTTCAACTCCAGTATCCATGAACTTTGCTTTTAAAGAGTTTACCTGGAAAATATTCATACTATTAAACTTTGAAGCTATAAACTAGTCCAATCCCGACAATGAGGTTATTTAACAATATTAGATCACAAGTGCAAATGAGATAAGGCAGTTCCCCACAATAAAGAGCTAAAGAGTTTAGCGGCGAACCACATTACGGTGCACCATTGTACTTCCTATAAATAGTATTAACGTAAATGGCCGTTATGTAGTTTGTTGTATCCGCTAGTTTGTTGTTCTGCACACTACATGATTGTTTAACGACCTAGCAGGGGGGTTCGGGGGGCGGCACGCCCCCCGATACATCTACCTAACTGGTAAATTTTAATTTACACCTTAACTAAAAGCTTACAATAGTTACCCTATAAAATAATTATAACAATTTTCTATGATAAATTTTATTTTCTTTTCCAAATTAAACATCTCGGAGACTAATATAAACATTGGATTCAGGTGCCGTCAGTTATAAATTTGATACAACAATAATTATTAGATTCACCCTTTATGTTATTAATCTTCATTCAAATTACCTATCTAATAGAAAATATAGTGGTGCGCAGTAATCTGGTGCGCCGCAATTTACCTGTATGACCCTAGTCCCTAGATACCTGACAGCAGCTTATGAAACTAACCATCAAATATATTTTATTAAAATACCATCTGTTATACACTTTAATGCATGAAAGGAAAAAATGAATGTCGATGAAACTACTTACAATAGATTCCATGTCCATCACTGATAATATAAGAGTTCTTCCTTTGCAGCCGAGAACAAATTGTAGCTACTTTCAAACCTGCGAAGAATAAAAATAATTAATTAAATATCTCTTATATTGGAACCTATAAATTGTTTAGGAAACTGGACATACAAAATATTATCTAACTACTATCATTCTCTGAATCTAGTCATTAGAGTTAGTTGTACAATGTACAGTAAATGTATTCTAATAGGATAATTGAGTACTTCGCCTTACGTTTGAAAACTGACCAATAAAAATCTTACTTTCCAATATTAAATTAATAGCATTGCAGTAGAGTATTAAGTCCTATTGTTTCTAAATTATTACGCAGTTTGAGCAGATTAAAAATTTAAGTTAGTTAAAATTGAAGATTTAAAAATGAAATAAAAACAGTTTAGCATTACTTGTGTGCTGTAGTCTAGCACCAACACAAAAAAGTCTTAATATAACCAGAATATCAAACTAACTAAACAGGGTAGTAATAGATAGTATTAATAGTTTCAGCAGTCTAGCCCCAGCTCAAAAAAATAATTAGGACACCAGCAAATAAAGCTTAAAAAATTATGCGATCAAAGGACAAAACTGCATCCAAGGACTAGATAGAATGAATATTCCCATAGTTAATTCATAAATAGTATTAATATACATTCTTACCTCATACAGAAGACTTCTCAAGAACCTTTAAACTAATACACAAGCTGCAAATAACCAAATTTCAAAGGTTTATTTCAGTTTTCTATTCACGAGCCACGAGGTGATACTATCTTCAGTGGACGAAATACTAGCTGATAATGAATTGTTAATTAGGCAGGTAATAGAAGACACTTAAAATGGGGAGAAGGGCGGGGAGGGGTGGAGGTATTTTTAACATTATGGAGATAGGATCTATGCTCCACCTCCGGACATTTCGACCCTAACTACTTAGGTCTTCTATGGACGCAGCCCAAGCGTTTTTTTCTTTCCCGCTAAAAACGTATAAAAATTTAATTTATGATAAATTTCAGTTGCTCCATCGATTCTAACGACCCATCTGTACCCAATGAAGGTACCCACCAGAAGAAAGCATGCAAAATAAAGATTCTGGATCGATTTTATTTTGGGCTGATATTTGTGCTTAATATTACCGCGGCCACAGCCCGAGCACAGACAACCGGACATTTTAAGGATAGTGGTATATAGTGGGAGGTGTCTTAAGTAGTAGAATAAATAGTGCAATGAAATTACACAGGATACATAACTAATTGCTTTTCAACTCCTCTGATAGGTTTCAATTTTAATTTGGTCATTCAATAGATGAACTAACACCTTAGCATTATCATGTTTCATGTGGGTAATATTGGTTGATTGTGAAATTATTGACAATTGTGTGTATAATCCTTTCTAATTTATATTCTATTCAGCTAGTGTTGTAAATTTGTCTAAATTAAATTTATATTAACAAAGGTTTTTTTTCAAGAAGTAGCTTTTTTGCATCCATGAGCTGTATAATTCAATATGTATTCGACTACTACTTCAGAGTATCCTGAATTTATTTATAGATAGATTATTTATATTTAATGAATGAGGGAGGTCGGAACCAAAGGCCATATCGCTGACGTCAAAAGAAAATTTAGTACAAGGGACTGGAAGAAGTAGTCGCAAAGGAAAGTGGCTCCATTATCAAAGTCACTTACCACCGTCGGTGACAATGTTCATGGATGTAGAAAAGCTACTGCGTTAATACAGTCACTTACCAAGGAATGTGACGAAAAGGGACACAACCACCAAGTGGCTTCAGCTCACGGATGGAAGAGGAAAATGAAGAGGTGATAGTAAATGTAGTTTATGAGTCTAACAAACACAGAATCGTAGTTAAAGAGTATAACCCTAGCCCTATCTTCGAAGTAGCGTTAAAAAATGATAGACATGGTAAAATGTAAAAAAGACAATCCATAATCCAAATTACAACAGTTCGGAGCACAAGGGATGCCACCCCCTTCTCTTCCATTCATCACAGACAGCTTCAGGATAGAGCCGCTGCGGGTGCTGATGAATAATAACCATCAAAATTTATAACTCATATTATTGATATTGTTGAGAGTTAAAATAATCAAACACATTAAATATATGAATTATTAATGCTTTCAAAATCCATAGTGAATCAAATTATACTCATGAATAAAAAAATAAGGGAATGAGAAGTGAATTTGCATATTATTTTTATTGATATTGCTGGGAGTTAAATTATTCGAAGACATTGAATATATGAATTATTTAGTCAGTTAATCTATATTTAATTAAATTAGTGCTCATAAATCGAAAAATGAGAACATGAAAAGTGAATTCCTCGACAGAAGGTATTTAGTTGTCAGTCTGCTATAGGCTATTGAGTTATTTTGGTGCATGGCATATATTTTCAATTTACGTCAATTTAAATCTATATTTTTTGATGAAAATTCACAGCTATAGTTAATGACTGTATTAAATATCTGTGCTCTAATCTAGCCCCAGAACAGAAAAGTACCAATTCTAGCCAGGATATTTCAGAAAAGAGACAGGATAGGTCATGATATAAAACAACTACAGAGTAGTTTTGCCCCAGCACAAGCATGAGGTTCATTCCTTTATTTCCAAAGATGTAGGGTAGATCTGTGAAGGAGTAGGATATTTCAGAGCAGCTTGAAATCACTAGTATTATAGTATATTAGGCTATATGATAGTGAGGATATGACCTGTTATTGAATTTAAATGTATATCATGATTATTTTCAATTAAGACATATTCCGGTAATTCCCATGTACTATCCTCATATCTCCAGACATACTCTATCCTATTTAAAATGATTTATCTATCCTAACTATTAAATCCAGACATACCCTGCTTCTTTCTTCTAGTTACTATTCTCGAGAATTTTTTCAGACATACCATGCCTTTTTTATTGGTTACTACCCTGGTGAAATTATCCGTACATATCCTGCCAATTTCTTCTAGTTTGTTACTATCCTGGTAAATATATTCGGACATACCCTAGGTATATTTGTTAAGCTATCCTGCATAAAAGTTCCAGACCTACCCTGGTTCAAATTTCTTACACTATCCTGGTGAATGTATACAGACATATCCTTGTTATTTACTGTCATATCCTCATCATTCTAAGAAATTATTATTATTTTTATATGACTAACCCATCTATATACCACTAAACTGCATGTATAATCAGCCAGGATATTATCCGTACTTATTTGAAATGAGAAAATACTGCTATCCGACCTTGTCCAATTCCGGACATTGGCAATTATAGTCATTTCATAGAGTAAATGGTTCACCAATTACATTTTCTTTTACTGTATTTCGAATAGCGCGTGTGCACAATTACAAATTGTTAATATTTGTATCTGGTAATATTTAAAATTAAACAAAATATTATTAATAGAGGTTCTTTTCTCAAGAAAATAGTTTGAGATAAATTTAGAGTTGTGTTCTGATGAACAGTGGCATTTTTTTTTAATGAATTATTATTATAACAAAGTATATTCAATTTATTATTTGGGTTGTAATAACATATTTTAATATTATTCAAACAATTGAATTAATTTTTAATTTTATTAATTTTGAATGTGGATATAGATGAGTTAGTAACATTGAATTAATATCCTATAATATATACTGATTAAACAAATATAGTATATTAAATAATGGCTTCAAGATTTAATATTCTCTTTTTTAGCTGCTGAAGCTGTATTGATTTAACTGTAAATTTAACCTTTGACTTTATAGTTAAACACATTCTTCAACACACTCTAATTCACATCATTGTTACTTATAGTCAAATATATCCCATTAATTTTGATATATTTGAATAAAATTTCTTCTCTTCAAAATTAACATTTTCATCATTAAAAAACTGTTGAAATTATTAGATTATGAAATTTTGTAAGTTATTTCTGTTCCCTGCAAGAATGCATTACAACAATCTTATAAAATTAGAACTAGCCATTTAGATGTTTAGTGGGTAACTAATATTTACTATCAGGTGCTTTGAAAAATTGATTTAAATTATATTATCTATTTGATTGAAAATGACATAAATTTTATACATTTTTTATTATACTGAATATATACAGAATTGATTGGCATTCATTGTTATTCTGAATAAATATACATTATACATACTACAAACCATTGTTTTAATATCATCAAGAGTGCTGATTGATTCAAAGTGCAAAACAAAGTGCGTACTATTCATAAAAACATTATATTATGTAATTTTATATTCATACATAAAATTTAATTTCACCTTTTTCTGAATCAGGCAGAGTAAAAATATTCATAGTTTCCTTACTTTGATAAAACTATGCCAGAATGCTAAAAAGTGAACCAATAATTAGCATTATATTAAAACAATGTTTCCGTGAAATTTACACTGACAAATTAAAATGAAGGTAGTTTAAGTCAAACTAGGCAACACTGAAGCTGTGCATAACAGTAATATATAAATGCTAGTAGTCCTCCTCTAGCTATGGTGCAACGAGTAGAAAAAACAAGTTGCAAGTAAGGATTTGGTATGATGAAAGAAAAAATAGTCAAGATGAATAAATAATCTGAGTTTTGAAATAAATTGTTAGCCTATGAATTGGGCTGAGATACGAAGATAATATTTAAAACTCTCAAATGCTGAAAATAAATTACTGGTATTCTGCAATGAATGAAAATATGTTTTTATTATCGGACCTTCAGTAGTGCTCGGAATGTTATAATGCAATAAAATAAAGTTATTGAACATGCATCGTATTAAATAATTCAAGTTAGTTACAAATGATTTGAAGTATAATCTAGGGTATAATAATTAAGAGCTGTGTTCGTCCGTCAATGTACACACTTAAACCTGGGTAAGAAAGATTAATTCCTGGGATAGTAAGGGAATATCCCAGGCAAGAAGGATTTATTCCTGGGAATTAAGAACACTTATTAAAAGGAAAACTTATAATTTGTGGTGTATAGTATTAAGGCTATGGGTCACAATAATACTAATAATTAAATAAATCTTATTGATTGAATACTCAAGAAAGGAACAGCAGATAATGTACTATAGTACTTCATAATATATGTAGAATATGCATGCAAGTGTAATACTCAATACTAGTTAATTGAATCAATATAGTATTTTTTAATATCTGGGGCTGCAACCTTTTATCATCAGCAATTATCCGAATTACAACAAATTAAAAAAGAGGTAAGGTACCTTCCCATTTATACATGCATTAGATTGACAAGAAATCGCTGCCTGGACAAGAATTTGTATATAATTCCTCCATGTTGATAATTCCTCCACATATGTCCCACTAGGATTGGTCAGTGATGTATACGCAATTACAAAACCTGTGTATTTTTATTTCCACAAATGGTTTTTTTCTCTTCTGTTGAATGCAAATATTATATGTTCATGAATAACAAAAAATTACCATTCAAAAAACTAATAAACAATTATTTAGTTTACGATACATCGTTTTCCAAACAATAATAAATTGAATACATATTACCCAGTGAAATAATTTGAGATCACAGAATATCTAAGAATATACAGATTTACTAGATTTAAAAAAAGAAAAATATTCAAACTAATATAATTCTGCAAATTAAAAATATCCGGCCTCAGTCAATTAGGCCAATTTACTCATGTTTTCCAATTTTCACGCATATCATTCTTGCCATTGGAGAATGGCTATAAGCAAGAATATATTGCATATATGTTGACATTATAAAGATCAATTTTACTCACCTAATCCGAAAATCTCTCAAAATGCAATTGTTCTGTGTTGATTTTATTGGTTGGTAAAATGGGTCTGAATACTTTTAAAGCCTGTATTAGGAATTTTAGCCACAAGAAAATTCATCATGAGAAATTTTCTGCGTAAGGAATTTTCACGTCAAATTTTTTTCAACTCTCAGTTTAAGAACCCCAGACAAATAAAGAGATCACCACAATAATTGGTAGGGTCCTCTTCCAACCCCCTTTACCATGGATACTTATGATAGGATAATTTAATTTAGTAGCGGCTTAATGTCTGCTTCAGAACCAAAAGCCATATCGCTTTAAAAAAATTAAAAAGTAAATCCATAATTCAAATAACAATAGTTCGGGGCACAAGGGACGTCACCCCCCCCCCCCCCATTCTCTTCCATTCACCATAGACAGCTTCAGGATAGAGCCCCTTTGGGCTATGATAGGTTAACAGGGCTCTTGACTTATAACTAATAATACTTTCATAAAAAAAGAAGGCTATCTATATAAGAATAGTCCTTTAGTCTGATTTCAATTTTATTTCAATTTTATTTTAATAGTGGTTTAACGTTGGTTTCGGAACCAAATGACATATCGTTGATGTCAAAAGGAAATTAAGTACAAATGTCTTGACGAAGCAGTCAGAAAGGAAAGTGGTTTTGTGAACAAATTGATCCACCACCGTTATTTTCAAAGCTAATGAATGCAGAAAAGGGACAAAAGCACCGGTAACTCCACTCACGGAAAGAGGAAAAGGAAGAGGTGGTAGAAAATGAAGCCTGCGATCCTACCTAATGAAAAAATCAAAGACATCATAATTTAAGAGCATAAAACCCTAGCTCTATTCTTTAAAATTGCAATTAGCGTGATAAAAATGATATACATAGTAAAAAGGAAAAATTACAAGTCGATTTTATTTGATGGACAATGAAACATACCTAACACAAGTTGATCGTGTAATTGCATTTGGTTGAACAGGTTTGCTATTGAAATCATGTAAACTTTCATGACATTGTAAAAAGTAGGTGAAACATTTTTGGCTTGGTAACGGGGGTTTGAAAAAGACCCAAACAATTATTTTGGCGATCACTTAATTTGTCTTAGGTTTTTTTAATCGAGAGTTAAAATAAATTCTTACGGCAAAAATTCCGTACGGCGAAAATTCAAACATTTCAGATGAACAATTATTTACATTCCATATGGTTAACTGAGGCCAAAAAGATTAGTAGGGTTCGGTTTAACGCTATGATGTTTGAATATAAAATTTTTGGTTCATTCCATCATTCGCTTTAATAGGTAGAGGAGAACCGGGTGAGTTCGTACACCGGGTGAATCCGTACAGGGCCATAACTCAACAACTGTTATGTTCCAACCCGTTGAAACTCGAGTGATCCTATACAGTATAATAACAATCAGTTTGAAACGAGTTGCAGCCGCATTTGAGTGTGGTATGTTCCTTCGATGAGAGATCATATATTTTTAGCACTAAAACGTTATTTTCTCTCTACTTGAGCTAAGTCATAGCAATTACAATTTACTAACTAGAAACTCTATATAGAATATTAGTATTCACTAGGATATTCTCTACGTATGTAAACGTTAACATTTAGTTAAAACTCATTAACATCTGATGCATTCCATTTTGAAAATAAAATGACGGTGTGGGGTGTCATCGTACAAATATGTACTGGCACATCCTCCTCTGTACGGTTTCACTCCATTATGTACAGATTCACCTCTTTATTTATTTTTCATACATATATGCTTCGAGTATATACACATAAAGGAACAGAACAGTATTCCTCCTGTGATGTGGAACAGGCATATAACGTCTGGAAAAATGGAACATCAGTACGTAAAGGTGCTCAATTGTATAAAGTTCCTCCGGTGATGCTGATATCACGAAATGGTTCAGAATTTGATGAGCATAAATTAGAAAAGAAAATTTTACAAGCGAAGTAGTAAGGGGTAGCGCTTTTCCAGATTATGCTGAGAATAGTTCAAATCATTATCAGCGGAATTAAATAGAAATGCCCCATCCAACAAGCCTGCTCCTACTTCACCTTCCACCGAGCCTGCTCCTACTTCACCATCCACCAAGCCTGCTGCTACATCAACATCCACCGAGCCTGCTCCTACTTCACTATCCACCGAGCCTTCTTCTGCATCACCATCAAACCGAGCCTACTCCTGCTTCACCATCCACCGAGCCTTCTCCTGCTTCACCATCCACCAAGCCACAACCAGGAATTTCTAGATTGAAATGATGTTTCTTTTTTAGGAACATCTTTTTAAAACATTCGGCAATTCCCAAAACTCCTCCTAGAAAGAGCAACAACAGAAGCAGATAACTAAGAAAGTCAATGATAACAACTGATACCCTAGAAAAAGAGTTACTGAAAGAGAAACAAATTAAAAAAAAAATCAAATTCACCAATGACGAAGCGTATGCTAACGATGGAAATTGACGCTCTATAATCTAGTTTGGAAGACATCGGTGATGTAGCCTTTTGTGTTTTTTTCGTTATCCCAAAAAGGCTTCAGTCAATTGTAAGGATACGACATTCAGGGGTTTTGTAATATTTTCCATAAAATAAATAAAATTCTTACTGAATTTTCCATTTTCCTCACTATGTTAGTACTGTACGGAGTGATACTCTGCTTGTACGAACTCACTTGTACATACTTCCGGGTGAGTTCGTACACACGAATATAGCTCTTTAAAATCTATAATATGAGAGAACCATAAAGTTTTAAATAATTTAGTTTGTAGTTATAAGCAGTTGCATATCTATAGATTCGATTGTGAGTTAGAACGAACTTGTATCCCGAATAATAAAAATTCTATAAGCCTTGAAAGGAAAAATGTACAAACTCACCTGGTTCTCTCCTACCTATAGCGTTCAGTAGAGATTTTGTGTTCTGTATAGTTAGAGATTTAACTCCAGATTAGATACACCCGTCTCGACGAATGACTCATTCTGATAATTTGGTCTAATCCTTTTCCAAGTCAATCTGACACAAATGAAAAATGAATTGGCAGAAGTGAAAATCAATTTAGCATAAGGAAAAATCAAGTTGGCAGAAGTGAAAATCAAGTGTCACAAGTGAAAATCAAGTTGGCATAAGTGAAGAATGAATTGGTAGATGTGTCATAGCTTAAATTTTTAATTTACTATTTATCAATTTAAACATATAAATTTGTAATCAATGGGGAGAAATATCTGCCTTGCAAAATTCCTGTCACCATTTGACATATTCTTTACATACTGTGCTCTATATAGTGAATTAATGAGGTGACCGGACGATTTGCCGCCAGACCTGTTGACAATTTGCCCCAATGACAATTCACCGCTAGGAATTTCGCTGCTAGGAAATTCACCGCCAGAACAACTCACCGTGTGATTTATGTTTCATGAGTCTAGGAAAATTCATTGAAAACAATTGATCGAAAACAATTTATTGAAAGTACTTGAAAGAATGAAATATTGATCGAACGGATAATTGATCGAATGGAAAATAGATCGAATAGAAAATTGATCGACTGGAAAATTAGTCGGACGTAAATTAGATCGAATGGAAAATTGATTGTACCACAATTATTGATCGAAAGAAAAATATGTTGATCGAATAGATCAGCTACTAATCACAAATTGTGTATAAATACGTATATACATTGTACAACAAAACAAAACTGGCAGATCATTTTAAATTCTAGTATTTTATATCATTTGAAGCTGAATGTATCCTTATACTTTGTTTTCTTATATGTACTTATCTATTTTTTACATTGCAATCCGATTCAGTTTTTTAACCAACAATGTACCTCTTCTGGTTATAGGAAAATTTGATGTTAGAAAATTCTGTTTCGGAATTTTCAGTCTCGGAACTTTCGGTCTGAGGTTTTAAAAAGACTCAACAGTTAGATTTTACGTTTGACCAATTTTCCATTCTATTCATTTTCCATTCGATCAATATTCCATTCGATCAATATTCCATTTCATCAATTATCCGTTCTATCAATTCTCCATTCGGTCAATTGCTCTCGATAAATTGTTTTCGATCAATTGCTTTCGATAAATTTGACAGATCCCATGTTTCACCAGCGTGTACATTATTTATTACGAAAAAGTTGGTTCTAGGACAACTAGCTGCGGACGATTCGGCGCCGGAAAACTCGCTGCAGACAATTTGCTGCGTAATTTATGATGTACCGGCGTATACATAATTTTCCTATATTTGAAAATATTTCAAATTTTAACAAGGATTTATTTCTATACGCTAAAGACGACTTGAAACAGTAGTTGACAATTTTATCTATTAGTTTCTTTTGATATATTTTCTCCGTGAGAATATTTGAGGAAGCAAAAATATTAGAGATATTTATTCAAAATTAGTAGTGTTTAACGTCTGCTTCAAAACGAAGGACCTTGTCGTTGACGTCAAAATGAAATTAAATACAAGGGACAGGAAGAAGATGTAAAGTGGTTTCTTGAACAAAGGAACTGCATCTTCGATGCAGAAAAATTAATCCTTAATTGCAATCACTTGCAAAGAAATGGGATGAGAAGAGACACTAGCACCGGTAACTGCACCCATGAATAAAAGAGGAAAATGAAGAGGTGAAAGTAAATGTATCCTATTAGCCTACCTATATAGAAAAATATGAGACCTCGTACTTAAAGAACCTCATATTTGCACTAGTGTACTAGTATTGAACCAAATTAATTTGTACAGGTAATTAAACGTATTAAGAAGACACCTGAACCTGTTTTATTTTCCAATAGCAATTTATTTCTAGCAAAATACTGTCAACGAAGAAATTTTTATTGTTAATTTATTACTTTAGATTATATGTTCATTAAAAAGATAAATCATTTTAACTTTTGAAATAAAAAAGGAAATATTTTTAAATAGGGCTAAGAAAATTTGATAATTAAGTTACAAAACACAGTATGTAAATGGTGTATACGGCGGAAAAAACATATATCATACATCGAGTTGTTCTGGTGGCGAATTGTCCTAGCGGCGACTAGTCCTCACGCCGGAAAAAATATATACTGTATAAGTGTATAACAAGTGCATGTTTTATTATAAAATGCCCAATTTGAAAACACATATAATCTTACCTATTATAAATATAGTTTAGAAAATGTGGTAAATTATTAACAATTAAATAATACTTAGGCCTGTTGGAAAGTATTTTGATATTGGATGAAATCTAGTTATGGTGTGTGCTTTATAAGTTTAGTGAACATTGCTTTCAACAATAATGAATTTGAAGTGTGTTTCTAGGCACATCCGTTTTTTAAATTACTTTATATCTTTCATGTCATTCTTGTAAATTTACCGGCCTTTCTTGACTTTGTTCCTACATGAGTACCAAATACAATTTTGAATTTAAAATCATAGAAATACAGTTTGGTTGCCATATAAGCATACATCTGTCAACACATGCGCGAGCTGTGATTACTGATTGGGCCACACTCCACCCAATCAAAGCTCTGCTCTCTCAGTTGCGAATGTATTATATACCTATGTATTCATTTCTCCTTATTTACGTATATGTTCCATATTTTTACATATATAATAACAACTTGTAAAAAATACAGTACCGTAGGTTTATAAATATGACATATGTTTTTGTAACACATAGTCAAACCTCTCCGTTCATTCTCATTAGTGTAAAAACTAGGGCACCAGTGCAATTATAATGTTCTTCAACTACGAAGTCTTACATTTTTGTGTAAAGTAGGCTCAAAGGTAGGCTCAAACTTTTTTTTTCCTCTTCCATCTGGCTGTGTAGCCTCTTTACTCCTTGGTAAGTAAATACATTCACAAAGTAGCTTCAATGAACCCATGATGATTTTGGCTGACTGGTGATTGGTGACTTCGTCCATCGATCCATTTTCTTTTCTGACTCCTTATTTCCAGTTCCTTATATTTAATTTATTTTTATTGTCAGCGATATGGCCTTTGGTTACGAAACGGCCGTTAAACCTTTAACTAAATTGAAATGAATATTTCCAGTAATATGACAAAAGAAACAAATAATATAAAATAAAGAAATTTGCCAATTACTCTCTTCGTCAGTTTTTAGTGTATAGAAATAATGTCTTGTTTATTTTTTAATATTTTCAAATTAGAAATTCAGTTTACGCCGGTAAAACATAAATAGCGCGGCTAGTTGTCCTAGCAGCGAATGGTCCGAAACGAATTGTCCGTCTGCGAATTGTCTGTTGGTTAATTGGAAGGCGGCAAATTGACCTACAACCCTTGCATGCACACCAGAACTCAGAACAGAGCTCAGAATAAGGGCGAGGCTGCTACTGATCTTAGCAACAGCAAAATTGGGCGTCAGCCAGAGTCAGTTTTGATATAACCATTCCTATCTATGGCCTCATAATTACTGAATAATACACCTTTAATATACCAATATCATACAGAAAAAATGAAGAGATTAAGAATATATTTATTAAGAACATGCGAAATGTTCTTAAATGTAAGCGAAATGTAACAATTGAATAAAAATTAAACAAAATTTGGCATAAATTATCTATTTTGAAATAAAAAAAGCACAGAAATTTAAACAGTAGTAACAAAATCCATGGCTATATAAAAGTAACTTTAAATAATAATTAAATAATTACATTATTATGTCAGTGACCCAATTTAAATAGCGAAAATTAACAGTACAATACACTAGAAAATGAAAAAGATAAACTATCTACAATATTCTCAACAAAATTTTACCGCAAGTAATTGATGAGCTAAATAACAGAATCTCCAATCCTTAGATTATTCTATTGGAAAAAGGGTGTGTTAGCAAAACAATAAATAAAAGAAATAAACAAAAATGAGAGGCCCCATCAAGGTTAGGAAGCAAATTTGCTTGTTGTAAACCAATCTGAATCTTCATAGTAACGAATTAATTAGGTCGACAAAGAAGAAAAGGACGATAAATCATCTCCAAAGATATCGTGCCAGAAAATAATTCAATTGAATGCCATTGCATCCGTTATCTCATCACAAAAAGAATATAGAGAATATAACTAATCATTTATCAAGGCCGAAGCACAGTTAGTATTCTGTACCCTCTCTCTTGCTTGCAGTCTTCGACCGTCAGTTGGAAAAGGAAGGTCTCTCTGCTTCCCCCACAAGCATCGATTATTCGGAGGTGAGTTTGCTTGCAGCAACAGATGACCTTCCATGTTCGATTAGGCTGCCAAAGGGCCATGTTTAAAAGTGAGGCAAGTAGTGTGCCAATATTATTGCTATAATTTCCAATTTCTGATTTTGGAACTAACTTAATAAATATTTACTCAAATCATCTTGAATTTATATGGATATAGAATGTTACATTGATGAAGTAAACATTTATTATCTTATTCCGGTTAATACTGTATAGAAATAACAATTATGAAGACATAAACACTATAGGATAGGAATTATTTCTTCAATTATATTATTATAAGATCAATTACTTCTAATTGAATTTAACTGAATACCATTAATACTATGTATGATAAAAAATTATAAACTTATTTGCAGACTGATATAAGTATTTATTCAATATGTATTTCAGAGGTATAATTTCAATTTTCAGAATCTGTTTATTTTCAATGAAATTCTTTTAAATAATTAATGTGTAAGAGTGTTACTTGAATCTTAATAGCTTATGAAATCTTTGGATTCACGTATGTTCTAAATGATATTTATTATATACAATTAATAGATAAACATATTTGCAATGAACACTCCTATAATAAAATTAGAAAGTTCACTGAAACATTGGAAACACTGCAAAAGGAATATTTGGATAACAGAATGAATGGAATTAAGCTTGCTCATTAATTTATAATTGATTACATTTGAAGTTACTAAAACTGCCAAGCAGCCAAAATGGTTGTTTTTATATTTTTCTATTATAATCTGTTTATTAACAGTACGTACCTTTTCTGTAAGATATTGTTAATAGATAATTGTTTATTAAATAAAGGCAACTAGATCTATATGTTAATGTATAATTACTTGTTAATAAATAATAATGAATAGGGTCATATTATGAGACTCATGACCTTATTATACATTAGACTAATATAATTTATATATTTTGTGAAAAATGGTAGGCTACATTCAAAGGCATAAAACAATTAAGGCTGTCTATAGTTGATCAGGCCAGATTCCCGAAAATAACAGCTGTTCAAAGTGGTCATAAAATTCAAAACAAAACGTGAACTTAGTCTGTGTCCTTTTTTTATAATATTGTTAATTTAAGCAATTTCTTCCCATTCATATTCTTCTTCCATAGTGCAGTCACTAGAAGTTTGAATTTTTATGAAATGGTTTTCATCATGCTAGTCAAATTCTGGAAGATATATTGATATGGCTACTATTGTAGAAGAGATTTGTTATCTAAATCTTATTTTTTAGAACCTCTGAAATACATTATTTCATAGTAAAAATCAGTAAAGTAACATTTTGTCACTTACAAACTTGGGTGGGGGACCTGGACTTACGTTTGCTTTATCTCATTATATTTATAATGTATAGCATTTTAAATTTTTCGGTACAAGTGACATTCCGTGAAAGAGTCATGCAGCAACAATTTTTTTGGCAAAATGACTGGTCACCATCCAAAAGGTTCAGGTGACCGAAGGGAGATTCAGAATCAGAGAATCTCCCTTAGCCAAATTAATAATAACCAACTCTGCATAATGTGTCTCTTGACTCTCAGAGATTATAATTTCAGTCTGAGAGAGTTTTACTCTTAGACTCTCAGCAGCAGATTCAGAATCTCCCTCAGCTAAATTTAATGGTAACATAGGAATTAATTCAAAATCTCCCTCTGAAAAATTAATGGTAACATAAGAATTAATTCAAAGTAACCCTCACTCCTCAGCTAAATTAATGGTAACATAGGAATTAATTCAAGATCTCCCTCTGGAATCTAAATTTTCTAAAATTTGGCTCAGATTTGTCTCAGAGAGTCTTGGAAAAATGTTCCATATTCTGCAGACTGGATGGTAACAGAGGAATTAAATAAAAATATCCCTCAACTAATTTAATGGTAATATAGGAATTAAATAAAGATCTCCCTCAGAGATCTAAAATTTCTAAAGTTAGGATCTGATTTGTGTCAAGAGAGTTTCGGAAAAATGTTCCATATTCTGCAGATAGGGTCTAGATTGATATCTATATGCAGTGCTGAAGTTTACAAAATTATCACTCAATTAGGCATATCAGTCATAATTAACAAGTTAGAGAATTCAGTTTTTACAAAACAACACGAGAAGAGATGTAAAAGGTCCCTTCCATGCAAATATTTTTATTGCCTTATTCAACGAGGCTAATGTTTCTTATCATTTTGCTGCAAACCGCATCGAATTTGGTAGCATATTTTTAATTTTATATGCTTTTAAAGATTTTTATAATCAAAACTGTACAAAACCTATTTTAATTTAAGAAATTTTCAGCCTGAAGAAAAAGAATGTACACCATTTGTTTTGATTGTCAATATAGATATTAGGTTTAATAAATCCATTTAATATTCGTGTAAAGGTATAAAATTGAATGAACTTAAAATAGAAACGTTTGTATACTTTAGGAAACAATTAATATCTAAAATAAAGGCCGAAAACGCATGGTTTGTTTATAAAATTCCAATTTGTAATCAAAACAAAGAGTGTACAATCTTCTTCTTGAGCACCAGATTAGTGATTCGCTCAATTGTTGCTCACAAAGTTTTAAAAAACTTTAAAAACAAATTATAAAATATATACTGAACTGAATTACAAAAGAATGAACTGAATTGTATGCGGTTTACAGAATAATGATCCTAGACCTTAGTTCTATTATATTATGTTACAAACTCCTTTATTTCCCGGAGCCTGGAGATGACCTTTAAATCCTAACAAGGATCATTATCATATGATAATAACTCCCTATAGTCTCTAATTTGTCTCCGTTGATGAGCAACTCGTTCAGTTAAAAACCACTCTGATATATATTATAATGAATAAATTCACATAAATTTGATAGCAATAATCTGGAACATTCCTTAATTTACATCATAGAAAAAGCAGGGGAAAAAACCATCATGAAGAGCGCAATGGCATAAAAGCCGATGAAAATATGTTGCACACCAACTTTATCCATTAATTTTAGCGACAGTAATAAGATAGAATAGGACCACTTTGAACAGCTGACTGAACTATAAACGCCATGATGAGATGGCCTGATCAACTATAGACGCCCTTGCAAATAAAGTATTAGCTCGTTTATTCTTTATAATCTCATATGATATTACATTTGTTTTTCTGATCAACTTTTAGCTTTTGAAAGTTTGGGTTTTTGATTTTAGATAAATTTAATTTTTTTCTGATTAGTTGCAGAGTTGGAATTTATGAGCAGAAATCTTGCTGAAGATCTCGATTGTTCACAATTCAATTAGATGTCAGAGTTCTGCGACCTACTTCCTGAGTGGGAGAAATGAAAAATTCTCTGGGTGAGTTGGTATATAGACACTACTAACATTGGGCTTTTTCTAAAATAACTACATATAATTGTAAGCTTATTTTAAATGATAATAATCTAAATTTATATATATATTGAAATTGTAAAAAATCTTCAATTGGTATGCTTAGATTAAAGTTAACTAAATTTCCAATAAATGATGATAGGCCCCGTGTTCGGTTTTTCTCATGATGAATTAAACAAATTTATATTTTGTTGATATTAGGCTAGTCATGGGAGCATCAGATTATTAAGTCATAAATATAGGGTTTTTTCTTGCGTAGGATTATAATCAATAATATGATAATTATAACGAAGGCTTACTTTAGTAGTTTATATCACTCATATTTTAAGATATCATGGAGAGTATCAGTTTGATCAAAACTTATTCATTGATTGAATATAATTCACATTCAGTATGATTTCCAAAGGCTCTTCTGGTCGCAATCATTAGAATAATAATTAAAGATTTCAATTATTCCGAAAGGAGAACTAATAAAATTCTGCATCATTGGTGACATTTCATTTCTACTTTTAATTGATAATGAATGAATTAGGATGCAGATTTTATATTCAACATATTGAATTTGCAATTTTATCATCAAGCTATTTTAGGTTGAAAGAAAGTTTTGATTTCTTTTGAATATACAATATAATTGCTCATTCATTCAGTTTGCTCACTGATTTTTTTTAACGGTTTTAAATTATATTGAATTTTTAGTTCTACTCTGAGGCAGCCTGTGGTGAATGAAAGGTAGGCGTCCTTTGGGCTCCAAATTGAAGTAGAATTTGGATTATCGTCTTTTGTTGTTTCTATCTACTATTCTAGTTTAATCTTCATAAAATTTTTTAGAGAATAATGATAGGGTTATGCTCTAAATTTTGTATTATGTAGGCTAGAGAGTCTAATTTATTTTCTCCTCTCCATTTTTCACTCACAACTTGTATCCACTTTAGTAACATTGCCTTGCGCTTATAATTGATCGAGTAGCTATTCTAATTACCCGAGGCTGGTCACTGAGTGGTCTTTATTCATGGAGCCATTTTCTTTTATCACTGCTTCGTTAATATTAAATCATTTGATGTCTTCAATCAATTATATGATTAATGCTATTTCACTGAGTTCAGTAGTGACAGGCTGTCACACATCTAGTTAGTATAGGCCAATTCAAAAGAATTTCAGTGATAAAGATATATTTATGGTAATCTATAAATAACTATATCTTCAATGTGATTTTCTTACAGAGAAAAACCTACACATCAGTTAATGAAGATACACGATAGAATCAAGAAATTATCATGAATCAATCGGAATCCGAGGAAAGTGATATGCACAGGATATACAAGCATTTCATTAAATTGAAATGTGTTCCACAAATATATTCATTAATTTTGTCTTGGATTTGGGATAAGAAAATTGAAAGACCAATTCTAGAATATATTGAAATTAATAAAAACGATATATTGACGAATGAAGCGGATTTTGAAGAATGGTCCAAAAAGAAAAAAGATATCTTGAAAGTTGACAAGCATTACAGTTATGTAAGTTTCCTTTATGATTTACTTCCGTGTGTATCAAATGATAGCATAGCCAGACCAGATACTTCAGAATATTCTGAGAGAATAGAAGATGAAAAAAGTGTTGAATTCCTTCTGAATAAAGTTAAAAATATTGAAAACGACATCAGTTACGAAGATGTTAATCCTATTTGTGATGAACTGATTGAAAATTTGAAAATGAACATTTTTGAATGTTTGAAAGCAGCAGGGAACAGATACAATAGAACTGAAAAAAATGTTCAAGAAGCGACAAAAATAGTTAATGATGAGTTCGACCGATTTTCGAAAATATCTTTTGAAGCAAAAAACTTTACGATCAAATACATTAAAGAATTATTGGATACATTTTGTGCTGGTAAGCTTAGAGAACTTAGAGCTGATCATACAGTTTTTCTACCTGTACAAAATATAGAACAGGTAAAAATTACCTACGATTATAACTATGTGCAGATGTTTTTAGATTGCGGTGGAATGAAATTCTTTCGAGCATATTCGAAAACACATTTCACATTTTCGGATATAATTGATTATATTCAAAATTTAGCTAAATTTAGTTTCATTGTGGGTTCAACCGGATGTGGAAAAACTGAATTCTTAAAATGTATAGAGTTTGATTTTCTAAAGTTGGATAATTCCCAACTAGAGTATAAATTGCCTATATATATTAACAGTCGTCTGGTTAATTGCAGTGATATAGGTGGATTTTGTAAAGAAAGGTTTCCAGAATATCTCAGTATATTCTCTGAAAAAGATATTTTGGATGCTCTTGATATGGGGAACGGAGTAATCTTTTTAGTGGATGATTATGAAGAATTAAATGTAAAAGGGACGAAATTACTAATTAGTATTTCAAAATTTGTAGATTCTGATTCAACATGTAATTCTAAATACTTGGTCACTTCAAGAAAATTCTTTACAGATCAAATTCATCCTAGTTACATTGCCACAATGGAAAACCTTCCTAAACACATAAAAAAGTTAGATTTCTTAAGAAAATATGGTAAAGAAATTGGAGGTTGTAATACTGATAAGCTTGTCACAGATTTTGAAAATCTCGAAGACACAGAACAAATATTGTTCAACAATCCATTGCGACTAAAATTCTTCTGCAGCCTCTCCATAAACGACACTTTACCAAAGCATAAATTTAAGAGTGAAATTTGCATCTATGAAGCTCTTGTTAAGACTTTTGAAGAAAAAATAAGAAGTTGTCTCATTGAACTAAAAGTTGAAAATTATGACATCAATACAAAGGTTATAATTGAAATATTATCTGACCACTGTTTAGAAGTATTCTGTAAAGGAAGATATTATTTTGATGAAATTGACTTCAATGGACTGCTTGATCACTTTTCAAAAAAAATATCAGCTATTTGGGATATTGAATCTATTCTAGAATTATTCTTATTCCCATTTTGTATAAACGAGAACAAAACAAGCAAATGTTTCCAATTCTCGGATAGATCTATTTTTGAATATTTTGTTATGAAAGCTATTCTTCGAAGTGATTTGAATTCATCCAACGAATCCAGAGATTCATCCGTCTTGTCGAACATTGACCCCAATGCTTCTTCTCAAAAAAATCAATTGAAGATTAAAAGGTAAATCAGTTACTTTATATATACGCAATATAAATGAACTAACAGGATGTAAATGAGTATTATGCAATTCACCTTTACAAACAATCTACAATATAACAATAATCTTCACCTTAAAGTTTTGTTGTTATTTTTAACTGTAATTAATGCTTTAAATAAATATTCAGATATAATAAATATAATCACTACATGAAAAATATTCAATTAAGGAATAATAAGGAAAAAAACTATATGGTTATTCAAATATTTGTGAATCTTATTGCATTTTGGTTTGGAAATATTCACAAAAAGTTCAAGGTTAAATTCAGATAGTTATTAAGGGTTATTGGAAGTTCAGAGCCTCTGAAAAAAATGAAAAATTTTAAATGGTGCGAGTAGAAGATATGAAAAAAACGAATGTGGTGCATAATTGAAAAAAAAAGTTGGATTGAAAGGAACCTGCAGCTAACGCTGTTGATGATGTAATATTTGAATATCATGCCAAAATAATTTGGAAGCAGTATTGTTTAGAATGCAATTTGGCATCACTGCTGATGCATGATTCGATCTAGATGATACTGTACTTAGCTCTGTTGTAAATTTACCCAACATAATGCATTTCATTCCAATAATATAATTTATCTAGATGTCACCTATGAATAAGAGATTAAGTGAATAAAAACATCTCATGCTAGATATATACCAAGGTTATAAAATTTATTTACACGTTGAATTTTTGGGTAGCCGAAACTCCACTCTCCGAATGTTTCATTGCAGCTATGTAATTATGTTCTGCTTATATTTAATATAGATGTCATGATTTATTTGCCAAAAAGTACATTCTCGTATGCATATATGTCTCCAAATAAACTAATGTTTTTTTCACTTTAATGTTATAATCATTCCATTAATGTTATCTTTTCTTTTAGGTATGGCACAATTGTGAAATTTCTGCTAAGATACACTTCGAGAGAAAATATTACTGTTCCTCCAATATTCTGGAGAGATTTGAGAAAATATCTTATTGTGTCTTATGAATATTGGCTTGATCTGCTATCATCACCTGAATGTTGCAAAATTGAGATTTCAGAAATAAAGGATACTATAGTAACTGAAAAATCTGGAGTTTGGTTAATCACTGAAGGAAAACACCTGAAATATTTGTCTATGATTTTGGAATTTATCCAACCAACTCGTAAGCTCCAAATTCATTTAAAAGAACCTTTGAATGAAGAAGAAGAACAAGACCTTGTTGATGTCATGTCAGCAATAAAGAGGAACTACCATGAGGAAATATCTATAAAACTCAAAGACAGCTATGAATATTTTATACCAATTAAAACTAATTTCTTCAATGAATTGGAAGAAGCAGAGTAAGTAGGATATTGTGTGTTATTCAAAATTCATTTGTTCCATATAAATACAATATATCAAATAAAAATTTATTAATTTTTTCTTTTATTTCAGCTGTAACTTCACTGACTTTAAAGGTTGCGTGACATCAGAAAAACACGCGTCAATTCTTTGCAGTAAATATTTAAATGTTCAATCATTGGATTCCCTTTTCTTTGGTCTCAAGCTTCAGATGAGTACCAAATTTGAAGATGTGGCAGAACTGAAAGTTTATCCTATCGACAGATTGAGATTTAGTGAGTGTTTTAACATAATAATAGGATGGTCAAATTATTGATAACATTTGTTCTAAAGAGTATTGCGGTGTGCTGATATCAATAAAGTAAAGCTTTGTATTAGATTAGCATGAGACAAAACAAGTATTTCTTGATTTGTTTTCTAATATTCATAAGCAAAATCTTTGTATAGCCATGGCATCGGTAATAATTCAAATGATAACGAATATTCGAACAGGATAGTCACTATTATGTACAGTATAAACATTACCGAATTGAATTATTCTTATCCAAACCATTTTGTTTTGACATTATTCTTGCAGGTTTTGCCATTCAGTACACGGATTCCATTCCTGATGTTGGTAAATCTTCTCTACGTATCAATGAAGGTGGTTCTTCAAACACTAACTTCTGTATTGTGGATATACCGAATGATGGACTTCAAAATGTTTTCAAAATGATCAATTACCTAGTTCCGGATAGTGAAATAGGAAACCGGTAAGAATATAATATTATTAATACAATATAATTTACGGATATATGCAATAAGTGTAATATAACTACAAGCAGAACCTATCAGAGTTGGATATCAATTATTTCGCTCAAGCATAAACTATTCGTATCTCTCATCAATTTGAAATTTACTATTATTTATTTTAATTATTCATTGAAACAATATGCCTCTTTCATTTAGATCAAGATGCTAGGAAAGCTTCACCTTGATCCCTAAAAATAGTATGAAATACAGTAATACAATTAATCATAAAACTCCATTCAATCCTATATATATATGTTATATACAAGAATCAAATTCAATCATACAATAATTCATGAACAACACAAAACACAATACAATATTAGCACCTAAACACAAACAAAAATTATAAATTCAAAATAGTAAAAATAGTTAACAAAATACAAAGCAAGTTTTACGATACAAAAGATAATGAGATAACTTAGAAGTTTATAAAATAATTTTTGAACAGAACTAGACTTTGATAGTTATAGTTTGATGAGGTTCACCAGTCAACAAAGATAAAGAAGCGTACAGGAAGTATCTCTGAGACCACTATTGTGGTCATGTACACCTCTTAGTATCCGTTGATTCAACTTCAGCTGTTTGTGTCTGTCAAACTGATGGCCTTAAAAGTGGTTTCCGGCGGATTTGCCGAAAACGAATTCGTCGAAACCTGAATCTCTGATTGCAAATTTGCCGATACCTGTATTGGCTGAAAACAGATTCACTGAAGTGAGGATTTGCCAAAAGACATACTATTTGCTGAAAGGCATATTTAAAACAAAATGTAAAATTACACAAAAGTTACAGCAATGAAACAAAACAACGAAATCATAACCCTTAGTAACACTAAATGATCCTTTATTCTGTCTCTTTGTACTAATACATACTTAACTACCAATCCTAAACTTATTATCAATGATTAACTTTTTACCAATCCTTTAATTCTGTCTCGAAAAACTCGATCTCAGTTTATTATGGTGTTATTAAAGAACAATAGTAGAAAAAGTTGAATTTATGAGTACTAAAATGTGTAGTTTATTTATTAAAATTGGATAACACAATCAACCATTGTAAAATGATACGTAACATTAGTATTTTTGACATGTTTTGACATTTATTGTAAATGAGATTTGAGCGGCAAATTCAGCCTCAGAAATTTGGTTTCAGGTAGGTATAAGTAAAACTTATGAATTAGATCTATCGGGTCACTACATAACGGTCATTTATTTTTAGGGGTCATTTATAATTCTGAAAACGAAATTTCAAGACCGAATATTCCGAGACCGAAAATTCCGGCCACCTACAAATCATTACCTTACTCTTTATCCTTCCTTACTATCTATCCTTACTTTACTACCAATCCTCACTTTACTACCAATTCTCACTATATTAACAATCGTTACCTTTTTACCAATCTTTAATATTTTACAAATCCTTACCTAACTGCAAATCCTAACCCTACTGACAATCTTGATCTTACTACCAATCGTTACCTTACTACTAATCTTTATCTTTTCACCAATCCTTATCTTATTGGCGCTCAAAGTTTGGAATCTGGTTTCGTTTTTTTGAACTGGTTGAATTGGTCTTGCAGCAAACACCAGACAACAGATCATACAGCATGCAACAAGCAACGAAGGTGTTGCCTTGCTGCATGCTTCGTATCTCTTTGTTGAAATTCGCATGCTACATCCTTGTTGAAAGAGAGTGAAGTCGTCGCATGCTACATGTTGTCTGTCTTGCCTCAGTGGAAACTCGGCTTTAAGACAATTTTCCTTCTGGTTTGCGACGGAAGTTATGAACTACTTCTCTTCTCAGGAGGTCAATCAAAAAATTAATTGGTCAATCTGCAAGATGATCCACAATTCACCCGTTAAACTGAAAATTTAAATTCTCCATATCAGCGTATATGGAACTTGTAGAGAGGGTTCTGGTCTTTAGCATGAGGTTTTAGTTGTTTTTTCGCTAAGATTCGTTGCCAATGGTACCAACGTGAGTCTCAACCAACTGAATTGTGAAATCAGCCAGGAGCACAAGATAGTTCAAGGTAGCTACAAATCGGATTACCTTGTGACCTCTGATCATCATTAACCACTTCATTAATAGCCCCTTTATGTTGTCAGAGAGTATAAAATAACTCTCTCCACATCAGATTCTCCGGATATGATACTGGTCAGTTTCTCTGAACTGTGATATCCTTGATAAAATGGAACAGTGATATCATAGATATTCCACTAGGTCGTCTTCATTTCCACCAAGGAAGAGAACTCCTGTACCTGTTCTTCCATATTCAAGCTTGAAGACAATTATAATTTGATACAATAATTTTCTTCAATACAATAATTAAGTGTTTTTCTTTTGAGAAAATGCTAATAAGCTAATGGTGAAACAAATGAGCTTCTCAGACTAAAATGGTCTCATATTGAGTGCACGGACGAATAAATAATTCGTTTTTTAAATATTGTATAGCTTTTATAAATTTATCCAAAATTCAATTAATATGGTCGGGCAGGATATCACTGCGCACAATCCCGCAAACTCTGTATTTACTCAAAAACTAAATGTACTAGGGACACTATTTTTTCGAGATGAAATGATCATGAATTAATGAGGATAGTTTTCAACCAGTTTCGAAATAATACCGAAATAAGTAAAATTCTTATTGGCAATTTTTCGTGCGCCACTTTTAGTGAGTGTATCGGGGTATCACTGCGCACATGAAGGGGTATTGCTGCGCATTGCATACTTTCAACACTCCTCTCCCCTGCCTAAATCCCTCCTTTCCAATTTTAATACCTCTCCCACCCCCTATGTAAACCCCACTTTTTACCAATCTAAATACCGCTCTTCTCCCATCTAAATCCCCCTCTCTTCCCATCTAAATCATCCACTCCTCTCATCATCTAAATCTCCATCTCTTCCCATCTAAACCCCCCTCTTCTCATTTAAATGTCTGTCAACATGCCCTCTTCCCAATATTCCCTTAATTTTTAAACACATATTTAATGAATATGCTATAAATTTAACACTAAATTTTACGTAACTACTTATATCAAATGATACAATACGATCGTATGTTTATTGTTAATCAGCATTTTAATTCAATAACCTCTCAACCCCGCTTGAATACCCCTTCTCCCTATCTTAATTCCCCCTACAACAAGTAGCATAGCAACTACGATCGTAAGTTTATTGTTAATCAATATTATAATAAAATAACACCTTATTCAATATTTATACCTTTATCAAGAGCTAAAAACTAATTTTTTTTTATATTTATTTACATACAAATATGGTTATTAATGATGAGCAGTGATACCCTTCTACCTCTAAATTATCTGGGGTATCACTGAGCACGGTTGAGCCAAGAAAACCGTTGGAACTGAGAACTTGAAAAATCGAAATAACGTAACTGTTAATGTTTGTGTTAATATGTTAAAACCATTTGAATCTATTAATCTTAGTTCTAGAGTTATTGGAGAGTTTGCGGGATTTAAATATCACCAGCGCATACTTTTTTCAGATCGTATTGAGAACATCCATGGCTTACTTAATATACACAGCCAGATTTGTTACATTTATCTTCTTGAAATAGAAGGCCAGATTTTTATTATATTTAATATAAGGTGTATTATTTATTAAAAGTTCAGTATGGTTATTAATTAATGCTTCAGTTAAGGTATTAAAACACATTGTCATTTATGTATATTACAGTAACTATATGATTTCCCAATTAACCTAACTAAAACATAAAAACTAGAAATTGTTAAAGTTGAAACAGTAAGGTGAACATTATTTATAAGTTAAAAAAATTAAAAACATAGCTAAGTCATTTTGGTTTCAACAAGCAGCCATTGATATGTCTCTTAATTTTCTTGAAGTCCACCTCTCTATCTTTCACAGCAGATTCTGTAAGTCTCTTCCTTTTGTTGTTGATACAATTATTAGTTATTATTCTATCCACTCGAGATGAATTAACTTTTTGATGTGATTTACAGAAAATTTTGGCCCTACCTAATGTCCTCAGAATTAACTCTGCACAACACATCTCTAAATTCATCAGAAGCAAAAGTCAGACCTCCACGTGTGACGTGACAGCAAAAAAGTTTGGGTCGCACGTTGCAGCTTAGTCATTTCTTGAAATATTATCCTTTCAAATCAAAGGTCCTGGAGCTCAGTACGAGTAAATACAGCATCTGCGAAGTGAGGATTGGAGAGGAGCTTCTCAGAAGGGATGACAACCAGAGGTTCCATGGGGTCACATATGACAGAAGACTCACTTTTGAAAGACACGTGGATGAGGTGACGGAGAATATGAAGAGTAGGAACTGGTTATTGAACAGGGTAGCGAAAACAAGCTGTGACTGAATGGAGCAGGATGCCATAAAATTTTCAGTGAAACAGCGAAGCGTGGTAGAAAACGCCAGTACATCATGGGCTCCATGGCTCTCTAAAACTAACTTGGAGAAGGTGGAAAGGGCTGAACTGTATGCGGAGTAGGAGAGCACCCGAATGAGTAGGAAAGCGCTTGAGACGTTCAGGGAGGGAATGGAGGTTTGGAATAGCAGGAGAGAAGATGATGATGGAAGGGGCTGTGAGGTGTAACTCACCAGAGGAGAGGTTAAGGAGGTGCTGTACTTTTGTGGACGGCTGGACTTGATGGTATACACAGACGAATCAGTGGAGGGGGAGTGAAGTTGGGGTGGGGGTGGAATGGTGGTGAGAAGGAGAGAGGTAACGGTTGAGCAGTGGGCCGTACCAGCAGGTGCCTGGTGCATCAGTTTTAGTGCAGGTGCCTAAGCGAAACGATGTGAGTGCTACTGGATGAGGATTTGAGTAGAGCGGCGGTGGTAACCGGCAGCAGATCCTTAGTGGATGCGTTGCAGGAGGATAATGAGGGACTGGAACTGAGACAGATCAGGAGGAAGATTTTTGGAGTTGGAGGAGGATGGTAAAACTGGTGTGTGTACTTTGACATAGTGAACTGCAGGGCAATGAGCTGGTGGACGAGAATGTAAGAGGGAGGAGAGATGTATCAGGGGCAGGTGAAGTTGGACGGAAGCACAAGAGGAGCAGTGATAGACAGAAGGCTGAGGGAGAAGAGGTCCAGGACGCTGATACCGGGAGGAGATACGAGGGGGACTGAGAGAGAATAGGGAGCAGAATCTGACTAGAGAAGAGAAGGGTGGACCTGGTCTGATTCCGGACAGGACACCACCCTGCCATTAGGAGATGGAGGTGTATGGTACAATTGGAGGCGAATGCGCAGTATAGGTTTTGCGAGGATGAGGAGGGGCGCAGTGAGAATCTGTGGATGCAGTACCTCCCACTTGAGAGGAGATGGATTTGGCGGAAGTTTTGGGAAGTTACTGGAGGAGCTACCACAACAACATCATCCATCGACGTATTTCTACATTATCACAACGATGTTCCCAGCAACATAGTCTGATACTTCTTCTCAAGTTTAATAGATCCCCTGACATTCAGCACCGTTTCTTTGAATTCTGTCAACAATTTCTCAACCTCTAAATCATTGTGTTGATTAATCTTCAAATTGTCATCAATACCAATGCCTTCTTGGACAAAACTTTTGATTTTTAAAATCTTATCTGATGTATTTACATCTTATACATAATGACACCAGAAATCTTCCTCCGCTCATCTGACGTTACTGTCCATATCTGCGCTCTAGGGGATCACTTTGAAATCTGGCAGTTAGAACGAAGTTGAAACCATCCGATAGAAGATCTTGAATGAGTGCTGATGACATAGTAGTGTCGTTGCAGTGCGTCTCTAATTTAACACAACAATGTAAACTTTTCACTATTTTTATATTTTGCGTCTTCCTATTCTTCATTCATTGTGAAAACACTCGCAGAAACTGTGGAATCAATATTGATATCCTTTCTGTTGATAGATTTAATCCATATGTTCCGTAAGCTTTCATCTTTTGGCAGCCCAAAAACTGGTCGACTATCATGAGCTGGGAAATTGGTGAAGCATCCCCGACAAGCGCATTTGTTGACAATCTTGAATATTTTATTTGCTGTATTTTAATTATTCATCCAATGTTGTTCCAATTTTCATCATGAAAATAAAATCATTTTTCACATCTTAAGACAATTGAGACGGAATCTATGATACGCAAGTCAATATGAGATCCTTTATTACTACTGTATAATAAAAAGTCTGGCCTTCTATTTCAAGAAGAGAAATGTAACAAATCAGGCCGTGTATATTAAGTAAGCCATGGAACATCACATAAATCGCGACTTAGCTCTAGAAGTACTAATAGGATAATGGTGCATCGAGATGTTTATGGGGGAAAAGAAGATGCTTGAAATGATGGTTCAATCTGATTTAGGCTAAAACAAATGGTTTTGAAATTAAAAGAGGTGCATAGTGATGCCCTATAAAAATGGTATGCGCGGTGATACCCCGTCCGACCTTATAATACATTAATAATTCTGATTGATGACTGTTCAACAATTGGTGAATAATTCTAGCAGCAACACATATATTTGTGAGACAAGGTGCTGTTTTTCAAACACTGAAGGAAAAAAGCATTTTTTTCTAAAACCTTTCCATGACATTAGATTAATATTCCAATATTTGAGTTTTATTCAGTTTACTTTTTCTAATTACTGTTTAAAAATTTACTTGATAAATTCGTTATTGAATTAATTAGTAATATCTATATTATATCGCTACAATATCTGTTGAATACTTTCAACACTTCAATCACAATAAAATTGCACCATATCGAAAGTTATTAAGCTTTCACGTTGGACGTTTATCAAAGTATTTTATGATGTTTGTCATAGTGCAGGGGTGGGCATATGTTGTGTTTTTCAGTGCCGAAAGATGGAATCTCCAGTGCCAATTTTCTTTTCGTTTTCTAAATTACTGGGGATACTGAGTTATTATATAACGAGGTGGTAGATTTCATTGAAGTACGTACTTACATGTACAACGGTAAATATTTTATGCATAAATATTGGTAGTAGATTTATCATTTGCATTACAAAAATTAATAAATGATATATAATAATTTTGGAGCAAGTAAAGATAACGGACCAGAAACGGACCAAGTAAAGTTAACGGACCAGAAATGAAGCTGGTAAAGATAACGGACCAGAAATAAATCTTGTAGAGTTAACGGACCAGAAAACTAAATTATAGTTTTAATAAATATTTTATAAAGATACAAACCTAATAAATGAAAATATTAATGATTGTACATTAATTTTCATATTTTATTAATTGAAAGAATTGATGAAAAAATGTGATTAATTTTGAAGTTGTGAAGAACGAGTATTAAAAAGATGTAAAAAACTTATGCTCAAATCCATTAATGTAGTATCTATGATTCCAAAATTATATTCTTATTCAAATTATTGGTCAAATATTAATAATTTAACCAAGTAAAGTTAACAGACCAGAAATGAAGCTTTAGTCTTTACTTGCTCCAAAATAAACTATCTAACATAAGTAACTCATAAATTCACAGGATAAATTGCTATGGCTGCCTAACTTATTAAAAAAGGGAATTAAAAAGTATTGCATAAATTTTTACCACAGTGTTTGAATATCCCAAGGGTCTAGGACATTTCGTCCACGGACAATTCGTCCTCGGACATTTCGTCCAACGGACATTTCGTCCAACGGACATTTCGTCCGCGGACAATTCGTCCACGGACATTTCGTCCACGAATTGCTTTATTTTCTATTTTAGAATGTATATGTGTTATATTTTACAATATTTTTCGCTATTATGTTAATAGCCAGTTATTATTATAGTGAATTATTCCCAACCATTTCATATGAACACATAAAAAAATGTTTACCTATCGATTGCAGTTATGAAATTACATGATGAACGATTTTAAAAGTATTCAGTTTTATTATTCCACTGTTGCCGGCCAGCAGGAGCAAGAGAAGAAAATTGCAATAAGAATTAAGGCAAAAACCATAAATTTCTAATTGCCATATGAAAAAGGGTGTCTTCTACTTTCATATTGCAAAATACATATAAATAATGCTCAAAATAGAATTTATACACAACATAAATATAATACAAAATGAAGCATTTCGTTGACGAATTGTCCGTGGACGAAATGTCCGTGGATGAAATGTCCGTTGGACGAAATGTCCGTTGGACGAAATGTCCGTTGGACGAAATGTCCGTGGACGGAATGTCCGTGGACGAATTGTCCGTGCACGATATCCCAAGACAAGCATATGAAAGATATAAAATTACCTGTTCTAGATAAAAAGAGACAGAGGTAAGTAAATTAAACACCGGCACTATTGTAACAATAAACAAAAAATACCTTATCAAGGTTATTACAAATATACTGTTCTTCAATTAGTTGACCATTCTCTTCCATTATTATCCTTTTAATTTATAGAGCAGTCAGGGCTAAATTTTTTTAATTTTCTTTGGAAGAAAACAAAGCACTTTATCCCGGGTGGGCACGCGGGCCACTCTGAGGGCCAAAATAGCACTGTGTGCTGCATTTGCCCACCCCTGTTATAGTGTCTTTATTTGCTTGGAAAACATTGTAGAAGACTTTAGATCCACCAACTCAATACCAGATTGATCTAGAATTCATATAAAGTTGGAATGAAGATTGGTAACTAAATGCATGTCCATACGAAACATAGTATTTTTTTCTAAAAACTCTTATTAATTATCTATACATACATGAGATAGTTTGAATACATATGCTATCCATGTGTTTACAACACACAAATAATAAATAGGTACATATCATTCATTAAAACAAGAAGCACATATTCATGGAGGCGAACTTTAATAGTGATAGATAAATTAGTTATTGAAATGCCTGTTTTATGTTAATATTATCTTATCAAATTATGTTTCCTAGGAAGTGTTCGATTTACCTGGGAAGATGTCTACTCAGCGATTCTGATGTGTCTACTCTTACGGACTTACTGAATGCTGTGGGAATCGAAGATGACAGTATTGTTAAACACAAAAATACTGAGAAAATAAAGTGAGTATCGTAATAAATTAATAGGCTCAATTATTTGCTTTCACAAAATGAAATTGAACTCAAGCGATCACAATTCAAAAGAACACTTTACACAGGTGTATTTAAATGACGGTGGTGGTTCTAAGTTATTTTGCTTTTAACGGTGTTTCTATTACCTTCGTAGAATGCGGAAAGGTTATATTTTACCCCGCATTTATTTATTTATTTGCTTATTTATTTATCATCTTGTTATTTGCATAACTGAAAAAAGTTCTACCAAATTGCCTGATATTTGGTGAAATGATTAGTCAATGTCCAGTGTCCTTCTAGTAAAATTTTGGATCGACCAGGTCAAAGCTAAAGATCATGATCATTTATGACTCAAAAAATTATTGAACCATATTGCATAAAACTTGGTGGGACGATTAATCAATACACAGGAACCATTTTGTTAGATTTTGGGAGCGATCAGGGGCAAATGTCAAAGATCAAGGTCAAGACCATTTACTGTATAACTCAATAACTTAAAAGTTTTTAAACCAAATTGTCTGAAATTTGATAGGACGAATGGTAAATGTATAGGAGCTATCTGGTATCGATTTGCGAGCGATCCGGTAAAAGGTCATGGTCAAGGTCATTTATAACTTAATAACTCAAAAAGTATTGAGCCATATTGCATGAAACTTGGTGGGACGATTGGTCAATACACAGGAACCATTTTGTTAGATTTTGGAAGCGATCGGGGCAAATGTCAAAGATCAAGGTCAAAACCATTTATAACTCAATAACTCAATTTTTTTTAAACCAAATTGTCTGAAATTTGATAGGACGATTAGTCAATGTCCAGGAGCCATCTGGTATCGATTTGCGAGCGATCCGGTAAAAGGTCATGGTCAAGGTCATTTATAACTCAATAACTCAAAAAGTATTGAGCCATATTGCATGAAACTTGGTGGGACGATTGGTCAATATCCAATCACCAGTTTATTAGATTATGAGAGAAAACGGTTCAAAGCGGTGGCGAAAGTATGCGCTTTACCGAGTTCACGTAATCTAGTTATAATACTACCCAATGGGAAATGGGTTGCAAACTGTGTCCGTAAAGAGAGGGTGCATGAGCCTGAACTTCCCACCACACACTCCTACTGCCTGGCCCTAGGCCATAATACTTCTACTTTACATGTTACTCATTCCATAAAATCCTTCACAATTATTTCACGTAACTCATCTGATAATCTTGTCTTAAATGGAAACTTATCGTCTTAAAAAAGTGTTAATCTTCTTTCTCACACTACTATTTTTAAAACCATATTTGGGAAACTTGAACTCCTTCTTATTTGCATTTCTGTTACGTAGAATGGTTAGATAAGAATTGGGTTAATGAAGTTGGTTTTTGTGGGTGCTAGGAAAATAATAATTACACGGACAATTCGTTCAAAGACAATTCATCCACGGACAATTCGCTGCTGGTAGAAAATTAAGATATTATTCATAATGTAATTATAGCTTATTGAAAATTATACATATAACTGGTAAATATTAAATTAAAAAATTTAATTTTTTATTTTAATTTTATTTGCACTGAGCTGGTATTGATTGCAAATATAGAAAAATGAACGATGTTTTTTTTTGTCAAATGCTCGTTTAAGACGGTATATAAAAATCGGAATATTTATTAATATTGCTATATTATAGCATAGAAAAAGTTATAATATTATTATAACAAGAATAAATGAAACAGAAAGTAAACCGTTCTCTTTGTTTGCAGTACAGATTTGTGATTCATTATTGTCATGTCTATTTTGAAACAAAGGAAAAGTAACGAATTATGTTAAAATTTGTAATCTCTATGCATAACTTGAAATTTGAGATAAGAAAATTATAGAAATTTAGTCAAATTTCTATATTGTGAACAACGGCCTTCAAAAAAATATTTTATTATTTGCATCGTAATTGCTGATCAAATTTAAGATACGTTTATTCTTTTCCTTGTATTTCCTTTTTAGGTGCATTTCGACAGATTAAGAATGCTGCTAAAATTTTGCATTTACTAGATTCTTCTTCTCTTTTTTTTTAATCTTCGTTGAGAACACGTACACATATTTGGGTGAATTATGCTTAACGCTCCATTCAATTACGAATGGAATGATAGAGCTATCTTTAAAAAAAAAATATCTTTAGATACAATATATATTTATAATTAAAGTTTAAGATTAAAGTTGATGGGAAGCTCCTAACAGACAGCACTCAGGCTTACAAGTGGGCCTTAACCCGGCCGTAACCTAATACCTGCCAGGTGACTCAAACCCATGGCCAGTAACCACTCGTTCACACAAGGCATAAATCCCACAGAGTCAGTGCGGGACCCGAACGTACGACCACACTAACGTGAGGCGAACGCTAATACATCTGTGCTACCGAGCGGCATATTTATATTTAGGTAGAGTAATTTTATTTGTCACTATCAATAAATTATAAGGTTAAAGTGCATTATTCCAATCATTTATTTTGATGAAACAAAATTAGATTCAGTTATATGAATGCACTTTTACTAATTATAATGATACTATAAAATATCTCTCTTTTATTTTTAATCGGCGAAGAATTTTATCCGGGGACAAAGTAACCGGCGATGAATTGTCCGAACACCGTTTTTGTGACATTGGAGACTAATTTAACTCTCTACTTTTCAATGATTAATTATCGTTCTACACAGTACACATTTTTGTTGAATTATTTCAGTAAGAATGATGTTTGCCCATTCTGCGAGTATCACACTGAAGAGAATCTTCCATGTTGGAGACTGCATTTAGTCGGGTGAGTTTCAATACGCCATTTGTTTACCATCTTGTTTTATATCAAAGACATTTCAAATATATATTTTTTGTGCCTCATTTTTAAGACAAATAGAATCTAAATAAAATATGTAATTAAGAGAGAAATGATGTATGGGAAATGAAACTATATTATATGTAAGTATAAATAGCCCGTCGTCCTATAGATGGGTCCGGAAAATTGATCGAAAACAATTGACTGAAAACAATTTATCGAAAGCAATTGATCTAATGGAAAATTGATCGAATGGAAAATTGGTCGAATAGAAAATTGATCGAAAGGGAAAATTGGTCGAATGGAAAATTGATCGAAAGGAAAATTGATCGAATGGAAAATTGATAGAAAGGAAAATTGGTCGAATGGAAAATTGATCTAAAGGAAAATTGATCGAACAACAATTGATCGAATGGAGAATTGACCGAAACAAAATTGATTGAAAATGATATTGGATCTATTTACACTAATTGACAATGATAACTAAAACCATGGATTACCAGGGAAACTTAATGGCAATATATTACAGCTAGTAGATCTTGTTACCATGATTTATATATAATAATAATAATTCATATTATAATTTATACAATAATAATATATAATAATAATTTATGTATAACATATCTTCAATCAACTGTTTTTCTATAACAGAGAATTATATGCTTTGAAATATATTATAATATGAAGAACTTTAAGTTTTCTTAGTTTTAGAATCTATGTAGATAGCTCTTGATAACTTGTGAAATGAAAATTAAATAATTAATTAATTTAGTATAGGTTTAACGTCTGTTTCGGAACCAAAAGCCATATCACTGACGGGAAAAGGAAATTAAAAGAAGCAGTCAGAAAGGAAAGTGGATTCATGAAACAAGTCACTTAACACCGTCGGTGACAATGCTGCGATGGAAGAAAAAAATGAACTTGATCTATTCGATCAAATTTCCTTTCGATCAATTGTTGTGCGATCAATTTTCCTTTCGATCAATTTTCCATTCGACCAATTTTCCTTTCGATCAATTTTCCTGTCAATCAATTTTCCATTCGACCAATTTTCAATTCGACCAATTTTCCTTTCGATCAATTTTCCATTCGATCAATTTTCCATTCGACTTTCCATTCGATCAATTGCTTTGAATAAATTGTTTTCGATCAATTGTTTTCGATCAATTTTCCTAGACCCATGGCTACATGTTTAAAAAAGAAATCAGTTGTACTAACACATTAATGATAAATTAATATATTTCTATTTCAACAACCTTTACAATACTGAATGAAATGACTACTGAATTCATTTTAATTCCATTTAATTGATTCTAATGAAGTGGTGAAATATAATCGAGATTGGGAGGTTACAGAGAATGATGATTGTATTTGGCATTTTGGTATTTCGCTAACAGTTTTATTTCCCTAAAACAGCTGCTTAGAAATTATTGGGCCAGAAGAACTTTCCAGAATGTATGAAAATTTAAAGATTAGCGGAACTGTAAGAAGCTTCAAAATAGTCATGAATGAAGAGTTAAATGAAGAAGAAGAAGAAATGATGATAAAATTCCTTTCATTATTAGAATCTGATCAGGAGCGGGAGATGTGTTTCGATTTCCAATATTATTATGATCACTTCAAACCCATTTCGGAAAGTATTATGAGGAAGTTAAATTACGTGAAGTAAGTATAAATCTTCTTCTTAATCTCACTTATTTGCTTTATGCATAGATATAAACTATTTTATTAGGTTTATTGAATTATGTCAAACAGAGCGTGTTACAAATTGATTATATGTAAATGTTTGAAAAATTGGGGTATACGGATATTTGGGTGCATGACATTTGGTCGAATAACATTTGCCCGACAGACATTTGTCCGAATAACATTTGAAAAGGAGCATTTGGTTGAAGGATATATGGCCGAATAAAATTTGAGGGAACGGACATTTGATCGATTGATTTTGGCTGACCGACATTTAGCCGAACGTACATATATTTTGACGAAAGGCATTTATCTAAAACTCGATTGTTTTAAATTTTTAATAAAAGAAGACAAAAAATTAAAATAAATAAGTTTTTCGGCCAAATATCCTTCAGCCAATGGTCTATACAAGTTAAATGTAAAATTACATATTGTGCTAAATATAAATCAGTCTTAGTTCATTTCATTGAATCAAGTAGAGTACCTGTAGAGTAGAGTAATACTTGCTCATTTCTACACATATTCATTGTTCAAGTGGATGATTGTTTTCATTTAGTGCTCATCTTATTAATAAGCAAACTATTCACTAAAGTGCTCTTAGTAAATCTGAATTTTGAAATAAATTCATATTTTAGTCTATGAAAGTTTTATATTTTTGTTTTAAAAGATGGAACTATTTCGTTAATTATAAGATTTTTTATCGTTTTCTCACATAGTTCCTTTCAAACAGAGGCAAATTCAAGAGATTTGTAGGGTCCATTTCATCCCAGGACTCTCTATTTTTCTTGAAAAGGAAAGCGCGTGAACACAAAATGGAAGATCTTATATTGAGTGTCCCATTGAATACGAGTCTTAACCTTACAGTTCTTTGCGGTCTAAGTTGTTTATTACGTGAGTGAAAGAATCATTATTAATTTATATTTAAAAAACGAACAGTTTGAGCAATAATTGTGAAGTTTTGTTTCTCTATATTCTCATTTCTTTTAAATCACGTACTTTTTTCAGCTTATCTTTACAAACAATATGTATTTTCGCACAGATTTCAAAACCCAGTATTCAGAAGATGAGATTGATGAAAATTTCAGCCTAAAGCTGCCGACTGGCCGTGGTAATAAGTACAAATACCCATCTTTGAGTTTGGATGGTATTCCGACTTATGGAAAGGAACAAGCCTTCCGTATAATAGATTATTTGGCTCCTGCAGGGAGTAGAAAGTAAGTTGAAAATTATAGGTTATATTATTTTTGAGTAGAATTTAGAAAAGTATTAAGGGGACCGTCCATGAAACGGTCTCGAAATTGTATCATTTTTTTTTCATTTCATAAATAGGTACCTAACAACCTTATAAATGATTGTACAAGAAATCAGAACCTAGAGTGTGCCTGTGTGAAGCTATGCCCCTGGGGAGAGGGGGGAGGGAGTGGGTATAGCGCTCTGTTAGTATGAAAAACTCGTTTTCTATGGGTCTCATCGTAAAAATGCTTTGAACAAAAACGATAGGGAATTTAATTTTATATATAGGTGCGTAGTTTCAGAACCGTAGCTTATTTTTTTTTAAACATGGTCGGTAGCATGAATACCATTTTGATGCACTTCAAAATAGCTACATATTGTGGTGTTCAAAAATGGACCTCTAATACAGTTTTGAAGTAACAGCTTTGCGGTTTTTTTCATTCGATGGTCCTAGTTATTTTCTACAAGACGGTCGAAAGAGATTTTTGAATTTCGATTTTTTTTAGAAATATATATTAAAAAAAATCGCTTCCAACCATTTTGTAGAGAATGATATGGGGAAGAGAATGAAAAAAAACCGCAAAGCTGTAGCTTCAACACTGTATTATAGGTCCATGTTTGAAACCCAGTTTGAAATTCGTTCGAATTTTCGAATAACTTTTTTCTATGCGTCTAATCGAAAAAATGCCTTGAACAAAAACGATAGAGAATTCAATTTTATATTTAGTAACTAAGTTTCATAACCGTAGCTTTATTAATAATTTTTCTTACACAATTTAGGGACGGTCCCCATAAATATATTGAAATTGGAAAATAATTGTTACTGTCTGAATTTTATAATTGGAGATGTGAGTTTGATCATTTAATCACGTAATCTTAATCTATACTACCAAATTTCAAGAGTTGATTCGATGAAATTAGACTGGGCAAAAACATCATTTATATCGCATAGGAGCAACATTTGAAATCATATCAAAAATTATTGACTCGAAATAAGAGTATTAAAATAAATTTTGTATATGATGTATGAAAATATTATTAATGAATCAAAGATAAATCGTATTTTTTATACATAATATTGATAAAATTTGAGTTTACAAAGGATCTAAATCAGTTGTTAATAAACTCTTAATTTTTACGTACCCCCTATCAAAGTGAATAATTGCCTGTCAACATTTGTGAATAATAGTTTTCATGGTAATATTACTATTATATAGCATGGAGTATATTCAAGGTTATTGATACTCATATTGCATGCTCCGGAGCAAGTAGTATATACCAGGTTAAAGTTTGGACCGTTATCTTTAATAGCTTCATTTCTGGTCCGTTATCTTTACTTGGTCATATTATTAATGTCTGACCAATAATTGGAACAAGAATTCAATTTTGGAATCATAGATACCACATTAAAAGATTTAAGTAGAAGTTTTTCCTATTTTTCAATTAATTCTTCTTCACAACTTCAAAATGGATCACGTTTTCTCATTAATTCTTTCAATTGTTGAAATATGCAAAATTAATGTATAATCATTAATAATAACATTTAAAATGTTGTATATTTATAAAATACTGAAGCAAACATTAAATAAAACAAAAATACAGTTTTCTGGTCCGCAATCTTTACTTGGTCCGTTTCAGGTCCATTATCTTTACTTGCTCCCATGCTCCTTATATTTGATTAATTTAGTCAAAATGTAATTAACGGGAGGTAAATTAAATGAATGAAACAAGACATATAAACCATTCCATGGTAATGACTTTCAAGTAAAGTCCTCATTTGTTTTCGAAACTGATTGTTTAATGATGTCTTGACTCTTGAGTGTAGATACCTATGAAATATCTGACATCAATAAATACATTTTATAGCCTTTAAAGTTTAATTCCCTATATCATGGTACTCTTAATTAATGCCAATTTTATTTACAACACAAATATACATCAGAGGTAAACTATCGAAGTTACCCTAGGACAGGCTTAGAGGGTTCGTTCGTACCCCATAATCCCTAAGGGATACGTAGTGTTATACTTACTCCATTTTGAGAAACCCTGTTCTAAATAGACCAGGAAATAATATTGTGTAATACTTGATATTATTTTAGATTCAGAAAGCTATACCTGGAAAAATGTTCCCTCTCTCAATCTGACTTCAATGAGTTGAGAGATGAATTACTTACAACTGACATCATAATTGGAAATGAAGATGAAAAGGACGATGAAGAATGCAGGTCACTTACCTAGTGTCATTTTCTTGCTATCTATTTAATTCAATATTGATAAGATACCTAGTAGTAGTAGTAGTAGTATCAATTCATACAATTTATCTTTTTTCTTATATTTTAAAGGTAATAAATAATTAATCCACATAACTATTCATTTTTTTACCATGTTCCATTTTCTTCAATTAATTCAGAATCATATCCATTATAAATTTTCTCATAGCTTTGTCGACTATTTCATATCTAATAACATTCCCATGATTCACAATTTCTATCAATTTTTTCAGTGTCGATGAGGATCCAGATGATGAGATGTATAACTGTTCTTTGTGGGTAACTTTAGGTTTTTAAGTATTCATTTAAAAAATGATCATTGATTAGAGTATTGATAAATTATCGCTCTTTATATTTTTGGAATAGTAAAGAGTGTCCAAATTACTTCGAATATTATAACCTCGATATTAGTTTCTCAAATAGTTTTCGCAAAAATATCTTCTTGAATCACATTCACCATGATTCACATTGTCCATTTATATTTTCAGCTCCGACGATGAAGAAGATGATGCATCAAAAATTCCTTAGTGAGTCAGGTGGTTCTCGGTGGGGCGCATCCAAGGAGGCGCCAGGGGAAAGCGCACGGTCTTCCAGTTGCGCCAAAGAACCCACCAGGTACCGGAGGGCTCTGTGGGGTTCAACCGCAGGGAAGAGTCCCCAACATCCCCCCGAATACAACAGAGTGGAACGGGGTTGGCCACCCCGAACACCTCTTAAAACAAAATATCGGCGAAGGCACTTTCGGTGCCCGAACTTTGACGGATCAAGCGGTGTGTGGCTTGAGACAGAGGACGGCAGAAGTGAGGAGGCAGCTGTGCACTATTCACCCGAATCCTGGTCCAGTGAGGCAGGGGGTAGATGGGGGGTTACTAAGGGTGGGGATCGGGGGGAGAAGAAGGAGGGGAGTGAGACGTATAGGTAGTGGGAGAGAGAGACGTAGGCTGAGAGAGGAGCGGCGGGGGATGATAAATGCTGGGACGGGTGGTAGAACTAGGAGGGGAAATAGAGGTAGGGGGGAAAATAATAGAAGGGGAAAAAGATTAGGTAGACATAGGAAAAGGAGGGAAAGACAGATTAGGAAACAGTTAGGGAGGAGAAGGGTAGGCAATAGGAGACGCAGGAGGGAAGGCATTAGGGAAATAGTAACTTGGAATGTGCAGAGGCTATCCTTGAGGGAGAACAATAGGAGGAGATTGCGAAGGGTGGCGGAGCATATAGAAGGGAAGGGATGGGAGATAGTCTTGATGACGGAGGTGAGTGCAGATGGGGAAGGGATTATCTGGTTAGGAGAGGAGGAGAGGAAAATGGTGGTGATCCATTCGAGGAAGGCAGCGGTGGTATTGAGAGGGGAGGCGATGGAGAAATGGGTAGAGGAGGGACAGCAAAGATGGCTTAGGGAAAGGGTAGTTACGGTGGTGGTAGGGGGAATGAGGCTGGTATCCGTATACCAGCCAATATGGGGATCAAATGATGTAGAAATGGAAACGTATAGGAGGGATGTAGAGGAACAAGTAGCTATGCAGGGGAGGGATAGGTTGATAATAGGTGGGGACTTTAATGCTAACGTAGGCAGGGGTTTTTCTAGACAGGGGGTATGTGGTAAGTATGGAGTAGGTAGAGTAAGTGAAGCAGGCAGGGATTTTATAGAATGGTGTGAGGTGAATGAGTTAAGTTATGTGAATAGTTTTATGAAGCATGGTAGAAGGGGAACATGGTTTCATATGAGGTATGGCAGGTGGTATGAATTGGATGGTTTTGTGGTGAGGAAGAATGAAAGGGTACGAATGGTGAAGCGAATGAAGACTGAATGCAGTGAGGGGCTCTCGGACCACAAAGCTAAGATAATGGAGGTGAAAGTAAAGAGCAGAACGTGGAGGAGAATACAGAGGACAGAGATCCGACCTGTAAGGATAAAATGGGAGGTGTTGAAGGAAGTAGATAAGATGGAGGAGTATAAGGAGAAGACCAGAGTGAAGATGGAGGAGTGTGGTCCGAGAGAGGATGATAGTAGGACTGAATGGGATGTTTTGACTGGTGTGATGGTAGAGGCAGCGAAAGAAGTGTGCGGTGAGATGGGGAAGGCTGTGGCCAACCCCTGGACAATAGGACACGAGGAAGAGCTGAGAAGGATGAAGAGTAGGATCAGAGAGACTGTGGAAGCTAGGGTGGTGGCAGTTGAAAGGTTAGAAGCAAGGAGAAGGCTTAGGAGGAGAGTGAATGAGAGAGGTGCATTGGAGAGAGCGGAAGAGAATGTAAGGGTAGCGAGAGAGAGTGTGAAAGCAGCTAGGAGGACTGAGAAGCTTGAATTGAGACGGTTAGAGAGAGAATGGTGGAATGAAAAGATGAATGAGTGTGCGGAAGCGTGTAGTAGTGGTAAGATAGGAATTATGTATAAAGTGTTGCGTGAATTAGGTATGAGAGGTAGTAAGAAAGCACCTGCGAGTGGGAATGTGACTGTGAGTGAATTTAAGAACCATTTTGAGAGTGTGACTGCAGAAAGGTTTGAGGTGGAACCTGGTATGATAGCAGCGACAGTGGAAGGGGCGAATGACTTGAGGATGAATGCGGATGCGATAGAAGCGAATGAGTTTATGAATGAGACGCCTGAACGTGAAGAGATTGAGAGTGCTATGAAAGAAGTGAATGAATCAGCGCCTGGTGCGGATGGAGTGAGGATAGGGTATGTAAGGATGGCATGCGAGGAAGTGAAAGAGAGAGTGATTGAGATGGTGAAAGTGATGTTTGATAGTAGAGCTGATAGGTGGGATGAATCGTTGAAAGTGGGTGTGATGGTGCCATTGTTTAAGAAAGGTGATAGGAATGACAGGAATAATTATAGGGGGGTGTGTTTGCTTGCGATGGGGAGTAGAGTGCTAGCGAGAGTGATTGCGAAGCGTTTGAGTTGGTGGGCAGAGCGAATGGGTGTGTTGGATGAGAATCAGTCGGGTTTTAGGAAGGGTAGGAGTACAGCGGATGCGGCGCAAATGATGGTGAGAATGAATGAGGATGTGGTGGATTATGAGAAACGAATGAGTGTGCATGGAGGTGAAGTGAATGGGAATGAAAGACCGGTGGCACGATTGTTGGACCTGCGAAAGGCATATCCGAGAGTAAGCAAGCCCGCGCTGTGGCAGCTACTCGAAAGATATGGTATGAATGGGAAGTGTATGGATACGATTGTGGATTTGCATGAGACGACTGTGTATAGAGTGAAAGGTAAGGAAGGGATGAGTGAGTCGTGGGTGCCTGAGAGAGGATTGCGTGAGGGTTGCGCCACATCACCGATCCTTTTCAATATTTTTCATCAGGCGGTGATGCGGCAGGCCGAGAATGAAAGAGGTGTGAATGCTGGTGTGGTATGGAAGTGGATGCCTGGTGGGTCGTTTGCGGGTGAAAGGAACTGGGAGCGAATGAATAGCGAGGCGAAAGAGGTGCGAGTGAGGAGTGTGCTGTTTGCGGATGATACGACGATTGTGGGTGTGAAAGAAGAGATGAATGACGGTGTGGATGTTGTGAAAGAGGTAATGAGTAGATGGGAAGAGCGGAACAATGAGGATAAGGAGGAGGAGCTTGAGTTTGGTATGGAAGAGGCGAATGAGATTAGAATGTTAGGCAGTTGGATAGGTGCGGAGGCGGATGTGAAGAATAGGATTAAGAGAGCGAATGGTGTATGGTGGAGAGTGAAAGGGCAACTGAAAGGGTCGCGAATGACGAAGAGATGGCAAGCGAGAGTGATTGAGATGTGTGTTGAGAGTGCGATGTTGTTTGATTGTCAGGTACGAACGTGGTATAAAAGGGATGTGAATCGGCTGCAAAAGTGGATGGATAAATGTTATAGGTATGTGTGGAATGATAGGGGAGGCCAACCTTTGAGACGTATGGAAGAAATGCATGTGAATATGACTGATGTGAGAGCTAGGTTAGGTGTGAAATCGGTGGCATGGAAGATTGAGAAGAGAGTGCTTGAGAGAGTGGGTCATGTGATGCGAATGGGCAATGAAAGGCAGGTGAAAGCGGTGGTGCTAGGATGGTATGAGAAATTAGAAGAGGTGAGAAAGGTGCCTGGGAAGAAGAGAAAGACTGTGTTGTATTGGAAGAGGTTATTGAGAGAGGCGGCGATTGATTGGACGGATGTGGAGAGATTGTGCGGTGATAGAGAGGTATGGAAGGATGTGGTGAATGAGAGAATGGACCATCTGGATGTATGGGAGAGACAGCGTGGGCACGAGTATGTATGGGGGGTGAATGAGTTAGCTTTAAGTAGGAATATAGGTAGGGGGGTATTAGATTTAACATGTAGGTATGAGGGATGTGGGAAGGTATGTAAGTCAAAGGGGGGATTAACGGTACACCAGAAGCGGATGCATAGAGCAGCGGAGGGAAGGGTGACGTTTGTATGTGGGAGGTGCGGGGTAGTATTGCAGACGGAGGGAGCTAGGAAAAATCATGAGGTTAGTTGTACGGGGGGCGCTGGTGGAGGTTTAGGTAGGAGGGAATGTGGGGGTTGCGGGGTGGAGGTATCTAGGAGTAATTACGCTAGGCATGTTAGGGGATGTAGGGGTGTGGGGGAGGGTGGGGGGGTGGTAGGAGCGGGTGCCGCAGCTGGAACCAGGGGGAGGGTGGCGGTGTGCGGAGTCTGTGAGCGGACGCTGTCCTATGCCAACATGGCCAGGCACCAGGAGAGATGTCGGGTTTGGGACCCGGGAGGGGAGCCAGACCCCGTTGGGGGTGTCGGCTGATTTGGATTTGGATTGAGTAACTTTAATTAAGTTATTTTAGGCCTGGCATGGTTGGGCGTAAATGACGAGGCGCCATGAAGTATTTTTCGTTGCGCAGAAGAAACCAATCGGGTGCTCCAGCAAGAAAGGATTCTGGACATCCCCTGGATACAACAGAGTGTTGTTGAAAGATCAAAGAAAGATCTGAATGATTCGGTGCCTGGTGCAGGCGGAGTGATAATAGAGTTTGTAAGGATGATCTGCGAAGAAGGGAAAAGAAGAATGATTGAGATAGTGAAAAAGATGATTGATGGAAGGGCAGAGAGGTGGGATGAATCTTTGAAAGCTGTAGAGATATTGCCGTTATTTGAGAAAGGGAAAGAGAATAATAGGAATAATTTTAGGGGAGTATGTTTGCTCGTTATTGAGAGTAGAAGGCTAGTAACACTGAGTGTGTTAGATGGGAATCAGTTAGATATTAGAAAAATTCGGTCAACTGTGGATTCGATGCTAATAATGGCAAGAATGAATGAAAGAGGCTGTTGTGGGTTACGAGAAGCAAACATGTGTGCATGAGGGTGACGTGAATGTCACCACCATAAATATTACTGAGAATCGATTGAAATCTAAGGAAGGAATGGGAGAAGATTGCGTGAGGGTTGTGCCACATCAACGTTCCTATAGAATATATTTCATAGGGTGGTGATAAGGCAGGACGGGAATGAAAGAGGTGTGTAATGTGTATGTTGGTGATGTGTGGAAGTGGATGCCAGGTGGTTCTTGTGAAGGTGAAATGAATTTGGAGCGAAAGTATACTGATGCAGATGAGGCACGATTGAGGGGTGGTCGAATAGACAATGGTAGGCAGGTGTAAGCGCTGTACACCCATAACTCCGATGATGTTAAGAGAAGTGGGGAGATGTGAGAAAAGGAACTGGGAAGAAGAGAAAGATTTTGCCGTATTGGAAGATGTTATTGAAAGAAGCAGCGGTTGATTAAACAGATGTGGAAAGATTGTGCTGCGATAGGGGAGCACGGGAGGATGTACTGATAACGATAGGATGAATCAATTGTATGTATGAGAGAGGTAGCGTTGGTATATAAGTAAGAATATTGGTAGGGAGGAAATAGATTTAACTGTAAGTAAGAAGAATGTTCGAAGTTATGTTGAACAAAGGGGAGGGGGTGGAGGGAGGAGTTATCGGTTCAACAGGATATACGCTGACTGCTGAGTCCAACTCCGATGGGGGTGTCGGCTGATTTAGATTTGAGTAGCTGTAAGATTTAAAAAAATTATAATTACCAGTATTAACTTGAAATTGATCTGAGCCTATAGTTTGGATGAATAATCATTCTTTATAAGTATCATGGATGTATTGAATAATATCACAAATATTGGCACTTTGAGGAAAATAGAACATAAAATCACATTCACTATGATTCACCATATCATCCTACTTTTTCAGTGTCGACGGAGATCAAGATGATGCGTTCGACATTAAATTTCCTTAGTGGGTACCAGTATAGTTTTTATAACTACTTAAAAAATATTTTGAAAATCACTCGCTACTGTTGTTAGGATGAATAATCCTTCTATATATCTTGTTGATAATCAATACTATAAACAATGTTGTAGCGCATATAATTTTATTTAATTACCAAGTTAATATAAAAAAATCTTCTTCTGAAACAGTACATTTGTTGTGGACTCTCTCTCCGAAATTTGCCATCTGCGCAAATTGATAAAATCCGTGAAAAACATCCCTAAAGTTAATATTTCATTGGATTATGAACTGACAAGGGAGGATGAAGACCAGTTGAAACAACTCTTTTCTGAATTAAACTCTAGTTCACTTGTTAAGAAATTATCAATGAAACTGAACTATTCTCATGATCACTTCAAAATGATAAGAGAAGACGTGTTGATGGAATTGCTGAACGTGAAGTAAGTATCGAAAAATATACAAAATAATTTAATGTTATTACATTGTCAATTCATCTAAGAATTTTTCATCTTGCTCATTGATGGGCGAACAATATAACTCTAAGATACAATTTATTACAAATCTAATAACTTCATATCTTCTTAATTGCATGTAAAATAAGACTATTGTTAGATTAAACAGATTGAAATAGTATTATAAAATTAAAGTTGTAGTCTAGAAATAATTCACTGCATTGTGCAATGTGCATACTTTTAATTGACAGTTAACGGCAATGAATTTTTTTTACTTAAAAAAAATTGATTTCCAATGCTTTACCGAATTTTTGTAACATATCTGAATTAGCCATACCATTAATTTAGATTATAAATAAAATAGAAAACAGCTGATTAAAAGAGTCGAATTAATTTGATTAATTAATGATACGTAATACATATATTTTTTAGGTGTCAACTTGTGATGTTCAAAGGCGCTGTCTCTTCTAACGAAGTTCTTAATGTTCTCAAAACTAAACAGGAACAGCACAAGTTTGATCTTAAATTAAGTTCATCTGCAGAAACTAATCTAAATTATAGCATTCTTCTTCCTACCACATGTAACTTGTGTGAGTTTATATTAGTAGTTAGTTGTATTCGAAATATTTCAAACTAATTAGTACAAAAAATGATTACTAAATTATATGATCAAGTCTACTTTGTCTTATAGAATGTTTATAGAATATGAAAATTATTTTTGGACTAATCTATTGGCATTTTAAATCTCATTATTTACTGTGAATTTTTCAGTTCTGACTACTTTCACTTTTACAGATTGTACCATCCGATATTCGGACGACATTCTAAAAGATATACAAACTATTCTTACAAAAAATGATGATAAAGATGGAGAAAAACAATATTTGAAAATAACTGACATACCAGCTGATGGTAAAGAAAACGTTCTGCGAATTGTAAAAAATTTCGACTTAAAGACAGGAAGGTATTCATGGTTGATTATTATTTTATACAGCTGCTTCAAAGTTTAAATATGATGAAGATTATATTAGCAAAATCATTTGTTTTAATAGAAATAATCTGTGGTGATAATAATAGAAAATTCGATCCTACCAAATATATAAATCTAAGGAGTTGTAGCTCAATAACATAACCCTACCATTATTCCCTAAAAGTACAATTAATAAACATGGTAATTATTTGAAAAGAAAAAAAAAACATTATATTATCCAAAGTACAACATTTTTTGAGGACCTCTTCTCTTCATCATAATTAACCACCTGAGAGCTCAATGCTTGAAAACCAAATGCTTTTCATCATTAATTAAAAACTACTAGATTTTACTGTATTATACCGTTAATAAAACCTAATTTAACTTTCAGCTTCAGTAAACTAAAACTAATAAGATGCTCTTTGTCTGAATCTGATGTCAACGATTTGTTGATGAAATTGTACGCTGCAGGTATCACAGTTGGATATTATTTTTCGCAGTTGGAAGTGAAAAGAATACTGTGAGTAAATAAAGGATACAATTATTCTATAAATTATCCTTTTTAAGGGGACTCATTCCTTATAAAATGCGTTTTTCCCCTTACTGCCTTTTGGATAACGTGGTACAATATTAGAACTCCAATAATCTAGAAAAGATTTGTAACAATCTTCTTCCTCAAAAATATCAGAAAATTAGCTAAAATCTGAAAAATTCAGAAAATTTTCTGATACTGATATTGATACAGAAAACTCTTTGTAGATAACTATATTGTAAACAATGTAAAACGAAGCCCATGTCTCTAGTTCAAAAATTGTAAGAGTAGGAGTATTTAGAAAATACTCCGTTTTGGTTTTTATGGGAGGGTGGAAGGAGAGAGAGGAACTTCAAAATCTGAAAAGACAAACAGTAACGCCTTATAGTCTCACAAAAAAGTAATACTCAAAACAATCTAGTATTTCTTCTTTTACAATAATTTTTTCCAAAAAAATTCCGTATATTGTCTTTCCTGAAAAATCTTTTGTTAGTCTGGAAATGTATCTACTAGTACAGTTTTTGAGCTAGAGACATGAGGATTGTTACATTTTATTCAGAATTTAGTTACCTAGAAAGTTCAAACTGTTTTTACAAATTTCTCAATATGTGAAAAATAATACGGAAAAATATGAATATTTTCGTTGTTTTTTGAAGAAATTAGGGGAAAAATATGAAATATTTGTTCAATAAGTTGGCTAAGAGGGAATTTGGAATAAAATGGTGTATGGAGCAAAATGGAAAAAATATCCAAATTCAAAAATTCTACATTTAAATTGTTAAATCAACCCTGAAAATTTCAAATTTGTTTATTTATCAACTTAATTATAATTTTTTTAGGGAAAGAGAGAATTTTTAATTAGAAAGAATTGTGAATATCATATATTGCTATGCAAGCTTCTCTCCATGTTTTTGATTCTTTGTTCGGTTATCAATTTATTTTATTATAATTCATATATAGTTAACCACCTATTACTGGGATAACCAGTTTATCAATCTAGATTTTTTATAAACCAAATTAAAAAATATATTAGATGATCGTTATACTTTCAAAAGACGATAAATAAACGTAGGTACATTTTCTATCAAAGTCAAGCTAAATTTATTCAATTTCTGAATTACTATTGCTAAACACTCAATGAAATTTTATCGATTTATAAAATATCACATGTTGATGTGCAAGTATTTGTTCTTACGTTACTTTCAAATATTGTATGGTGACTATTTCATCTTATAATTGTTGTGATGAAATAACAGGTTTGATTACAATTCTCAATCTGTTTTCCAACAGTCGTTCAAAAAATTGTAAGAAATTTTCTAATATTTCTATTTTGCCTGAAAAAATGGGTTTTATATCAATAAATGTGCTTGATAACTTTATAATTGTTTTTCATCTAATTATAGTTGTATATTTAATTCATTTTCAAAAAAATAATATTCATTTCGATAGTGATGGAGCAATTGGTAGATACCTTACAATTAATGGTAGACTGGATGTATACAGTAAATCTATTGTCTATATATGTAACCTACTAACATTTAACTTAAAAATTTCAGAGTTGATGACAAGAATTCTTCGCCAGCATATAAAATCATTCTTCCTTCGTAAGTAAATGATCTAAATTTGTTCTATGGCTTGTGAATAATTTATCAAATCTGAACTATATACAGGGTGATACAAAAGTTCTGAGACAAACCAAACATATCAGATAAAACATTTGAATAGGTAAAACAACATGAAAAGTGCTTAAAATACATTATAGAGAACACTGAGAAGACATGCGAAGAAGTTTATTCAATAAACCGTTCTTTTATTCCAATGACGGCCTCCAATCTGTCGGAGTAGCTTCAACCGATGTACTTTTCCATTGACAGTTACGCCCATTTTAGTCAGAGTTTTCGCTGTTGAGTTCACATATCAGTATTTTATTTACAAGGAAAAAATTTTGTTGCAGAACTTTTGTTTCACACTTTACATAATTATGTTATATATTTTCATATGTAATAATAACATGAAATTTGTTGGTTCTATTGATATTTTAAACAGTTACCAAAAATTTGATCCCTGGTAATTTGACCCCCGATAATTTGATTCCCTGTAATTTGACCCCCGGTAATTTGATTACTGGTAAATTGACCCCCGGTAATTTGGCCCCTGGTAATTTGATCCCCGGTAATTTAGCTCCCGTTATTTAATACTTAGACGTTCGTTACTTCTAGAACACATATTATGTATATATGTTTAATTGATCAAATTCTCAATTGACTATGCAACAAACTATGATTATGTTCACCTGTATGCTTAATATATAAAAAATAACAGTATAATTTCCATCCTTCGTGATGCACTGAGAAAAATAAACAACTCCAACTGATGCACCCAGGTGTTTCGAGTTCTCCCTATGGCTTTGTCTCCAAAGTGAGACACTTTAGTGCATCAAACTATAGTTTGGATGCACTCAGGCTCGAAAGTGCATCAGTCTGATGCACTTTAGTGTCTCAGCTATAAGTTTGTTAAAATGATGAGGAAATTATTCTCATCATTTTAGCAAAGGAAAATTGGAGACACTAAAGTGCATCGAACTGATGCACTTTCGAGCCGAAGTACATCCAAACTATAGTTTGATGCACTAAAGTGTCTCACTTTGGAGACAAAGCCATAGGGAGAACTCGAAACACCTGGGTGCATCAGAATTTCTCTGAGTGTGTCTTGAACATGACCTCTGCAACTCTCATTTCAAACCTCCAATATGTTACAGCTAGATTAATCTAGGCTACGTTTATTATTTATTTAGACAATATAGTTTATTTCCTATACTAGTGTATCACCTCCACGAATACTCCTTATAACTTTCCAGACCAATGAATCTATCCTAAAATCTTGTAGCATAGTTACATATAATGGACATAATAATTAATTAAGTATTTAATTAATTAAACATAATATGATACCAAGAAGTAAATAACGTCCTAGAAGTAAATAACGGGGATCAAATTATCAAGGGTCAAATCACTCCACAGTTTTGCAATGTATACAAACCTAAAGTTGTTATATAGGTTTCTCCTAATAAACCTAATAAGTTGTTGCCTTTGCACAACCTCTGAGTCTAATTCGCCATGTAAGTTGGTGCTCTATGTTGTATGAAGAGGAAATTGATTTAAATGATTTTGGTAGCGGATGAAGAATTTTTTCCTGCAAAATATTCTGATGAACAAAATTGTTATACTTGACTACTTCATCGATAACAACAAATTAGACTAGGCCTCGTCGTATTTAACAGCATTTCATAACATGATGAAAACATTGTTTATCACTTATTATGTGATAAACAACAACATTGCCATAGCAAGCAATTTGTGTCTGTAAAAGTGGACCGTAAGAATTGAATGGCTATACGTAGGGTTTGTAATGATCAGTTTTGCACTATTGAACTTTGAAGTGTCCGAATATCTTCAGAACTATAGTGTACTGTTCTTAGGTCTTTCGCTTTAGAGACAAAGCTATATAATACGTAAATTAAAAAAACATATGATATGTGCATCAGATTTTTTCTAATTGTGCTTATTTGTGTAGTGTGTGTAATCTGTTCAACAATTTGCTTTCCAGCATGTTCCAAATAAAAAATATGGAGACATTAGATTCTCTGATTCAAATGATAAAATCTGGAAGCTACTTTTCTCAAATAGAAATCGTACTTGAGAAGGATTTAACAAGAGAAGATGAAGAGAAATTGAAGACGTTGTTTGCACTAATGAAATCTGGTTCAAACGAATCGAAGTTAACCCTCAAACTTGAATACTCCTATTGGAATTACAAACCGATATCAGAAGATGTTCTGATGGAACTACAATATGCAAGGTGAATAATTCTATATTATATGTGTTATACGATTCTTATGTATTTATAGCTCATTTTGGTAATCGAATTGAGAGTTAAAGAGAGTGCATATGGGATAATTATGTTTTACAGCTTATATATATTTTACAGCCAATACTATTGCATTATTGCATATAGAGTATCATTATATTTATTATTAGTCCGTAAAGGAAAACACTAGCAATATGATCAGTTGATTTATTTTCTATCAATGATATTTAATATATTATATCGATATATTAAAATTTTTATTAGTATATGATAATTTATGATATATAATAATATATAACAAAGGCTGGTAATAATATATTTTGATGAAGAATATTACATAATTTACAGTTTCATCATTTTTTAAATACCATAATTTACTACTTTGATCTATTGTTGTGATATATTTATTGAAATGAATAATCGTTTTTTCTATGGTTCTTGCATCTTTTTTATTAGAAAATAATTGAAATATTCACCATCTTCTGATAAACTAACTACACAGTACATTTTTTCAGATGTGTAATATGTACTATCCTTATGGCCATATCCTCCCAAAAAGTTTTTAATGTGTTAAAGAGTAAGATGAAAGAAGAAATAACGTGGTTCGTCTACTTGTCAGTACTACCGACTCACGATCTCAATTTGAAGCATTTGTACCCAACAGATTACAAGTTAATGGGTAATTAATATATTCGAACTTAAAATGAATAATCAAATAATCGGAGCAATACTATTGAACAATTTCTAGTAACGTCACCTTTCGATGAGAAACTATAAGTTATATTTTATTTTATTCAAACATATCGAGACCATATTCACCCTAAATTATAAAATACACGATCTTTTTATAGTATTCGCTTTTAATAGAGGATATCTGAATAACAATTTTGCGACTGGTTGCTTTTCTCTTTGTTGTTCCATTAAGATTAAATGTATTAAATTGAAAGAAAACAGAAATTAAGAGTAGTTGCCTGAGTTTAGTGTCTATTAAAAAGGTAAATTTAACGTTAGACTATTATGAACCTCTTTTCTACAGGCTTTGAATTAAGAATGAAATATTTCGATTCGTACACAAATCATGAAGAAGATGCTGAGGTTGTTGAACCAGCGAAACATACAGGCAACTTTACATTGACTGATGTACCATCTGATGGAAAAGAAATTACTTACCTTATAATACGAGATCTTTTTAAGAAGTGAGTGTGGATCTAAAGGAAACAAATATAGAGTTCTAAAAATATTTACATCTAATTAAAAAGAAATTTCATGTTCAGATTTGCATTAAATCTTCTCGGTGTTATGAATATTATTTTTAAATAGAACATGAATTATAATGAATTTTTGTTTCTCATCAGCTTCGATTACCTCGAGAATACGTGCAGATTGACCCTAGAAAGATGTTCTCTCTCGGAGTCTGACCTCAATGAGTTGCTGCAAGAGTTGAGTGATGCTGGCATCAGTGCTGGAATTTGTTATGGTCCAATGAGGGCAGTTAGAATTAAGTAAGAATATTACCTAAAAATCAAAATAGCTCGTAATTCAATCAATCATAAATATATCCGATTAATTTATGGAGATGAAATATAAAATAGAATAATAATATTTTTCCATTAATAACAACATATATATACATATATATATTTTCTAATCAATAGAGGTAAAAATAATATCCTGCATCATACTAGTGACGGTTGTGTCAGTGACAGTCAGCTGGTGATCTGATGAATAAATTATTTGCAGAAAATTGAGGTTTAAACAATAACTTCAAAAGCTCATTCAGTTTTATTTAGAACGACTCAAAACTAAAGTTTGTTCTAACAAAAAAATACATATTCTAAAAAAACGGAAAATATAAATGAAGAGCAAAGTAGTCAGATGATCTTCAATATTTAGTACAAAATCTCATGTTTCGTAGTTTCACACGTTGTACAGAGTAAATATCGTAATTACCAGACTATATATATAAGAACGGTCCCAAGCCAGGATGTTGACAAACCTTGTAGTGCAATTGACAGGTGCATTTTGAGCGATTAATTTCTGATATATTGATAGTTACAACACTTTGTTAATGTATTGTTCACAATTTTAGATACTCCATTATTCGTATTGCTTTCTTTTGTTTAAGGGTACCGTTTCCGGGAAAAATGGCAAAATTAAAGAAAAAATTTTTATTGTGTAAATAGTTGCTTTTTAACCTTCTAATAGTGTGTGCAAAATATCAGAGCTCTCATGTAATTCTAACCCCCTGGGGAGAGGGAGAAAGGGAAAAGGGGACCGGGGGGAAGGGAGTCAATATGTACTCTAAAAACCAACTCTCAGCCAATTATAATTCGTAATAATTAATTATCTCGCTATATCTGGTATCTAACATGCCACAAATCAGATGCACACTAAGGTATGCCCCTCAGTTACCCGCAAACCTTCACAGGAGTCGTATGCAGCGTGTCAGATTATCAAACTTCGAATGGGATTTTCTATTAGTTCAGAGATCTAAAAATCTTGTAATTCAAAAGCCTAAGGCGCTTACAATTTTGAAGCTACGGCATTGCAATTTTTTGCATTCGATTCTCCCCGGAATTCTCTACAAACTCTGCAAGAGTTTTATTTAATTTTCGAGTTGTTTTTCAAAATATTGAATTTTGAAATTTATATTTTTCCAATTTTTTTTCACTAAAAATTTCAATAATTCATTCGAAAAATCAAAAAAACGCTTCCAACGTTTGTAGAGAATCTTGTGGAGAATCGAATGCAAAAAACCATAATGTCATAGCTACAAAATTGTAGTATCCATTCATTAATTTACACACTGTTCGAAATTTGTTCGAAATTCGAATAACTCGTTTTCTATGGGTCGAATCGAAAAAATGTCAGGACACAAAAACATCTTAGAATTCATTCATTCATTAAAAAAAAAAACTTCAAAACTTTTTAAATATGTGACCCTAACTTCGGACCACTTGAAATAAAATCTCCACATCTATTTCTTGATAAATTTATAAGGATAAGAGAAGCGTTGAAAACTCGAATGAGATTTTATATAGCAAATTGTGATATTTATTGTACCTTTTATACGAATTATTAAGTTGTATGAAAAATTTCAATTAATGTTGATATTTTTCACAATTAATATATTGAAAATTATTTGTAGATAAAAGAAAAATATTTACTTCTACTAAATCAAAATATTCTGTAAACTTCATATGAGATAAATCTTAAGAATTTGGAAATAACAAATTCTGTTTCTCAAATTTTTTAAATCTCTTCTCATTTCAGACATATTTCTTATTGTTAAATAAATAAATCATATACTTTATGTGTATTTAACTTGAATACTATTTCTTTCAGTGAAGATAAAGATAGTTGCAGTATTGATGATACAGAAGATGGAGTTGAGGATATTCCTGATGTTTCCCATTCCTTCGAACTTGAAATTCCTGAGTAAGTGTATTAATTAGTAGCAGCTAGTGTACATTATCATTTTTCCACACCCCTTTACTTAAAAGTCTCATGTATACTGAAGTGAGTCTCCTAAGATGTAATGATATTTTAATTTTAATTTGAAAATATCTAATATTTTATCAGATAATTCATATTGAATTATTGCCATACCACACACAGAATGAGATCAAATGAATGTCATATCACTATTTATTGTATAAATGTTATTATTTCTAACGACATTTTGCATATATATTATGATATTATAGTGTTAACTTTGATTGAGGTTTATTTAATAATGTTAGGAAGCGAAGATAATACATGAGATATGTATTTTTGATTCGTAAAGAACTGGATAAAAAATGATCTATATCATTAAAAAAGGAAATAAAATAATGATTACCAACAATGTTTCTGGCAATTAATTAGTGGAGAAAGAAAAATATAGAGAGAAGTAGAAGTGAGACATTATTATTCACTGATAAATAAGATATGTTGATTCAATGTATTCAGTACACGAGAAGAAGTTAAATGAATCGAAGAATAACAATATTAACCTAACCGCTGGTGCTGTCGAACTAGTTCTCATGGAAAATTAATGATAACTTTAGTTCTAAGGTGATTTGGAAGCTGTCGTTTCATGACTTTTACTTTATCATATAGTTACATACAATTACAAAAACTAAGGTGATAAATGGTAAGATACTCATGTTATGAGCATTTATTCAAATATAGAAGAAGTAAATCAGAGTTTTTTTTCCAGGCATGAGTGTGTTCGACACATAAGGGTGAATGTTTCACTATAATCAGTTAACTGTAACCCTTAGCAGCTTAGCGAGATTTTATAGAATAATTGTGCACACCAAGCTTCGTACCAAGTAGTATAATTTTAGAAATATTTCTTTCTTACTTTTATTAAAATGTAAAATTATTCTCCGGTGTTTATTTATGAATGTGTAAATATTAAATGAAGATGCACAAAGTAGTGAATTGTAAAGAGGAGAAAGAAAAACATCACCTAAATTATTCAAGGCATGGCTATATTCAGAAAATAGAAAACAAATCTGATACACAAAATTAACTTTTGAAATGGTTACTGGAAACTAGAGGCAGCCAATAACTTGTAGCGTGAGCAGTTTAAAATAGAGAGTACAGTAACTTGCTGCTTCAAAGTCCTTTGTGATAAATGCAAAATAAACAACAGAAACGTGAGCACGTAATTATTAGTATACTGTAGTTTAATGAAAGGAGTATACATTAATATTTATAGTAATCATGTCATTAAGCAATGAAAAAAATATGTCAGATGAATGCAGTTGACTAAATTAAAATTTAAGAAGGTAATTCCACATCGAACACCGTATACCAATTATTTGGAATAACTATTTCCGTAACATAAAAAAGAAAAAAAAATACAATAATTTTGTACTTACCCCTATCGTAATGAGTAAGTACAACCTTCACTTGCATGTCCTTTATTCTTATGGTTTGCTACTTCTGCGGCCAGATATCAACGCTACTCAAAGACAGCTCCCATTGTCCTCCCATTAGCCAGAATCCTCCATGGCCTCACGTCCAATTTTTCAGGAGAGTTTACTCGATCATAGTAATCACAAAAGACTTTGGTATAAATGGATACTATGAATACCATACCGAAACTAACTGGTAGATGTAATGAGACAGTGTGTACGTCAAGACTGTACAAACACTGATATAAGACTGGTTTACCTGTCCACATGAAGCCTGGAAGTAAAACTCAGAAGAAAAAATAAGACAGTTTCACCAGTATTATCGTTTGTAATACGCAAATATTGTACATATGAGTGACCCCACAAATATGTGAAGCACAATGAATAAAGGAATGAGTAACTAATTTTCCTAATAGAAGGTTATTATGAAGTAAACATATTAAAAAGTCAATTCTTTGAGGTTTTATTAGAGCTTTAGTGAGAGCTTGTTCTGATGCTCCATTAGTAGGGTAAAGATGTGACCTAAGTCAATTTTCGACTCGGCCTTATTTTTTTATCTGGTTTAAATCTGCCTTAATATTTTTTCATATGGATAATTTTTGTTCCTAGTGTTTTTAGTTCAAATTTGAAAGGAAAAATATCGATTCCTACCATGTAGAATATTTGATCACCAAATAAAAGTCCAAAAGTTGGTGACACATTAATTAGTATAACGATTTTTTTTCTTACCAGGCAATTACAAATAGATTCAATTGATAAGATTGCATCTCTACGGAAGGCTGTCGAATCCAATGGTTTCACTAAGGATATGAAATTTTCCTTTTCTGACGACCTGAACAAAGACGAAAAAGAAGAGTTCAAGAAATTACTCTCAATGATGAACACTAATTGTGATGACAGGGCAATTCAGTTATACTTCAACTACTCTCATGATCACTTCAAACCGATATCGGAAGATATATTTATAGAAATACAAAGTGTGAAGTGTCAGTGAGTAGGATAAAGAATAATATTTTTTTGACATGCTGAAATCATAATTGGAAATATTTTATGGTTCTAAATTATTGAATATAATTAATAATTTTTTAAAACTAATATGGTATAAAGCTTTTAAGAAAATTAACACGAATTACTATAATGGTTTGACGTATAAACTCTTATATGATGATTACGCTTTCCTGAGAGGAAGTGATTAATGATTTTAATATCATAGCCTAAGTCAAGAAGTAGAAAATATGATCCTCCACTAGCAGTACAGTTTAGTATTTTTTTTTCTAAATCCTTATACTGCAAAGTATCGCATTGAATGGAATAAACCTACATGTACAATTATCTGATTTAAAAGGTCAATCAAAACTTCAATTGGATGTTTAAGAATAATTCTAAACTTTACATAATATTTCATCCTCCCCCCCCCCCTCTGTCTCTCCCTCTCTATTCTATTAAATGCAGATTGACAGCTTTCAAAGGGGCTGTCTCGTCGGATGAATCTCTCGAATTTTGGAAAAATTATATAAACAAGAATTCAATCGAGCTCGAATTGAGTGTAAACGGAGATTGTGATCTGAATTTGAGAATTTTACAACCCAGTTCGGATGACATATGTTAGTATATTTAATTTTTTTTACACTTTTTCACAAAAGTAGTTTATGAGTAGCTTTCACTTGAGTGTCAATTGCAGGTTCGTAATGGACTGTTGCGATAATTATATAGAAAAATAAATGATATATCTGTGTATCTTACCTCTTTTTACATAAAAAAATACCATGATTATTAAGATTTGAAGTTTTAAGTTAGAGTTGTACAATTATTTTCTTAAATTACTGACTTGAGTTTTGAGGTATTACTTTCTGAGCCCTGTGTATCTTTTTTTTTTTTGATAATTTATGAATTGGTTGAAGGCTTCCTAATCGATCTGCTAAGAATATATCTTCTTGATTTAATTTTTTTGTTATGGGACATATGATCCCACTTGGATTATCCATTGGGATGTATTGTCCTACTAGTCTCCTGGACAGCAATAACAAACTACTGATCTGTTCTATAGTTCTCTAGTTTTAATGCATCTGCTGAATTATTTGGACAGGCAAAGTACAATTTTGGATACGATTGCAACATATTTTCTCATTGTATAATACTATTGGGATATTCATTGCAATAGTAAGTTCCAAGTGTGACAATAAATTACAATCCGTAACAAAAAAAATAATATGTAGGGTTGGATGGGGTATCACTGCGCACAATCCCGCAAACTCTGTATTTACTCAAAAACTAAATATACTAGAGAAACTCTTGTACTTGTGATGAAATGATCATGAATGAGGATGGTTCTCAACCAGTTTCGAAATAACACCTAAATAAATGAAATACTTATTGACAATTTTTCGTTCGCAACTTTTAGTGAGTGCATAGGGGTATCACTGCGCACAGGAAAGGCAGTGCATAAATACAGCACTTACCTGCCCCATCTAAATACATCCTCTCCCCATTTTAATGCACCTCCTCCCCCCTAACTGAACGCCTTCTTTCCCCATCCATGGCTTACTTAATATACACGGCCTGATTTGTTACATTTCTCTTCTTAAAATAGAAGGCCAGACTTTTTATATTATTTAATTACAAGGTGTATTATTTATTGAAAGCTCAGTTAGGGTATTAATGCTTCAGTTAAGGTATTAAAACACATCATTTATGTATATTATAGTAACTATATGATTTCCCAATTAACCTAACTAAAACATAAAAACTAGAAATTGTTAAAGTTGAAACAGTAAGTTGAACATTATTTATAAGTCGAAATTAAAAACATAGCTAAGTCATTTTGGTTTCAACAAGCAGCCATTGATATGTCTCTTAATTTTCTTGAAGTCCACCTCTCTATCTTTTACAGCAGATTCTGTAAGTCTCTTCCTTTTGTTGTTGATACAATTATTAGTTATTATTCTATCCACTCGAGATGAATTAACTTTTTGATGTGATTCACAGAAAATTTTGGCCCTACCTAATGTCCTCAGAATTAACTCTGCACAACACATCTCTAAATTCATCAGAAGCAAAAGTCAGACCACCACGTGTGACGTGACAGCAAAAAGGTTTAAGTTGCAGGTTGCAGCTTAGTCATTTCTTGAAATATTATCCTTTCAAATCAAATGTCCTGAAGCTCAGTACGAGTAAATGCAGCATCTGTCTCTACTCCACAGACCCATCTGAGTCGGTATGGAAACCGGAAGTGAAGATTGGAGAGGAGCTTCTCAGAAGGGATGACAACCAGAGGTTCCTTGGGGTCACATATGGCAGAGGACTCACTTTCGGAAGACATGTGGATGGGGTGACTGAGAAGATGAAGAGTAGGAACTGGTTATTGAGAAAGGTAGCGGAAACAAGCTGTGGCTGAATGAAAGAGGATGCCATCAAAATTTACAGTGACACAGCGAAGCGTGGTAGAAAACGCCAGTACATCATGGGCTCCATGGCTCTCCAAAACCAATCTGGAGAAGGTGAAAAGGGCTCAACTGTATGTGGAGTAGGAGAGCACCCAAATGAGTATAAAAGCGCTTGAGACATTCATGAATGGAATGGAGGTATGGAATAGCAGGTAAGAAGATGATGGGGGGGACTTGCCCTGGAGGTGTGACTCACAAACGAGGAGGTGTGACTCACCAGAGGAGAGGTTAAGGACGTGTTGGACCAGTATGGACGGCTGGACTTGATGTTATACACAGACGAATCAGTGGAGGGGGAGTGAGGTTGGGGTGGGGATGGAATGGTGGTGAGAAGGAGAGAGGTAACGGTTGAGCAACGGGCCGTACATGCATCAGTTTTAGTACGGATAGGAAGGCGATAAGCAAAATGATTTGAGAGCTGCTGGATGAGGATTTGTGTAGAGTGGCGGTGGTAACCGACAGCAGATCCTTAGTGGATGCGTTGCAGGAGGTTATTGAGGGACTGAAGCTGAGATAGATCAGGAGGAAGCTTTGGGAGTTGGAGGAGGATGGTACAACTGGTGTGTGTACTATGACATAGTGGACTGCAGGGCAATGAGCTGGTGGACGAGAATGTAAGAGGGAGGAGAGATGTATCAGGAGCAGGTGAAGTTGGAAAGCTGAGGGAGAAGGGGTACAGGATGCTGATACCAGGAGGAGATACGAGGGGGACTGAGAGTGAATAGGGAGCACAATCTGACTAGAGAAGAGAAGGGTGGACCTGATCAGATTCCGGTCAAGACACCACCCTGCCAAAAGGATATGGAGGAGTATGTTACAATTGGAGGCGAAGGCGCAGTGTAGGTTTTGCGGGCAGTAGAAGAGGAGCAGTGAGCATCTGTGGATGCAGTACCTCCCACTTGAGAGGAAATGGATTTGGGAGAAGTTTTAGGGAGCTACTGGAGGACCTACCACAACAACATCATCCATCGACGTATTTCTTCATTATCACAACGATGTTCCCAGCAACATGTCTGATACTTCTTCTTCTCAAGTTTAATAAATCCTCTGACATTCAGCACCGTTCCCTTGAATTCTGTCAACAATTTCTCAACCTCTAAATCATTATGTTGATTAATCTTCACATTGTCATCAATACCAAAGCCTTCTTGGACAAAACTTTTGATTTTTAAAATCTTATCTGATGTGTTTACATCTTTTAATGACACCAGAAATCTTCCTCTGCTCATCTGACGATATTGTTCATATATCTGAGCTCTAAGGGATCACTTTGAAATTTAGCAGTTAGAACGAAGTTAAAACCATCCGATAGAAGATCTTGAATGAGTGATGATGACATAGTAGTGTCGTTGCAGTGCGTGACTAATTTGACACAACAATGTAAACTTTTCACTATTTTTAAATTTTGCAACGTCTTATTACTTCAATTATTGTGAAAACAGTCGCAGAAAATGTGAAACCAATATCGATATCCTTTCTGTTAATAGATTTAATCCTTATGTTACGTAAGCTTTCATCTTTTGGCAGCCCAAAAACTGTTCGACTATCTTGAGCTGGGAAATTGGTGAAGCATCCCCGACAAGTGCATTTGTTGACCATCTTGAATATTTTATTTGCTTTTATTGTAATTATTCATCCAGTTGTTTCCAATTTTCATAATGAAAATAAAATCATTTTTCACACCTTAAGACAATTGAGACGGAATCTATGATACGCAAGTCAATATGAGATCCTTAATTACTATTGTATGATAAAAAGCCTGACCTTCTATTTCAAGAAGAGAAATGTAACAAATCAGGCCGTGTATATTAAGTAAGTCATGCCCCATCTAAATATCCCTCTCCTCCCATCTTAATCCTCCTCTCTTTCCATCTAAATCCTCCTCTCCTACTATTTTAAACACACTCTCTTCCCATCTAAATACCCTCTTCCCCATCTATTTACCCCTCTCCTTCTATTTCCCCCTCTCTTACATCTAAATCCTCCTCCCCTCCCCATCTAAACGTCTTTGTTTCCCTCTCTACATGTCCTCTCCCAAATCTAATTGTCCCTTACTTTGTAAACACATATTACATCTAAATCCTCCCCCTTCGAATCTAAACGTCTGTGTTTCCCTCTCTACATATGCCCTCTCCCAGATCTAATTGTCCCTTACTTTGTAAACACATATTACATCTAAATCCTCCCCCCTCCCATCTAAACGTCTGTGTTTCCCTCTCTACATATGCCCTCTCTCAAATCGAATTGTCTTTTACTTTGTAAACACATAACAAATCTGCAAAAATTTATCTCTTAAATTTTACGTAACTAGTTAATTACTTATATCAAGGAAATAATACGATCATACTTTTATTGTTAATTAATATTTAATTCAAAATACATCGCGACTTAGCTCTAGAAATACTAATAGGATAATGGTGCGTCTTAATGTTTATGGGAGTAAAGAAGATGTTTGAAAGGATGCTGCAATCAGATTTAGGCTAAATCAAATGGTTTCAAAATTATAATGGGTGCGGAGTGATACCCCGTAAAAAGGGTATGCGCAGTGATACCCGTCCGACCTACTACTCTCGAATTACAAAAGCTCCATAAAGCATGTACAATTAGCTTATAAAGGTGGTTTTATCATGAGAATACCTTACATATTAATAAAACTGTATAAATAACAATAAATAAATAATTTTGTATTAGTATCTGGAACCTCAGGTAATATTGCAATCGTTGATGCCATAAAATGGATATATGGAAATTCAAAATTAGTAATCACGCATCTTGTAACATCACAAGAGTCTCTACAACACAGCTGAAAACTGTTTCAAAGAATTTCATGGATATTTAAAGTCATTTTTCTTATAAATGAAATTAGGTGGGACGTATTATCCCGATCGGCACGAAAAAGATTAACTGACTACGCTATATGCTTGAAATTAATTGTAAATTTTGCAGTAGTTCGATTTTGCTTTTGTTTTGAATTGCATGTTGCAACTAACCACAGTAACACACATAATTCAATTGAGAATCAATAAACTCATACTAATTTGTATCTATATATTTAATTATTGTCAATCATGCAGGCTTTTTGATTAAATACGCTGAGCATTGTCCAAATAAAGAATTGGATGAATACTGTAAAATTGTTGAGTCCAATGATGAAGAAGGTCAATTATTGAGCTTTGCTGAGGTCAAAATAGTTGAGATACCAGTCGATGGGAAAGAAAATGTTCTTCAAATTATCAAGAATGTCACTCCGCCATCGAGAAGGTGAGGATTCAAAAAAATATTCATTTAGAAAATGGAAAAGTATTGTCTTAAAAAAAAAGAAATTACAAAAAAGAAATCAATAATGTATGAATTCCTAATTATATTTCGAAATTTTGATGTTAAATTTATCTTTCTGGTAGATTATTTTTTTCTTTCATACCCAATTAGAATCGATATCAATTTTTTTTTGAATAATTTCTTAAAATTTAACTTTGTTCATCGTGATCCATACTCTGTATTATGGTTATTCGAAAATTCGCTAGAAACGTATATTAATTTTGACATTTCAGGTTCAGGTCTTTGACTCTTCTTAAATGTCTTCTTTCTGACTCTGACATCAATGAGTTGATGAGAGAACTTCGTAATTTAAGTATCAGAGTTGGGGAAGGAGACGAGGAAATGAAATTTTCAAAAGAATTGTAAGTTAAAAGTCAGGGAAATAATATTATTGTTTGAATTACGATACCTGTGCAACGAATTTTCCATCTCCCATGAAAATTTATTATGCCTACTTTAATTTTCATATATTTTGTTTCATAGCTATAAAACATTTTAAATTTGGTAGGTAATTTACTAATTCGGTTCTCCGACATCTAATTCCCTGTAATTTTATTCCTTGTCTTATATTGTTTGTTTATGCTACTAAAATACGTTTATAAATGGAGTATTTTTTACATTTAATTACGGAAATATGCACATTATGATTGGTTATATTTCATTTAAAAATGGTAGATAGAATCACTGGATCGCACAGAGATCAGAAATTAACCAAACGGAGGGTTTTTATGTTAAGATGCCTCTTCAATTGTCTTGTTATGTAATTTGATTGAATGTAAAACCATTTGAATTTAATTTTTAAGCTAGTATTAAAATAGTAACGCATAGAAAAAGTACCACAGTTCTATGAACTGTGGAAAATACACATGTAGAAGCAGTAAAGTATACATTATGTCACTATCGAGCCCCAACCGGAACGCTAATCTTACCTTACGTGAATTGTGTAATGACAAATAAATATCACTTGGATACAAATAAACAGGAATCAATTGAACGGGAATAATTTGAGCGGGAATGAAGTTGTATGGCATCAATTGACCGGAATGCCTATAATCGATATAGCCGCCAGTCTTGAAATCATTTATAATAGCGTATTTTATATTTTTCATTGGAAATTAAAGGCCAGCTCTCAAAAATTTCCGCTCCTTGTTTCAAGTATTATAATAATTCAGAAAGTTAAGCTGCAGTAGATATTCTTCATAATCTTCATTCTACTTCCGATTGGATTAGTTTCATTTCACTATTTACCTGATTTATTTAAGAGAATTAAACTTGGTTTCATGAAAGAGAAAAGTAAGGGAAAAAGTATTATATATAACACCCTTCCACCCTATTTTTTTTTCTTTCATGAAACGACGTTTTCCAATTTCAGAATTATTTCAGAATTCTGGCAATCAGTCCAAACTTTAAATGTCTGAAGGGATTGGTTTAGTTACTGATCTTCATGAAATTGAGTTGTTAGTGAAAAGAAAATAAATCAATAGAAGTTATTGAAATTTTTCTATATAAATGAGTTTAGACACGATAGAATGAGATATTAAAAATATTAGGAAAATTATGATGAACTTTAAGTACCTATAATCTTCTGAAATTGATAACAAATTTAAAATTCGAAGCAAACGATTTTGCAAACTGGTATTTAATTTCAATGATATGAAAAACTACTGAGATGAGAAATAGAAAGAAAAATTGACTGAAGATATAAGTTTTGGTCTCTTCATATCTCCTATATGTTGTTCAAATCATATTAATTTTTTTGAACTAAAATGGAATTTATTCTCTTTTATAGGAAAAATTATAATTATGAGGAAGTTCCTTCTTTCGACATTCAAATATCTCTGTGAGTAAAATTTTTTTTAATAGGAGTTATTGAAATATAAATATTTAATGATAATTAACTCAAATTTAACTTTTGATGAATAAATAATTCCTAGAATCTTCAATTAACATTTTCTTGGTAATATCTTACAGGGTTTACACTTTGAACTCAATGGAGAAGATCGAATGTCTAGTGGAGCAAGTGGAAAAGTATGGTGGAAACTTCTCTTTGCTTGACATTTCTATCAAAGAGGAATTAACAGAAGACCAAGAAGAACTGCTGCAAAGACTATTCTCAACTCTCAAATCAAATTGTTCGGTCGATAAACTGAAAATAAAGTTACACCATTCTCATGATAACTTCAAACCGGTAAAAGATGAAGTATTTGAGGAACTAAGAGACATTCGGTGAGAATTGTAGGATTTTCCTTATGCTTGCTAATGTACCAGATTATCTGTATACAGTGAAATGTCAATTATTTTATTTTAAGTTTGTATCAAGCAGCAGGTCGGCTGACCATTTATATATTTTATAATTTTTTTATGATATGATCAATTGTTTTATTATCAATATTTCGCCAGGACCACCATTGAAGCTTTCGAGGGTGCATTGTCATCACCAGAGAATTTGAACATAATAATGAAAAAGATGACAGAAGATTCATACCTGAATTTGAGTTCCCCCAAACCAAATGCCATAATAGTGTGTCTACAAAATGTGAAATTTAAATTCGGTAATTTTCAAAATATTTAAGGTGTTTCTTACGAAATATCAAAATTCAATATTATTTCTAGTGCTAAACTTACATTTCTTTAGTTCATTAAAAATTTCACGAGGAGTGAAGCTTAATTTTATGTTACTTCTTTTAATCAATACGTAATAATCCACGTTAAATTTTCTACCCTCAGATCTTACCTTCAACTTTGAATTCTTCTCATTTGAAGGCGAAGGTTGTCTTCACACATGGGAAGGTAATAAACCTTCAGTTTTTGTGACAGATGTACCAGCTGATGGTGAAGAAATCCTACTGAAAATTATCAAACATTTGTGTCCAAGATCTGGAATGAGGTTTGTGAATACAGTAAATTAATCACAAGGCTCATTAAAAAGAATTTAAACTTTGTGTTTAAATATTCAAAGCTCCATCCACTAATGAAATATAATCAATTTATTGTTTTAGCAAAATTGGACTTGTGAGGTGTTCTCTCCCAGAACAAAAAATCTATGATTTTGCAAATCTGATATTCTCCGATGAAAGTGATCTCAATATTGATACAAAACTGTGAGTAAATCCATTGAGTAACTAATATATGTAACTAAATATATATTACTGTATATAATGAGGTATAATTTGAGATGATAGTAATTAAGCTATGTGGAATCAATGGCTTAATTTCAAGCTTTCATTTCTAAATTATAATTTTTTATATACAGAATGTTTCATTCAAACTATCCGACACCTTAGTGAGTTTCTTTCTTTCTCTGAATATTTCTCTTCTTTATTTCACTTTGTACTATAAGAGATTATGCCAAATTATATTATTTCAAATCACAAAACACAAGTATCGATGTATTTTGTTTCCCTTCCTCACATATTATATATATTCAAGAAATATTCTGATTTTTGGGGTTGTGTTCGTGGCTGAGATGTTCATTATAAAGACGTCATTTTAGTTTACAACTGTACTTGGTAGATAGTTGCTTCTGTGTCTACGTAAACTTCTACATTTACAATTGGTTTTTAAATTACCTAATACAACCTCTCTCTTATTTCAGACCGGGAGAATTCTGTTCCATTTGTGACGTGGTCCATGAAGAAAATTCTACCATTTGTTGCATTATTGATTATTAATTGATTGTTGAAATGAATTAATTCGAAGAAAAAATGGAACCACAATTTTATTGTTATAATTCGGTTGTTTGAGTTTGCATACATATATTATTCACATATACTATATTAAAATACTAATAATCTATCTATTTACCCATTATTCACATAATATAGGATGGTGCAATGTTAACATTACTCTCATCAAATGCTTAGCACATTTGAAATATTAACCTTATCAAGTAATTTTGCAAATGCATGCATTTATTGCTGCTGCTGATGAACTTTGGTTCAGTTACAATAGCTGTTCTGCAAGTAATATAGAGCTCAGTGCATACATATATCGCATTTACAGGTAAGCTTAAATTGTGTTTAATTGACACTAAATTGCAAAGAAGTTATTTATTTAATTTCCTATTACATATTTGCATTAACGATGATACTGTCATACTAATATATTAGTTTTTCAGTTAAATTTCTTGAGTAGAAAATGGATGACATTAAATATCGTGCTCGTTTTTTTTTCAATCATCTTCTAGTTTTGTGATTAATTTTGGTGTTTTTTTATTGTATGGATTGTTTCAAATAATTAACACTATAGATTATTTTCACAAAAAAAACATGGCCACAGATTGTATACTACATCTCTTATATTTTAATTAATCTAGTTATTCACTAACTTAAAATAAGTTTTTATTTGTCTCAACCAGATACAATGCCACGCAATATAATACCATTACGCAAATTTATTCCTGGTTGTTTAGTCAATGCTAAGAGAGTAATCACGAGAATAATATTTTTGGTCAATTCATTTTTCGTTTTATTATATTTTTTTTTTCGAAGAATTGCACAATTGCAATTTTTGGTCCTTCGAATCTTATAATATTATTAATACTAAAACAAAATACTTTTTTCAAATTCATATGTTAAATATAAAGTTAGAGTTATCATATGATGTCATCGTTTTCCTTGATATGATTATTTTCTAATTATACCTCAATGAAATATTGTTACACAATACACATATATTAAATTGGTTCATTAGACTTTGAATGCATATTTTAACACTAATTATTATGTAGTTGAATTACATAGAAAGAGTGAAGAATGAGTAAGATAGGAAAAAGATACTGAATTTCTCGTTTGTATTATGATACTTCCAATATCATAATACAAATATTCTGTATAATTAAATATATAATATTTCAGGTGAATTTAAGATTCAATCGTCTTTGATCAGCAGCGAATTATGTTTTTTTATGTCCTTTTGACCTTCAAGTTCGTCACATTTTTCAACAAATTTTTAATTTACATCATTTTTTCTTAAAGGTCCACTCAAAATTGAAAACATCTGGAATTGCTTTAAATTTGTAGAGCTATGGTATGTTATAAGAAAAGGAACTTTTCATTTAGAGTTGAAAATTTGCACCGTTCCCTGCATGAAAGCATTATAGTACTTCTATAAAATTAAAACCAGCCATTCAAAAGAATATTGAAGTATATTTAATATCCGGTGTTTGGAATGAATGTTTAAAATGATTCAAGTTTGATTGAAAACTTCAGTGATCCAAATTCTATTTTATGACATAAATTATAAATATATATAAAATTTCTATTTAATTTATTTACATTATATTAAATTATTCTGAATAAATTTGTATTCATTGTTTAACTAAATAAATATAAATCTTATGCTTAATATCATTGTTTTTTTATCATTTTAAATCCGAAGAATATTATATTCGTTCCTATAGAGACATAATGTAAAATTTAAAAAAAAATTATCTCGTATAATCTCTTCATTATACACCAAATAACCCATCCATTTAGTAACATTTTTTGCATGATGGGATACTATGTAAACCACCTTAAAAATATCATTTATATGAGCAGGAGTTGCCAGGTGGGACTCTTTTTGTCTCGTATTATAAAGTTAAATTATACACAAATACATATTTGATTATTTCTAATATTAACAAAAAAGGTCAGTGTCACTTGGTATCATTTTTATTTTCAAATCTTGTGCCTCAATGAGTTAATACGCCAGAAACAAATTGAATGTTAAGTAGTTAATTTTCACATAAGAATACCTCTATCATAACCACACTAGAATTCCATTTATTACAGCATCCAATTGGTTACAGCTTCTCATTGCTTAAATTCAGAGAAGTTAAAATCAAGACAACCCACTATACTGAGTAAAGGGGGAAATATCCCAACCATTCATTAGTGATTTTTTTAAAGAATAGTGACAAATATATGATACAAAATAAACGCGTTAAACACGCTTACAAAACAAATAATTTACCATTCTAGGAATAAAGTATTCACGTTTCAGAACATTTTAATGACAACGAGAAATGAGGTTTTCCGTAGGAAAACATCGTAGAAAATTGTGAAACAATTTTTCTCTAGTTAAACTTATCTATGAAGAATATTTTAATAACAAGGAAAGAAAATATGGATTTTATTTTTTCTCGGCTCGCTCCCTTTAATACATTAATATGAAAGAACCCATATAATAGAATTCATTCCGTCTTCGGAAAGCGTCTATTCTAACATTTGGCATCTTCGACGGGATGTGGTTAGATAAAGATGATAGTAACCATCAATCAACGGTTACTAGAGTGGCATTAATTCTATCAAAGAAGTCTATACAAGGAAGGAAGCAGAAGTGAATTCACTACGGTCGATATTTTTGCCTTTATTAACAGCTAAAAAATCCTTTTTCAAAATTATTTACAAACAAATATGGTTATTAATGATGCACAGTGATACATACCCCTCTACCTCTAAATAATCTTGGGTATGACTGCGCACGGTTGTGGCGGTAAAACCGAATATGAATATATAAATCTCGGTTCTAGAGTTATTGGAGAGTTTGCGGAATTAAAAAATCACCAAAGCAAACTTTTTTCATATCGTTTTGAGAGCACAACATCATTGCAACTTAACTCTAGAAATACTAACAGGATAATGGTGCGTTATGATGTTTATGAAAAAAAAAAGATGATTGAAATTATGGTGCAATCATATTTAGGCTAAAAGAAGTGGTTTCACAATTATAATATGTGCGTAGTGATACTTCATAAAAATGGTATGCGCGGTGATACCCAGTCCGACCCTATTATATGATGATTTACCGATTGTGCACAATCCCGAGAATACACTATGCATTTTTTTAGGATTTGAAAATGTGTGACAATTGGAGATTGGGCAAATATCAGTTGTGCGTTTTATCAAATTGCATATTCTTATCAATAGCATGCAATTTTATTGGAAACTTTTTTTTCATTCAATTCAAAAGACGATAATTTTAAATTAAAAACAAAGGGAAAACCATTAATTGGGGATAATTCCAAAAGTTTAGTACAATGTTTGTGGTCTCAGTTAAAGTAAAATACCAGTTTTGTTCAAGTTTTCTAACTAACAAACCAATATTTTGTTATTACGTTATTATGTATAGCTTTAACTATCATATTTTGATGAAATGGACCGATTAAATTTATAAATAATAGATTATATATCCCATCACTGTTGGTCCTGCTTCATACCTTATACCTGCCTTGCAGACTCTCGAAATTGTCGCGCATTTTCAGTGATCTCAAAAACTGAGAGCGCATTCTCGGAATTGCACAAATCGGCAAATTGCAATGAACAAAAACAATTATCCATTTTTATACCTTCATTTTCTCTCCCTAGCTTTCAAAGATAATTTATATTTCGGTAGTTTCAGAATGAAAATCGTTCTCTCAGATTATATTAGGTACTGCCGTGGTGACCACTCCGGTCGGCTTAACAGCTGCCTCGAACCTGCTCTTATTTTTATTGGGTAGCTATCTCACCATATGGAATAATCAACTGCTACAAACTCGAACTTTTTTTTCAAAATCAATTTGTAAATAGAGTTGATATAATATTCCTCCTAAATTTGATGGTATAATACTACGATGACATTCAGCATAAGACATTTATTTAATCAGCATAACAATCAATACGAATAAATTCATTGTAACTAAGCATTAGGTATATGAAACAATTATAGAAGTAGTATATATATTTATTTAATTCATTTTCCACATAAGATATATATTCCGAGCATATATGTTAGTTTCAACAAAAAAATGAAATTTAAACATGCATAGAGACTCAAACTAAGGGAAACAATAGGAACACGATTTCAATAAATAATTAGTAAATAGAAATTAAATAAATAATCATTCATCTTATTTGCTCAATTACTATACGACTACAGGTAAAATGAATTAATCACACTAAAATTAAGCTCATCAACTTAGTACCTAAATGCGTTTTGTTTACGCAGACAATTTATTATTTAATATTAAATTACACATCATAACAGTTGCATAATATAGGACATGTAATAACATAAATGACTTAGCTACAACTCTGAATACATCCATTATAAAGGTTAGTTTATAAAGGATAGTTATAAATATATTAATATGTGTTGCTCATTATAAGGGTATATTAATTGTCACACTGCACCATGAAATATATTATGAATATTAGGTATATAGATAGATTATAATTGAACAATATATATTTATATTAAAATTAATGTATGATTAATAAGAAATATAGCAATAATTGTTTTTTTGTTTAAAATAGTTATCGATAATTATGTATACATGTGATAAGCAATATAACAATAATAAAAGAAAACACATAATCGTTCTATTAGGGTATCCCGCACTTCATATTAGCTGACAGAGCACAATTGCCAGTGAAAAATTATAAGAGAACCGTAATATAACAGACCAATTATTAGTAATATAATTAAAAACACTGCAATATTCAACAATAAAATTAGAAAAGACGTAAAATGATGCAGCATAAAAAGAGACTCATTGCCAGATCTCAATAATTACTGTCAGAATATTATTTTCTTACTATCCATTCTTTGATATCAATTGACCATTGATTGGAGTGTATCAGTAGTAGTGCCTTCTAATTTAACTTACAGTATCTTTAAATTTGATAATGTCATTGGATAAACTACTGAAAATACATAATAATATTGTATCATTGAAAGGACAACAACAACAATTTGAATAAGAATATATGCATAACATGTTACTGGGATCAGATAATTTGTCTAAAATAATTACCAAGGTTATGATACTAAGAGTGGAGATTTCCCTTCATACCATACCACTTCACTTCCTTGAAAAAAAGTTTTTTAGCGATGATAAATGTCTATTGATACCTCCCATAATTGATGACAGTTTTTCTTTCAATTTCTGCCTAGGAATGATAAGATCGTATGATGGGATATCATCATAACTTTTAAAGAGGCTAGTGTCGCCTTTCTCATCATCTTCACAATCAAGGAGTCCCTCTTCTTCTTCTTCCTGACCAAACGCCCCCGTCAGGGGCGCGGTCCCTCCTCCGGCTCCCGACCACCGCAGCCCCTCTGGTGCCGAGCGAGGTTGGCCGCCGACTGCTCCCGCCTGCAAAAAATGCACATAACCCTCTTAGTTCTAAAACCCCTCACTGCTAATTCTACCTCTACGTCTTCCCCCCCCTCCACCCGTAACCCTACCCCTGCCCCCCCTACCAGCCCCCCCGGATCCCATACCTGCCTACAACTCCTTACATGCCTAGCATAATTTGCCCGACTAACTACCCTCCTACACTTATGGCATTCCCTCCTATTCCCATCTACTGCTACCCCCCCACCACATGTTTCCATGTGGTTCTTCCTAGCCCCCTCAGTCTCTAAGCTTACCCCACACCTATCACAACTAAACCTAACCCTATCCTCAGCTAACCTATGCATCCTTTTCTCATGCACCACTAACCCCCCCCTAGACTTACATACCTTGTCACACCCTTCCCAGTGACACCTAAAACCCTCTACCTCTTCCCTTCTATCCTGAGCTACTACCCTATCTACCTTTTCTTCCCGTCTACCCCATTCGTACTTATGCCCCTGCTGCCTCTCCCATAGCTCCAAATGCTCCCTCCTCTCCTTCACAATCTTCTTCCACCCATCCCTATCTCCCACTAACCTCTCAACATCCGTATAGTCCACACCTGCCTCCCTAAGTAACCTCTTCCAATACAGCCCCGTCTTCCTCTTCCTACCTTTCTTTTTCCCTAATCCTTCTAGTCCCTCATACCACCCTAACACAGCTGCCTTAACCTGCCTATCGTTCCCCATCCTCATCACATGCCCTAACCTTTCTAGTACCCTCACTTCTATCTTAGTCCTAATCGATCTAATCCCTAACCTGGCCCTAACATCCCACATATTCTCCCCCCTACTTTCCATTTGCCTTAGTGGCTCCCCATTCCTATTACTCCAAACATACCTATACTTCCTATCTATCCAACTCTGTAACTTCTTTATATCCTTCCCCCACCAAACCCTAACACTACAATCAAACAATAACCCACTCTCTACACAACCCTCTAGAATCTTACCCTGCCACCTCTTACTTAGCCTAGATCCCTTTAATTGCCCCTTAACCTTAGCCCATAACCCATTTGCCCGTCTAATCCTATTCCTACTATCCTCTTCAGGTCCCATCCAAGATCCTAGCACCCTAATTCCCTCACTATCTCTATCCCCAAAAACTAAAACCTCTTCCTTATCTTCGTTATTCCTCTCCTCAAACTTACCCATAACCTCCTTAATCTTCCTTACTCCCTCTTCTAATTCTACCCCCTCACCTATAATGGTAGTGTCATCGGCAAAGAGTGACGATGTCAAGGTCAGACTCTTTGCCTCCGAGCACCCCTTTTCCCACCTACCTTCTCCCGCGAAAGACCCCCCCGGTATCCAGTGCCACTTTATTCCCACCCTTTCACCCCCTAGCTCCCTTCTAGCTTCCTCCGCCTGTCTGATCACCGCCTGGTGAAAAACGTTAAACAGAACAGGCGAAGTTGCACACCCCTCCCTCAAACCCCTAGCTGGCACCCATTTCTCACTAACCCCCTCCTTTCCCCTAACCCTATATTCCGTCGTCTCATGCAAATCCTTAATTACCCTTAAACAATTCCCACCTAACCCATACCTATCTAAAATGCCCCACAAGCAAGGCTCATTTACTCGAGGATATGCCTTCCTCAAGTCCAGAAGCCTTGCCTGTGGTTCCCTATCCCCTTGACCCCCTGTCCTAAGCCTATAATCACTAACATCTTCCCATATCCTCACCATGACCTGGGTCGCGTCTGCGGTCGACCTTCCCCTTCTAAAACCTGCCTGATTTTCATCAACTAACCCTAACTCTTCTACCCACCATCTAAGCCTCTTAGAAATAACCCTAGCTAGAATCCTACTTCCCATAGCTAACAGACACACCCCCCTATAATTATCCCTATTATTCCTATCTCCCTTCTTGTGTAGAGGCACCACTAATCCCCCCTTTAAACCCTCTTCCCACCTACCTGCGCTTTCCCTAAACATAAACTGAACCATCCTAACTACCTTTTCCTTAACTTCCCTACACGCATTCCTGATATAACTTATCCTAACCCCATCTTCCCCAGGCGCAGAATCTTTGATCTCCTTGATCACCTCCTCTATCTCCTCCTCTCCCGGCTCCTCATTCATTAGTTCGTTAGCCTCTTCTGCTTGCCTGCTCCCTCTTAAATCCCTAACTCTACCTAATACCTCTTCTAAAGTTTCCCTATCTTCCTCATACCTATCCCTCGATACTGCCTCAAAATGTTCCTTAAATTCCCTATTTGTAATTGTAGTGCTAGCTGGTGCCTTCCATCCCCTAGTCCCTAAATTCCTTAAAATTCTATACATATCCCCTACTTTTCCCCTCCTACTAGCATCCTCGCACTCCCTAATCTTCTCCTCCCACCATTCCCTCTCCCATGCTCTAAGACTATTCTTTAAATTACTACGTGCTAATCGTACCCCTTGTCTAACCTCTTCTAATTCCCTATTTAACCTATCTTCTACATCTCCCCCTCTATTCCTTAACCTAGCTCTATACTCCTGCCTACCTACTACCTCATTCCTACTCTCTACCCACCTACCTATTTCCCTCCTCATTATTTCTATTTCCCCCTCTCTACCTATTGTCCATGGATTTATTACCTTCCCATCCCTCCTACCACATACCTCATCAGCTACTTCTATTAATAATTTCCTAATCTTATCCCATTCCATTTCCCCTAAGTCCCCGTCCTCCCAATCTACCTCACTAAACTTTTCTCCCGTCCTTCTACTAAACTCCCTACTCTTCCCCTCATCTCCCAACACCTCCCATTTAATGTTAGGTGCCCTTTCTCTTCTACCCCCTACCTCCCTCCATCTCTTACCCCTATACCTTATCACTAGTTTCTTTGGCCTATGGTCAGAGAAAGTATTTTCTCTGACCGTCCCTACACTCCTAACTAACCTATGCCTATCTACTCCCTTAACCATGAACCCATCTAACTCATACCACCTCCTATACACGTTACTAAACCAAGTCCCCCTATTCCTATGTGGCATGAAACTATTTACCCACGCTAACCCCTGTTCCTCACACCAATTAACTAGATCTTCCCCCGCAGTACTCCCTGGCCCTATCCCAAACTTCCCACTCACCCCCCTTCTCTGCCTATTTGACCCTACATTAGCATTAAAATCCCCTCCTATTACTAATACCTCCCCCCCGCTAGTTATACTTACCTGATTTTCTAAATCTATTCTATATCTATCCATTCCCTCTAAATCCCTACCCCAAATAGGCTGATAAGCAGCGACTAATCTAAGGCCCTGGAGGGTGACTGCTGTCACCCTCTCTCCTAACCATTTCTTCTGACCCTCCCTCTTCCAACTATCTAAAGCTTCCCCTCTAAGAATTATCCCTGACTTCCTACCGTGAACTAAAGCTATTTGGTCCCTATCATCTCCTAGCCAAATTACCCCCTCCTGGTCTGAGTTAAGCTCAGAAACCAGGACCATCTCCCATCCCCGTCTAACTATGTAATCTAAAATTCTACCTAACCTTCTCCTATTGTGATCCCTTAATGAAACTCTTTGTAAATTCCATGTGACTATTGTGGCTTCCCTCCTATTCTCCCCCCCACCCACCCCTATTCTTCCCACCCTTCTATTTCTATACCTACGACTATTTCTAACCCTTCTTCCCTCCCCACGACTTCTCCTCCCCCTGGGCATAGGTCCAGGGTTTGGATGGATCGTCCTAAGACTTACCTCTACTAGCAGCCGACAGTGTCTGCCCGACACCAGAGGTACCCCAGTGGATCGGTCACCGAAAGTGCCCTCGCCGTACAAATGTTTAGGGAGGTTGGCAGGCTGGCTAGACCGGCCTCCCTCCGTAGTCCCCCCGGGGGTGTGAGGCCTCTCCCCTCTCGGGGAATCCGCCCCACTCCTTTCCGGGTGGCCCGGTGGTCTCTTGGCCGCATCCGGAGACAACCCCGGAGCGTTCCCCCTCGCTCCACGTGGAGGCTGCCCACCAAGCGAGGCAAGGATAATATCTTAATAATTCTCACTTCTTAGCAACATCTCGTATAATAATATAAGCGTTTTTCTTGCCATCAGAAGGTACATCAGACAACACAAAACTGCCACCATGTTTCGCAGAATTAATTGAATCACCATCTTTTTCGTGATTTGTGTAGGTATCGGAATATTTCAATCTCAGCTTTGCATCTGAAAGATAGAGGAATTATATTACTTAGATTGTTTAGAATCGATTTTATATTATTTAGTACGCCTTGGTTGCTAATATATTTATTTTATTAACAATAATAATCTCCATTTCAATTAAGAGTCATATGGAGAACTCACTCCAGAAGTAATTTGTTCAAGCGAATTCTAAATAAAATTGTCATCAATTATGATTTTTTTTCAATTTTGGACATATAAGTCATGAATTTTCTTTTGTTATGTCTGAAAATATTAAAATATTAGAATACACTCAATAGTAGGTGAATTACCGAGTAGGAATTGTTCATTATTCATAGATTACTTACTATTCCCGAAATTGGTTGGGTACATATTCTTCAAATTGAGATCGTGACTCGCTGGCACTGACCATTCAATGGAAGATGTTTCTTCATTCATCTTACTTTTTAAAACATCAAATACTTTTCTAGAAGATATTGCGATTTGAATACGATACAGAGTACATCTGAAAAATAAATAATGTGCAGTCAGTTTAGTAAGGCATATGAAGTATATTTATACTATTTCTTGAGAGAAATAGTAAATTAATATCAATAAATGTAAATAAATTTAGTAAGAAAATTGAATTAGAAAAAAAAAACAGTAAGATCATATATGTATATAAAAATTGTGTATATTCTTCATCCAAATATATAAGAAGCTATAGTCAAATGAGGTATAAAATATAAATTTTAAATAATGATAATTACTGACCAAATATATCAATTATCATATTTATTTTCGAAAAATGATTTATATTCATCAAATTTTATCAATTGAGAAACAACAAATACTGTGATAATTTCTCTGATAACAGTTTTTTTAATACACTTACAATTATCTTTAAATTGCTTCTTTTTTTAGGGACAACGATTAAAATCACACCTTTATTTGAATGCATTAATATTGGCTGTGAGAAATATAAGCTATGTAATGAAATATCAAAAATATTAGAAATGTTGTATTTTATTTTAATAATTTTGATTAATTCACCTTGCATCTTGTAGCTCCATCAGAACATCTTCTGATATCGGTTTGAAATTCCAATAGGAATATTCAAATTTGAGGGATAATTCCAATTCGATTGGACCAGATTTCATCAATTTGAACAACATCTTCAATTTCTCTTCATCCTCTCCTGTCAGATCCTTTGGAAGGGTAATTTCTATTTTGATGAAGTAGCTTCCATATTCTAGCAACTCAACCAGAGGTTCTAATTCCTCAATACTGTTAGCTGTGAACTTGCTGGAGAAATTTGAGAAAACAATTACTAAGACATCGATCAAAATCAAGGATATTGGACTGATATAGCTCATGATACAATAACTACATGGTTTACTCGCAAAAGAGACGAAATTGAGTTTCTTCTGAAATTCCCCCCTCGTGACGTCATAGAGGATGGTATTGTGTATTAAATTTTTGTCACTCGTATAGGAAATTCATTTTGAAAGCATTAATTATCATAGTTTCTTTTTATTTATATAGGAAATATTAAGCAATCAGAAAAATGGTAAATAAGATTTAATAAATATTAATAAATGAACATTAATTAATTGAATTATTTTTCCTTTGGTTCAAAATTAGTGTTTTCTATATTAAATAGTCTCAGGGATTTTTTTTAAGTTATTAGACATGATTTGGTACAATTATGAACATATGGGGATTAATGAAACTAAGAAATAACCGCTCTTAAATGTATTTCAACTTGACGCAATCAATGTGCGTGAAAAACTAACTAACAAACAAAGAACGCAATACCATAATAGAAAACTTCCTTGCAGAAACTTTGTCAGGGGTGACTCAACAAAATATATGACATGAATTAAAGTTGATTATAATAGAATTAATAACACCGTGAATTAATATATTAAATAGGATGACGTATTCGTAATTCTCGTAAAATTCTTTATGTGAATGTCATGAAAATGGTATGTAGTAAGCTGTATTTATCGATCATTAAATATAAACAAAATAGAATGGTAAAACCTCACTTCTATGACGTCAAAAACTATTCCCGCATGATGATAGGGGTTTGGGGGGCACATGCGCGCGAGCATACCTGTTAAGTCATTATATCATGAATATAGCTTTTAGTAAATATGGTTGAATTAAAAGAAACCTCAATTTTCAACTATAAATCACTCTTAATATGTAAAAAAACAAATCAAAAATCATTATCAAGCAAAATTATGAAAAAGAAATGCAATAATTGAAAAAGTTGACATTTCTTCAAAATATATTACTAATTCATAAATCATCTAATTATTCCAATTATCACATTTTGAAAAAATACGTAATTAATATATATTACGCTTATTTCGAAAGTTTTAAGAATAATTTTGACGTCAGTTTAAGGTTAAAAGGATATGTTTTTTTGAAAATCTACCTCTTGTTAGTGATAATGAGACGGGTTTAAAATATGTATCAATATAGGTGACAAAGTTAAATATTATAAATTATATAAAAGTGTTCTGTATAAAACATAGTTGATTTTTTTAGATGAGATTACTTTTTTTCAATTACTCACTAAGGAAGAGATAATTCATATGCAGGCGAAGAATCCTTGTCATCATTTCTGAAATTTTTGAAACGATTAGTTAATTTTGGAAGATATTTTAATCCATTCAATTTTACTATTTAAAATGTAAAAAGGAAATCAAGGAAGAAATTGACCCTGGTGACAGTTTCCCGCAGCGAATTGTTGACAGCGAAATGTCCGGTGGCAAATGGTCTTGTCACCTAGCTATGACTAATTAGCACCGGAATTTTTGTGAAACTAGCACCATCTATTATTAAATAGGCATCTATTCACTTTTATTTATAATAGCATGAGTCAACTAGTTACTATATTTATCCTGTGTTTTCGTCTGAAAACATTTCTCTAAGATTATACTTTTGGTTTTTAAATTAAAATATAATAGTTAAGATGATTAGGTATATGCCATAAAGATTATTTACACTGCAACGAGAGGGTTAATTTATCAATTTACATTGATTGCATTGTGATATGCATTTCTATAACGTTTGGCATATATTGATCGTTCACATTCTTTATAGCGCCACAAGCAATACTAAAAAGTACATCATCTACATTACAACAGTCTTTGATTGAGTCGTAGTTCTTTTTTATAATTATGTGATTATAAAAAAAATAGGGTTATCTTGCGAAATTTAGGGTTATCTTTATTAAGCTGCGGGTCAAGATGTCATGTCATTATACATATTTGATATAAAATCACTCAGCTATACCTACCTCTTTATTAAGTTTTCTACCGGTACAATAACATTAGCATTATAATTTACTTACAGTATTTTTTTCACTCCTGTTTCTTCTCCATCTCCAGCTTTGATGCCTGTTGCAAACACTTTTAGCATCAAATCTTTGACATCAGATTCAGAGAGAGAGCATCTTATTAATTTCAGCTTACGTACTCTGAAAATGATATTAGATGATTTAACCGTAAATGACTGTTAGCTGTAAAAGTCCCCTACAATCTAATTATAAACTCCTCTAGAAATTCTTTAAGTTTATAGAGATGAAGTTACATAACATATCGCAGTTAATAGAATTTTTTAATTAAATATTTGCTTCGCACACTCAACCCTCACTGATCGACATTTAGGATAAAGTTTGGTTTACACGTACAGATAAATCTTAAGATCAATTGTAAGACCTCAGATCAGATGAAAACTCTGTCATATTTGGACACATCCGATATATCTGAATGTCTGTCAGTTGTTCACGAAAGATCACGATGATAAGTTGGATAGTGTGTCTAGCGACGATCTTCTTTCGATTGGATTTGGTGCTGTTAGCACATACATCAACATATGAGAATAACACAATGAAATCTGAGTACTACATGGACAAAAGATTCGCTTTTAAAGCGGCTGAAGCTTTCTCATACAAATTTGTTGAGTATACATACATACTAATTAATTTGTGTAATGCTCCAAGAATACATGCATTTAAGTTAAAAAAAAGGTGTCCCTGTGTTAATTTATTAAAATAAACCAGTAAATGTTAAATTTACCCTTATACTAATGCAAATATTTTTTTGTTTTCTCTCGTTATTTTATTGCCATGGTAAATTACTAGATACATAGTAAAGAGTCTATAGACTACTATCATTCAAAATAATGGTAATATAGAATTTTTTCTCCCAAATGATGATAGGTTCTCCGCACTCTGGTCATGAGAGGTTTAAAATTACATATGATACGGGAGCTGTAGGATGAAAATTATCTGTACCAAATCGCATTATTGGTGAAAGTACATGTTGGGCACATATAATTAAGTTGTGATGTAGCATATCCATCTAAAAGGGTCACATTTCTTGTTGTGCGTTTTTAATATCGCTTGATGCTTTCATTTACACTTCTTTATTTTCCTATCCCTACACTCCCATTTAGGAATGCTTATAAATTTACTTTTACTTCATTTATTTGTACTTTTTTGAAGCTTCCTGCGTTTGTATATATCATCAGCGCTGCTCTCTGTTCTAGTAGACGACCTGACTTTCTTTACATCTTTCCTAGAAACGCTACGAAGTTTTTTTAACCGAATCTATATTGACATCACCCTCACATTTTTTAAAGTTTTTCTAAAAGCCGTTCACAGGCTTTTTTTCTTGTTTCGGTCAATGTCGGAATAATATACAGAACACAATCATCTTCGAAGTTGCCACTGGAACAACTGTCAAGGAAACGCACGAGCGGGAAGAGCCAAAATCAAGCAGCCACATCCAATCAACACATTAATCGTTCGATTAATGTGTTGATTAATCGTTCACTGTTCAACGAAAAATGGATAAAAAATTTGAAAATACGAGCTCTATCTTAAATTATCGTATATATAATGGTAATATATTTTAGGTACACATTAAGGGTAATGGCACACTATTTTAGGACAATGGTATTTAGGTAACGGTATATTTAGCCTTTTCGAATATGTCTATCAGATTTTCTATTGTTCTGAATTTCTCGATATTGGGCGACCAGGAACTCTATACAGAAGTTGTATGTGGTGAATGGAACATAAAAGGGGATGGCTTCTATTGGACACCGAACAGTTTTAATTTGGATTGTGTATTGTATGTTTTTAACACTATTTGCTGTTTTAGGGGATAGCGCTAGGCTAATGATTTCCAACAACGAGGTTAATTAGGCTATCACCTCTTGATTTTCATATTCTCTCCTTGAGTGCAGCCACCTGTGTTTGTGTCCCTTTTCGTCACATTCCTTGGTAAGTGATTGTATTCACTTAGTAGCTTTACTGGATATACTAGAGCATTGTCACCAACGGTGGTAGGTGACTTAGTTAACGGAGCCACTTTCCTTTCTAACTTCATCCAGTCCATTTTATTTTATTTCCTATTTAAATATTTATTGACTTAAATGAATAAAGGTTGGCAATGGGTCCTACTTTTTCTGTGCTTGAAATTTGGACGGGAGAAGATAAATCACAAGGTTAACTTAAAATACTCATTTAATAAAAATATAAAACCAAATTGGAAATGGTTTGCTATAACCAGTGACCTTAGTTTCAATGAATAGAATATGGATTAATAGAGAATATAGTGGAAGAATTCTTTAAAGGAAGAAAGGATATAATCAACATATTATGTTAGTGAATCATCTAATAGATCCTTTAACAGAGAAAAACAGAGTTTTGCTGAGCCTAATTAATAATGTTAATGAATATTAAAAATCGCACTTATGCTTACCTTCCTGTGTTTGGATCGACATTTCTAATAATATGAAGAGCATTTTCTTTCCCATCAGTTGGTATGTCAGTTATTTTCAGATATGGTATTCCTAGATCTCCCACAGCATTTTCTGGAAGGACTGTTTGCTTATCTTTTGGAATATTGTCCGAATATTGGATGGTACAACCTGTAAAAAGTGAACTAGTCAGAATTTGATTGGTCACAGTTTACAATTAGATTATTTCTTGTTGATTTAGTATATCCTACATAAAATCATATATGTATTATATAACCAATACGTAGAATTATGGTAATTTGTTTCTTCTACAATCATTATGTAATAAATTAAACTTGGACTTGTTAATATTATTCTCAATTTTCCTGGAATAATGAATACAATTGTTATTTATATATTTATAGCTATTAAGCTACTATGATATCAACTCACACAAGTTGCATATGGTAGGAAGCAGAATACTATAATTTATATTTATTTGGGCAGATGAACTTATTTGAAGATCAAACTCATGCTCTTCCTGCTTAGTTTTGAGAACGTTAAGAACTTCGTTAGATGAGACAGCGCCTTTGAATGTGACGAGTCGAGACCTAAGAAAATTAAGCATCAATTATCATATATTACTTAAAATTTAAGGGCAATTAACTAATTTATTTAGTTAGAGAGTGATAATTCTTCTTATCTTACCCAAATTGTAAATGTGTGGTCTTAATTGAAGTCTTTCGATTTATCTTTAACATTAAATGATCCACTGGAAATTTCTACGAGTTTATAGATTCTAATACAAAACAGAACAAGATAATATGGTATCAAAATTATTTTAAACGAAGTCCTCTTTTACATGCTTTATGAGATTGTTCCTACTAACTTATTTTTTTTACTTATTCTATCTTGCTTTCAATTAGATTTTTAACTGTATTTCTTCGAGCGCATAAATAAAAAGCCAGGAACCTGCTTTAAAAAATATTACACACTCATGACTCATTGTCTGTACATCTGAACGACCACACATTGCACATTTGATGCACATGCCCAGCGGATATATGAGCCGGTGTATTATGTTTCTATGAGACGCGTGCTTTCTTGAGATATTGCTGATTTGAGGCAGTGACTTATTAGTATCAAGTGTGCAACGATAGTGAGAGTAGCTGAGTAGCTCTTAATTATGTATACATGATACTATTCGGGATATTGATGTTTTGCACATTGACAAAAAATAATCAATTTTTAAAATGCTGGTATAGGTTTGTACTACATTTTGTGACTGTTTAATCGATAAACGGGACATAAATGATTATTGAGCACATTGATAACACTAAGTCAATTTGTTTCATGCTTTCTTTTTTTAATTTAAATTCACAACCTCCTTTGAGTACAATAAATCTATTGTACCACTCAGCAAAGTGATTTCGTGAGTGATTGTGTCTAGCGTTGAGCGAAAACTTTGGGAGTTTGTTTGTGACTTGTATTTTGAAATCCAGCGCCAAACCCTGGGATTGTAGGATTTTTTTCAGCACCAACCTGTTATTCTTAGGATTTCTGTTGTATCATTCCACAATACCGAATCCTTAAGGAAATAATAGACTTGGAGTTTTATCTACTGCATCGAACCCTACCTATGAAACTGCTGATACTTTATTTAAAGGTGACTCATCTGATGATCAAAACTTTAGTTTCTGTTGTTTGACCAACATAGAAATAGATGAACAATTAAAAGAAAATTAAATAAATTATGATATAATCAAAATCAATTTACATATTAAAAGTTCATATTAAAAGTTTCGGCTTAAATCACTATAATAATACTCTATATTTATACCTTGGTATTGATGTAATAGTAAAATATAAAATGAAATATATCCCATATGCACTTCAAAATACCAAATAAAACAATTCGTGGACGAATTGTCCGTGGACGAGATGTCCGTGGACAAATGTCCGTGGACGAAATGTCCGTGGACGAAATGTCCTAGACCCACTAACTTGACATTAAGCAATTCCATCAACACGTCTTCTCTTATCTGTTTGAAGTGGTCATGTGAATAGTTGAGCTTCAATGATAGTTTCTTAACAGATGAAGTAGAATTCAATTCAGATAGGAGTTGTTTCAACTGATCTTCATCATCCCTTGTTAGTTCATCATCAAGTGAAATATTAACTTTTGAAACATTTTTCACAGATTTGATCAATTTTCGCAAATGATGAATTTCGTTGATAGATTCCACGTCGAACGTACTGTTGCGGATATTAGAAATTTGATATTTTGTATTAACTTATTAACTTCACAGAAGAAAGATATGCATTTACTTCACGCATTCATATTTTTATAATACGTACTCATTATATTCAAAATCTATATAAAACTATTATAAATGCGAATTTCATTAATCGATCTTCTACAAATATTATTTTAGATGGAATATTATTTAAGTTCATAACTACGACTACTCACTAAGGAATTTTAATATTAACCGCATCATCTTGATCCTCGTCGACACTGAAAAATTAGATAGTAGTGGTGAATCATATACGACAAACGAATTGATGTTGATATTGATAATTGGAAATTTTCATAATAATATATTTTTGACTGAAAAATAAAGAGCAGCTAGTTTTCTTGAGGGAAGGTACAGTGTTTGGGATGGTATGTATGTAAATAAAAAAAAGAATTAAAAATACGAATAATAATTTTTGATTATTTGCAAATGAACTATGAAAACTATTTAAAAATCACAGTCACTCACTAAGGAATTTCTATATTGGGTGAATCAACTGCATTATCAGTATCAACTTTCTAGAATAACAGAACTGTTCGAAAAATTATTATCGAGTATGTTTCGACATAATTAAAAGGAAAGCCACTATTCTAAGGTATACTAGATCACGAGTATTAATTTGAAAAAAGAACAATGAAGAAGATAAGTTAGGGATACATTAGTTCTACTAAAATCTTGTCAATATTTAATTTAGAAGGTTGGAAGAATTTAAAAGTACATATCAGACCTGCAATCTTCGTCGTCTGTTTCATTCTCTCTCTCATTCCCAATTCTGAAATCAGCTGCAAGCAATTCTCTTTTCAACTCATTGACGTCAGATTTAGAGAGAGAACATCTTTTCAGGTTTAAGCTTTCGAACCTAAATGAACATAAAATGTTACTGAATATTTTTACAGACCATTTAGGTCCATATCTTATTATTTCCATATCATATCATATTATTCACTGTTCCAATATTACTGCTAAATGTTAAATTTCAATTCCTGTTTCTATTTATATATTTCTAACATACATAGATAAATTATTCAAAATTTAGTTATTTCATATGCGTTATTGTTTGGTATGATTTCAAACATTGGCTAAAAAGTTGATTCTCGAATGGCAGGCGCTAGTGTAATGAAAACTGCTCGAATGCTTGACGCTCAAAATGACTTCATTTGAAACCGAAAGATTAACTCCCTCATGAAAGTCAAATTTTACTAGTGAGACCTTCGGTCTACTTATTGAATTGTTAGAGTAAATCACTTGTTCGAAGACCACAGTTCTTGAAAACACAGCAGATCTCAGTGAGAAATTCATATTTCAAAGAGCCAACATCTCCTAATAACTGTACGTCAAGACATGCGAAATTTTGATTACTCAGAAGAGTCCAACTCCTATATATTAAAAGTAAACATTGATTAACCAAGTAAGTATAAATAGACTATTTATATGTCTGTCCTGCAGATAATAATGTAACTAAATGAGCGTACTAGAAATAATTACTGATAAAACTCGCATTTACATTAATGTAAATATTCAGATTATAAAAAAAATTAGATTTATAAATACTAAATACAAATTTGATAATTCTGCAATGAAGATAAACAGTAATCTACTAACTTTCTAGTTCCTTCAGGAGCTAAATATTTTATTATTCGAAATGCTTGATTTTTTCCATGAGCTGGAATACTATCCAGACTCAAAGATGGGTATTTATACTTTTCCTCATTGTAAGTCGAATGTTCTTCTGTGCTGTACATATCATCGCTCTCATCTTCAGTGTACTGGATATTAAAATCTGAGAGCAAATATATAATTATATTATATAAATAAGCAGGAAAGACCAAGGTATTTAAAAATGAATCGAAAATATATATCAATTATTATATATTTACTATTTAGGTTGTAAGAGATATATTGATAACAATTTCTTTTACTCACGTAAACAACATCTAAGTCCAAGTAGTGTTTTAAGATTTAGTTTTGAATCAAAGGTTACGCTCAATTTAAGATCTTCCATTCCGTGCTGAAGTACCTTCTCCTTCAGGAAAATAAGAGAATCTTGGGTTGAAATGGCCCCCCTAAACTTCTTGAATTTACCGCTGTTCGAATGAAAAATAGTTTTTAAAAACCTTATTATAATTCAAGTGACAATTTTTTTTAAATCCAGTGACTCAATCTAGATTCAAATTTGAACTCATTCCAATGATCAACTTGTGCATTTTTATTTTTTTAGATCGTTTATTGAAAAGATATACTATAAATGGATGCAAATTGAACAAAATAAAAACAATTTATATTTTACGAACTAAATTTTGGAGGACGACAGTTCACATTTCCTATTATTTATAATTTTATATATGTTTTATATTCAAGCCACAAACCAAAGTCTTCGAAGCGCAAAAATTGAATTGTTCGTGGTGGGACTTTACCCAATCGCTAAGTACTACTGTACACTCAGAGAAAGGATTAGTTGAATCAAATCAAATTTGATTTGTTCTGACTCATATGAATGGGTTATTTTTGCGCCTACCTACGTGGTGAGTTGCAGGTACTACTTAAAAGTAGTTAAATTAACGTGGGTTAAAACAAAAACAGTCGTTTTAACTCACTCCTAAACTTAAGCTGAAAGAAATTAATGCAAAAAGTTACAGAAAACTAGAAAAAGTGAAGGCTATTATAATATCATTAAATTATAAGTTAATTGAAAAAATTATTATATTCATTTTAATTGAAACAAAAAAATCATACTGTTTCTAAATGTGTTTAGGAATGTTAGTCACCATTATTTTGGCATTAAAGTTATCATAAACAAATAAAGTTATCGAAATGTTAAAGTCACCGCTTCACTTTTTACAGAAAACGATGTTGGTCTGGTAGGAAACTATTGAAGTGAGTTTCTTACTAGACCGAACAAACTTGAAACGTAACCCTGGTCTACTACGAGGTTTTGCTGTATAGTGAGTTAATCATTAATTAAAACACAAGTCTTCAAACTGTGAGTTATACACACCTGTGGATGTGTTCAAGGCGAATAATTTTTTTTTCGATATTTATTCATTTTCATACTTTTCCGAAAGGTATCGATCCAATCAAAAGATTTTACATTGAATAAGCCGATTTTTGGGGCTTAAGAGACGTGTTTTATTGGACTTAAATATGTAGCTCGATAAAATTTAATATAAATTATTCCTATAATTAGGGAAAATAAAGGAGATATAAAAATTGTAATTTATACTTACTTCATCAGTTTCAATTTCATCATGATACATTCAGAAATAGGTTTGAAGTGATCATATGAATACTGGAAATCGAAACAGATCTCCCTTTCACAATCAGATTCCAATAATGAAAGAAATTTTATGATAGTTTCTTCCTCTTTCTCATTTAAATCTTCATTCATGACCATTTTGAAGCTTTTGACGGTTCCTCCAATCCCTAAATTTGTATATGCTTGGGAAAGTTCTTTTGACCCATCAATATCCAAGCAACTGTTGAAAAGTGAATGAGGTTGGCATTACCGAATAAGGACATTTGCTCGCAGTGAATTAGAAGTTGAAAATGGGTATCTAATGGTTAGTAATAGGTTTGAAAGAATGAATTTCGATGATTTTTTGTGCAGAAAATATTGTTCATAATGTGTGTTACTGATTATACTGAAACCAAGAATTCCAGATTGGAGAGCTTTTTGGTGTGGAAATTATTAAGTTCCTTTACTATTATGTGGTGATAAAATATTTACTTTTTGAGATATCTAACTTATCAATTTGTAATAAACATACAAAACATCCCACTTATATGAAGTGACTTATACGACAGAAAAATCACAGACCAGAGAATATAATATGAAGATGATTCAATATGAATTGAATAGTCTTTAAATAATAGTCTTTGTATTCCTATATATTATACATTTTAAAAATAAATATTTCTTTTAGGTTACGTTATTTCATATACATAGAACCTGTTCATTTTATATGTATACGCAACATATTGGAGTATCTTCATATGTTCAGATTGTTCACTGGTCTGATCTAAAAATAGTTTTGAGTAATCGCATTATTGCCACCCTAACTAATTTTAGCTATGCATCAGAAATGGTATCGAATTACTTGAAAACATGTTATCAACTATTTAACATCATTTTGCTATTGATATCTTTTATTATCGCTAGAAAAACTGAAACTCACCCGACTAAAAACAGTCTCCAACAAGGAAGGCTCTCTTCAGTGTGATACTCGCAGAACTGGCAAATGCCTGACTCACTGAAATAATTTTGAAAAAATAATATATACAATAGTAATAAAGTGCTTATTAATTCCATAATAGGATTTTAATGTACATTAAATATTACTATTAGTGTTTCCTAATCTAAATACTAAAACAGACTGTTACATCAATTATAATTTAAGATAGAAAAAGACTAATCATTAGGATAAATCTTCTTCTTGTCAAGATTAGGAGGCTGTGGTTCCTCCTTCTATTTCTTCTTTAGGGTGGATCGTTTCGAGTTTTTTTAATTGGATAAGGCTGTTTTGATAGAATGAAATCAATAGAAATACGGTATACAAAATTTATAATCAATTCGGATAAGTCCCCCTTAAGGAGGGGGAATTATAGAAAAAAACTTCAAAAATTAAAAGTACAGAATTTTGCTTGTCAAATTAGCAATACCGGTAAATCAGAACTCATCACAAGGAGGTGGCTGTACGTCGAGTTCCGCCCCCATCCAGTCTCCACCACTCTAGCAGGGCTGAATGATTTCATCACTACAATTTGTAATGTTTTTTGGAGAAATGAATATAATTAATATTTTCTAATTTTCACATTAATTATTGAATTGAAAAGTATGAAGATATTTTAGCTGATGTTTGTGCTCATATCTGAGAGCTCTTTCTCAAATCCATTAACATTGATGCTAATAATATATATAATTTGGAGTGGATCAATTTTTTATTTACATAATGAATAATAAAAAATATTTGCATTGATTTGTTGTGTTTTCTCTTAAGCATTATCTCCCACTAGGTCATTGGTGAGATAAAGGTAAAGAATAACGAAGCTGTTCAAAACAAATTAATATATTTCTCAATTTAAGTAACTATTTGATTATTTGAAATAGAGTCATACTTCTGTTTAACCTTTTTTTTGATAATAGGTAAGATACAATTACCTGTATTTAAACTGTCAATCTATTGGAATTTTCGACCTAACTTAAAAAATATAATATGATTCACTGCGGTGAATCATGAAAATACCTTTATAAACTATTTTGAAGATAGATAGAAGATATGAAAATATTTAATTTGTATCGTCAATGACATACACTTATTATTATTATCATTACATACACACATTATTGTTTAGTTTACTTCATTTATAGCAAAAATTTGTAAATATACTTGTGTAAGTTCTTATATGTAATCCGTATTTCTCATGAATGTAATATTTTTTTTATTATTCACAATATAGAATTCAACTTGTGTAATTTTTTTCCGAAATGTGATTATCTGAATTCAGTCCATCTAGTGAACACAAATTATTTCAAATAAAACATTTTTCTACTCACTTAATTTTCTCACTATTTTCAAATTCAGCTTTGCTGTCGGTTGTAATTCCCTCAGCATTCAGTAAGTCTGTGAGTACAGCAACATCAGTATCATTGAGAAGACATCTTCCCAGGATAATTGAGCACTTCCTAGAAGAGGTAAATTGACAATAAAATATCAACATGAAACCAACATCCTACAAATAGACTTGACTAACTTTCTATCAGTTCCATTTATCCTTACCCTGCTGATATTCTCAAATAGATTCTGGTTTATTAATTGTACCTACACTTTAATAAATTATTCTATCATTAAACCATATTTTAATTGCTTTTGCTTCTTAATCGTCATTCCTATCATTAAATTTAAACCTTTTAAATGTTTCATCAAGAAACTTCCTACAGGCTTAAATCCATTTATAGCAAGAAAAAAAAAAAATGAACGCATAAAAAGTTTTGATTTTCTATTTGTAATTCTGAATTTTTTTATGTTAGTAAATAATTTTAATAAAATTATTATTCATAATTATTCATACTAAGCCTAAGGTAAAGTTTAAATTTATATTGAATGAGCTCCTTTAATGGTTCTATCCTGAAGCTGCCTTGTGGAATTAAAGAAAAGGAGGATGGCATACCCTAGGTAAACAGAACACAAGTTGATAGTGTTAGTGCATTTGATTGAACAAGTTTGGTCATTAAAATCATGAAAATTTTCATGACTGCGTCAAAATAGTTAAGGTTTAATAAAAAATTGAAAATGAGAAATAGAAAAAATGCACGGGTATAATTCAAAAGTAGGAAGTTGATAGCTATTTTTCGGTAATAAGATATATTTTGGTTTTGGTTGTAGCGAAACAAATGTCTATGAAGTCGATCAAAATATTGCAATATTTGTTTTCCGATTTTGTACGTAGCGCCACTTTTACAGTCACTTAAATTTTTTTCTCCTTGCTAGAACCTCCTCCCTTTCAAATGATCCAAGAAATTTCAAATATTTGGATGCAAGTTTGTTATGGAGCATTGCAAAGCATGATGAAAACCTTCGATTCTGTTATCGAGAGTTTAAAAATTATTTCGGCGAAATTTCCTACGATGAATGTTCTTACGGCGAAATATCCGGACACGGATAATAGAAGGTTTGGCACCCAGATACGCTAATTGGGTAACTAAAAGTTAAGTACCTAGATATAATAGTTGAAAAGTAGCAAATATGATACCTAGATTCACGGTTGTATATTATTACGTGTCAGGTACCTACGTACTAAAATCGAATAGTTGGTTGGGTAATTTCAAGTTATGTACCTATTATAAACTATAGTTAAATATTTACAAAAGCTGAGCCTCCAGTCTTCGAGGCCTAAGCCAGGATGCGTCGTATCCGGTAAGGGGATGATTTATTAAAAAGTGCTATCAACCATAGCGCAATCTCGAGATTGCCGCGATCGCTACGTCGCGTACGAGACTCTCGCACAATCTCGTGTTTGCTGTTCGATTTCAGGATCTGTTTAAGTGCAAGTTATAGTGCAGTAAATATTAAAGGAGTAAAATCAGATATTGTTGCCCAGTTAACATCACTAAAATTTTAAATCAATCGATTGGGGAAAAGTGTGTATCTGCTGTATGCGCAGGTGCACCATCATGTCAAATCATGAATCATTTATATTATTCTGTCTAAATCTATCATTAAATATTTCTAAATTTATTATCGTTAAAAATAAAGCTCCTGTAACAGTTTGAGTTCCCCCAATCTTTCTTCAAAGAAAATGGAGACCGATACAAAACTCTCTCACCTATCATATTGCATCATACACGAGTTGTGCCTTCGTATATTCACATATAATCCAGTGATTCTGCAAACTACGAACATTATGATAATATTGAGGTATTGCCAAATGTCACAATGTACTATAAGTAACTAAGATTAATTCAATTATTTCAACTATATACTATAGTTATACCTATCGTGAATTTATTATTTTCTTGCTACCTATATTATTAGAATACCGATCTATTTAATACTGGATCAAATTTGACAATTAATATAATACTCTGAGAATATATATAGTACCTACTACAGATTTTTTATATTCATACCTTGAAGAACTTAAAATTGTTTAACCATTTTTATGAAAATACATACGTAAGTTAGATAGTAAAAATCCTTAATCAAGTCTTTTCGAGTAGTCAGGTTTGAGAAGATTAGGATATAGTGTCGTACATTTTCTCTGAAGTCTCAAATGAAAACTAATTATAACTAATACAAAACGGGTTCAAGGAGTTGGTAGCAAAATTATTCTGTAAGTTGTGATACTGTTTTATTGCTGGTAAATGGATAGAACGGTTCAAGGTTTATTCCACCCCGGTAAATTCCAACCCGGTCTATTCCACCCCAGGTATATTTCACCCCGGTAAATTCATCCCCAGTGACAGTAAAAAAGTCTAAGATCTTATTTTTAGATTGTCATTAATTTTGTTGAATACTTCGTTTCCATGTAAAAATAGCCCGTTTCTATCCTCGGACATTTGGACACTATTTAGAGGTAGCTCAAGTCAATTGAAATTTTATAGTTCAGGGGTTCCCAACCGGAGGAGCGGGGAAGAACTGTCTCTGAGGAGCAGACGAGAGGGACAGGTGCTTGCAGCACACGGTTGTGTCCGTGACGGCCTCCACGTAGACCAACCTGATGGCCTCACTGTATGAGTCCTCAGGAAGGACTCCGTCGACCAAGAGATGTGTCGTATATTAACTAAACTTAAAACTGAAAACTAAGAGACATTCCCTCTGGGGTGGCTGAAAGGGGTACTACTAAAATTCTTTTTCTTCTCTGCTGCGTTGATGTTGATTTTTGAGGCTGGCGAAAAAGAATGACGTCATAACTCAGATGACAGCATGGCGATGAGCAGAGCAAGTAGTTCAATCTAAAGAACTTACCTCGAAGAAGACGAGAGAAATTAGTTTTATAACATTGAGGTGAGTGTCTCTGAAAGCACATAGTAATTTTACCATAGATGAGTCACGTTGGTAAGGTAGAGGGAGGATATTCTTCATGGATCGGGGAACTCCGGGGAGGAGAGATTCAAGGTTACGGGGGTGGGAGTGGTGAAGTGTGCTTTAAGAGGTACTCCTTGATGAGGAGGTCAATGTGCTGGGTGACAGGGAGGACCATTGATACTGAGTGCAGATGGTCCGATGCGGCCATCCGAAGGTTGCCCGTGTACACCCGGTGGGCGTGATTTTAGAGTCTCGGAAGACTTTCCAGGGCAGTTGCCAAAAAGTTCGGGCACTACACTGGGGAAGCATTCGTGGAGATGGTGCGCATGAGGGCCTTATATGCTAGAAGGAGAATCTTCTCTTAGTGACCCCACGTAGTGCCAGCCAGGGTTTTGAGAACGCCGAGGCGTCCGGAATTTCATGTGATGACGGATGGGGTATGGGCTATTTAATAGGAGTGAGTAGAGAAAGTGACTCCCAGGATGGTGAGGTTCTTACATAGGAGAAGGAGAGTGCCATTAATGAAGATCTGCGGGTGGTATCTTGATTAAGCTGGGTTAGGGGTGAATAGGGTGGCCGGGGATTTAGCGGGTGCGATGGTAAGGTTTTCAGATGTCACCCATGTGGACACATCGTCCAGCTTCCTTTCTGCATCGGGGATTTTCATGTTTGTTAGTGCATAGGTGAAGTCGCCTGTGTAGGTTGTTACTGTTTGCACGGTGGTGGTACAGTCGGATAAGAAGAAATTGAATAGAACAGGGGAAATAACTGAACCCTGTGGATTGCAGTTGGAACCTGCCGGTGCCCCGACAGGGCGTTCCGGCAAGGTTATTATGTTTTGATCAGCATATATTACGTTCACAAAATTTCAGAAGGTTGTGTTTTGATTAATTTATTTGTAATTTTTCTATCTATCATAAATTAATGGTAATCTTGCTATTCAGCTAACTCAACCGTACTCAACCAAATTTCCTCAAAGTTGGTGGGCAATTGATCATTATCCAGGAACCTTTTGATTGAATTTTGGTAATGATCGGGTCCAAGGTCACAAAAAGTTCAAAATCAATTGAAGTGGCGGCGAAGGTATGCACTCTACTAGCGCCCTTTCTAGCTGCAGATCCCCCCCATTTCATATGAAATAAAAGAAAAATTAAGCTGTTGATAATAAGCCCTAAGTTAGGGGGTCGCATGGTTTTCAAACTTTTAGGAAAGCGGTCGCGACTGCCAAAACGTTGGGAATCCCTGTTTTATACTAATAGACAAAAATACAAATATTCATAATATGGTAGCTTAATTCAAAGTTTACATTTGAGTAAGTTAACATCAATTCTTCTTTTACATGAAACTGCAGTATGTATATATACTCTTTCACCAATGGTCGGAAGAGCAGTGGAAGTGTTCACTGTTCGGCTTGCAGAAAAGGCAACTCGTTAAATGTTTCTGCGTTTTGCTTATAAGTTTCTATTTTGTATTCTAAGAAAAAAAATTCTCTTCATCAAAATCTACCCAAGTAAATAAGGCAATAATCCAGCTGTTTCAAAACCCTGTTGAATATTCCTCCCTTTCCACCCCTCCTCGATAAAAAAAAACATGTAGAATACACCCGGTGTAAAAAAAAAAAACATTTGGCCAAAAACCTTTTGCACCACTTCTACTCGAAGGCGAAATACAAAATTCAAAATAATTTGATGACAACAGGGAGTATTATATGACATCATCTTACAGTTAATATAACTGTCGTGTTAGCAATAGTGGATAGAATCAGCTTGTAATTGAAATTCAAAATACCTCAACTGATAAAAAACGTCCACACAACCTTTTTTCAGCTCTTCTATCACATGTATACTATTGTAAAGTGAAAAATAAATAGCTTGTGCTTGGCCAACAGAAGGTTTAATTTACTACAATGAAAATATAAGTTACCTTGTATTATTTAAAATATTAATAAATGATTGATATTATTAACTAAACCAATCCTAATCCGTCAAGTGGGGTAGAAATTATCTGGGTGGAATATACCTAAGGTGAAATATATCGGTCATCGGATAGATCTATTGATTCAAAAAACAATGAAACATGGCTAGCAATAGTTTGGTTCATAATTGAAAACTTTTACTGTACCTAAATTTTTTAAATTTACATTTCTTATTAAATGTTTCACTATTCGTATTTTTTTATATTCGTTGAAATAAATAAATTTTAAAGTGTTACTGATATTTGATAATTTGGATAATGATTACCTACATAAGTGATAAATGATAATGTAGTATAATGAATGAGATGAGTTTTAAATAATTCAATCACTCTTAGAAACAGGTCTTCAGATATTATTTTTGGTGTATAATAAATTTTTTTGAATTAATGAAAATTATGGAGAATGATGTACGACTACAATTATTATGATTGAAGTCAAATAAATAATTAATGATTCGTACTAATAACATTCAAGGTTCCATGAAGTTTGTATGAATATCCGAATACTTAAAGAAACTTTTATTATACAGGAAACATTTCATGCAAAGTAGTAATGATACAATAAAAAGACGATAGCACTGTTGTTTCACACGTGAATTTGCTTAAAGTGTTGTAAAAAATAATTAGTGATGTTTGACATTTAAACAGAGTAACAAAAATCTTAAAAAATGCTTAGACTTGAAATTATTGGCGGGGAAAAGTAAGGCTGGAAAAATCTAGCTGGGAATAGTCGGGCTGGGAAAACTCCGGTGGAGAATAGCCCATTTCCTATTTTCGACACATAGCTATATCAATAATTTACATTAGTATAATAATATATTTTTCTTACCGTATTCCTTCTTCATTTGCCGGAACTAGATAGTTGATCATTTTGAATGCATTTTCAAGACCATCAGCTGGAATATCTACGATGCAGAGGCTTGTGTACGAAGCACAATGTTCATTGATACGCAAAGGAAATTTACCATCATCAGGAATGGAATCCGTGTACTGAATGGCATAAACTGCAGAGGTAATACCCATTTTAATTTACTGTTTACTGAACATATTTGTAATCGAAGTTGTGTGAATAAGATTCTTTCATTATGGCAATGAATTCTTAGTTACCACGACAAAAGCCCACACGACAAAATCCCTATCGTCAAAAGCCCATACGATAAAATCTCACACCGACAAAAGCCCACACAGACAAAAGCCCACACCGACAAAAAACTAATCAGTATTCTTGCAATATAAATAATCCATATATGTAAAGCTGGAAAGAGAGAAGATAAAAATTTAACAATTTTCTTTCTACAGAATCATTGTAAATTTATATTATGCTCCAAATTTAGGGACACTGTTATCGCATCGCAGAACTTAATTTTAAAATACTTTAATTTATGAACTAAAATAATCTAGATGTGATCATAGAAGTTTTGTTTGTTGACTGACTGCGACTTGATCACGGGGTGATTATTTAGTCAGGCTAATATTTGTAAGTTGCCTGATGGAATTTTAAAATACTGTTTATTCATTTAAAATCATTCAAAAATAGCTAAAAAAAGGCAGCTTAATATTTGTAAGTTTGCCTAATGGAATTTTAAAATACTATTTATTTATTTAGAATCATTCAAAAATAGCAGACACATAATCATTAATTTAGTATAGGGATTTAACGTCTGCTTCGGTACCAATATTTGAAATTTATTACGTTGCAATAATGTTTGACAATGCAATATTTACATACCATTGATAAGCTCTTGTTGGTATGGGCTTCTGTCGGTGTGGGTTTTTGTCGGTGTGGGCTTTCGTCGGTGTGGGCTTTTGTCACCCTCTCGTATTCTTACATTGAAATATCTTCACATTCTTAGATGTGATTGAATGTTGCAATCAGAGATTATAGATTCTATTCTATGACTATTGGAAGAAAATCGAGATAGGTATTTTGTTCTTGAATTTGTTATAAATATATCATTCTAATCTACATGCTAGCATAATACAATGTAACACTGCTCACAAAGTTTTGGAATGATGTTAGGAGGTACTTTTAATTCTGCCACATCTTCAAATTTGGAGCTCATTCGAAACTTGGAACAATTTAATTGTTCACCAATTAAATTGTACAAGTATTTACTGGAGAGGATTGACACATGTTCTTCTGATGACACACATCCTTTGAATTCAACAAGATTAATTCTGAAATAAGAAACAATAGTGCTAAATAGTTTAGTTTCTAACATCAAGTACAGAATGATTTTTATATTCCATATACAAAATAATATATTACTTTGATTTCTCCATTTCTTTGTAGATATCATTTTTGAGTGGTTTAAAATTTTCATAGCTGTCCTTGAGTTGTAAAACTAAATCTTTTCGGTAGTTCTTCCTTATTGCTTTCATAACACTATGAAGATCTTGCTCCTCTTCTTCATTCAAAGGATCATTCAATTTAATTTTGAGGCAGTCAGTTGGTTGGATCACTTCTAAAAGCATAGCCAATTTTTTAAGAAATTTTCCTTCTGTAATATACCAATATTCAGAATCTTCAGTTGAAATTTTCTTCTTCATTTCAGAGATTTCAAATTTGCCATATTCAGGTGAAGATAACAGATCAAGCCAGAAGTCATAAGTCCTTACGGAATACTTTATCAAATCTCTCCGGAATATGGATGGAATGGTAATATTTTCTTGAGTCGTGTATTTTAACAGAAATTTCACAACTGTAGCATACCTAAAGGAGAAGATAATTCAGTCAATAATGTAATCATTGATGTTATAATTTGTGGAAACAGCTAGTCTTGGGTGAAAAATAAATTTTCAATGCTAAATCATAGTTGACCTACATATATATAAATGTTATAATAAGAATCAAAAATTGAATTAAGAAAATTTTGTCTTGACTCATCCCTCTCAATCACAAGAGAGATATCGATCTAAAGCAAACTGATAGAAGAAATAGTTTGTTCTACTCTAATAATGAAAAACTAAAAAGAAGCCTATTAGAAGTTAAATCAGTATCTATGAATATTGAATAATCATATGCAGAGTTGTTCATAATTATTCAAACAATTGTTTAAAAATAATAACACAAACTCAATTTAAGTCACTCGATCGAATGTTATTATTTATAAATAATGTTTCCCTTTTGAACCAAGCTATAAAAAGAATGTCATAATTATCAATATTTTACCTTCTAAACTGAAAGTCCTTCAGGTCAAAATGAGCATCGGAGTCAATGTTTGACAGGATAGATGAATTCTTCTTTTCGTTGGAGGAATTTGAATCATTTCGAAGTATGGCTTTCATAACTAGGTAATCACATATAGATTTATCCGAGAAATAGTAATACTTTGCTGCATTTTTGTTGTTATTACCAATTAGAAATAGAAATATTTTCAGAATTGATTCAATGTTGACAATATTAGGAATTGTTTTGCAATAGTGATCTAGTAGTTCTTTGAAGTCTTCCTCATCAAAATAGTATTTTCCTTTGCTGAACACTTCTAAACAGTGATCAGATAATATTTCAATGATCTCCTTTGCAATAGCCTCACAATTATCAACTTTTCCTTCAATGAGACAACTTTTTATTTGTTCTTCAAAAGTCACAATAATAGCTTCATATATGCAAATTTCACTCTTAAATTTCTGCTTTGGCAAAGTGCCGTTGATGGAGAGGCTGCAGAAGAATTTCAATCGTAACGGAGTGTTGAACAATATTTGTTCTGTATCTTCAAGATTTTCGTAATCTGTGACAAGTTTGTCAATATTACAACCTCCAATTTCATCACCATATCTCCTTAAAAAATCAACTTTTCTAGTGTTCTTGGGAAAGTTTGTCATTGTGGCAGTGCAGGTAGGACTAGCTTCATCTATAGTGATTTTTCGTGAAGTGATCAAGAATTTGGACTGATTATTTGGATCAAAAGCTACAAATTTAAATATATTGGATAGAAATTTCCTCTCATTCGAATTTAATGAATCATAATCATCTATTAGGAAGATTACTCCGTTCCCCTCACGAAGAGCATCCATAATATTTTTCATTGAGAATATACTGAGATATTCAGGAAACGTATTTTTACATAATCCTCCTATATTACGACTAGTTACTAGACTACTGTTAATGTATATTGGCAATCGATACTTTAGGTGAGAATTAGCTAGTTTTAGAAAATCAAGCTCAATACATTTCAAGAACTCAGTCTTTCCACATCCTGGATGCCCCATAATGATGAAAAATTTATCACAAGTTAGAACCGCTTTAAAAGCGTCCGAAGAACTATGATAAGTTGTCGGCTCGTCAGGGAAGTATTCATCATCCCAGCCTTTCATCCAAATCTGCACATTATCATAATCATATGTAATATTGACCTCTTCTTTATTTTCTACAGGTAGATGAACTGTATGATTATATCTTATTTCTCTAAGCTTACTTGCACAGAATGTATCTAATATTTCTCTAATGTATTCGGTCCGACTTGTCTTTGCTTCGAAATAATTGTACGAAAAAAGAACAAACTCATTAATAATTTCTTCTTTTGCTTCTAGAACTTCAGTTTCATTTCTATCGTATCTTTTTCCTGCTGCTGCCAAACATTCTTCAATACTGATTTTTAAATTTTCAAGTAGTTCATCACAAATAGGAGTTACATCTTCGTAATTGATTTCATTTTCAATATGTTTAACTTTGTTAAGAAGAAACTCGACACTTTTTTCATCTTCTATTCTCTCATAATATTCTGAAGAATCTGATCTGGCTATACTGTCTTTTGATACACACGGAAGTAAATCATGGAGAAAACTTACATAACTGTAATCCTTATCGATATTCAGGAAATCTTTTTTCTTTTCGGACCATTTATGATGATCCGCTTTTTTCTTCAAAATATCGTCTTTGTTAATTTCAATGAATTCAAGAATTGGTCTATCTATTTTTCTATCCCAAATCCACGACAAAATAAATGAATATATTTGTGGAACACATTTGAATTTGATGAAATGCTTGTAGATCCTGTGCAGATCGCTTTCCTTTGACTTAGATTGATTCATGATGATTTCTTGCTTCTATCGTGTACACATCAACAAGTTGATCTCTTATATAGCTGTAAGGAAAATTATCTTAACTAAAAATTAGTAAATAATGATAAATTAAATAACATTCTCTAGTGTAAAAAAAATATTGTAATATAAACAAATCAAAAAGAATTTATTTTTGATAGAATTATCATAATGGTCAGCTTTATAAGCTCCAATAACATCTTCATGTGAGTTTCATTTGAAAAAAATTGAATCTTTATTTAATTTTTTTTGTTATTGTTTTTTCTATATAAAAAAATTATTTTGTCTATATATCAGTATGACTGATATAGTTTTTTACAGGGTTTAAAATGTTTTAAATTATGCAAGTTGTCATTTCTTGGTTGTGCAAAACAAAGAAAAGTGGGATATAATTATTATACTTATTTTTCTACGAATAGAACAGTTATAGAGTCTAACCAGTTACCGATTCACCCGAAGTTGTTTATTTTTTTTCTTCCAAGGAAGTCTGTTGCAGGGCGCTGTCCTCTTATAAAACAGTGAACTACGGTGATATTCAGCAAGATTCCAATTACCTTTAAGTATATCTGCAACAAATCAGCAAAAACTAAATCAGTTTAATGATAGGAAACACAGAACTGCAGATATGAAGAAAGTTATTATGCGAAATTATAAATATATATGATAATAATATCTAAATAAATTGGTGGCCCGCCATATTTACCACAAAATGTATAAGATAGATTATACAAATTTGAATAGACCCTGTGGCTGGTCATTTCACGAAATAAATAAGGGATCAAATTTATAGAATATGTTATCAGCCATAATGGGAATTATTTATTTATTATTCATTATTATTATTAAAGATCTGCAGAAGTAAAGAAAATCCTACGCAAATCATAATTTTTCACCAGAAGTGATGCAAATCTGACCTCAAGAATGAGTCAATTTGACTCGTCCGGGCAACAGTGACTTTGTTGACTAAGACAAAATATTATGAACAGGTCGACCCGATAAGGTAGTTAATTTGACTCGATGTTTTCCCTAGTGTATTTATTTTAAATAGTTTGATAGATATATGTTGATTTGTATGTGTGATTTGTGTGGAGGGGGTGTAATTTAGTGTGGGAGCAACACCTCATAGTATTCTCTACCGGGAGGTAGAAGTTAGTTTGGGGGTAGCATCTCTACTCTGGGGGGAGAGGGTCGGAAATTAGTGTGGGGGATTATAACCCTTTTTTTCCTTTCGAAAGTTCAATCATCCCTAAGGTTACTTGGGTTAAATGGGCAATGAACATTTGAACTAAATTATACAATCTTGTTGATGAATCGTTGGAAGAAGAATATTAAATATAAAGTAAAAGGTTATTATGATATTTTTAATAATCTGATTTAAAAACATATATATATTCAATTCGCATTTTCCACATATAATAGAGCACGTGCACACAAATCACTCCACTGCTCTGTGTTTTTTAGATAAATAAATATTAGATATTACTCATGGAATAGTAATATTAATTTGATATGGCATATAAAAGTACGTTTACTAAAATTTGAGTAAATTCTGACAATTGCCCCTAAACGATTCCAAATTGGGAAAAGGAATATTTTTGATGACTTATAATACATTCTGTAATATAAACCATAAGCTATTTTTTTTATTGTACTTTCAGACATGAAGGATAATATTTACAGTTGCATCCACCCCTCCAAATTGTTTGAAATTAGGCACAGACGTGCAACTAGAGACTGAAGTCAGTGTAGTGCTCCACACTTATGAACGTGAAAAACGTAATAATATGCAGTATTCTATGAAAAAATTGATTAAAAACATTAATAATGGTTTAATAAACCAACATTTTAACATTTGAGACAAGTTGTATCACAAGATAGTTCAACAAATTGTATTGCATGGGGTATTATCGAATTGTTAAGGTCCGAGTAAATTCGAAATTATACGAAAATATTGTTAAATGCTTTTATAATATGATTATAATTCGATAATAATTATAATTCTCTCATATCATAATAACAACATTATTACTCTACAAACTTAGTTTAGGAATATATTATAATAGTAACATATTTTATAAAAAAAGACTCGGGGCAACTCAAAATATCAGAAATTAATCTGAATTTTGCAGGTCAAATTTTTAATAACGTGTTTGTTAATTTTACCAATTACATAGGAAAAAGCCAAAATGTATGTGTCAGAATTAATGGGAAAATATCATTATATACAAAATTTCTATTGTTTCGGGGAAACTCAAAATATCCAGAAATGACTTGGAAATTGGCATGCAATGTTTTTTCATAACATATCAATCTATTATACCTATTTTATATAAAGATTCTCAAGTTTGTCTGAAATCCTTATTTTTAGCCCACACTAATAAACAGGATGTTTCATTTCAAATACGACAAAATTTGATAGTTTGCATAAAAATGGAACTATTATACCTAACATATGGTTATCAGTGGAAACAATTTTTGAAATGAAATTCTAATGTTTGTCAAGAAAATACCCAAAATCAAGGTATCAATATCTCGATAACGAAGCATTTTGAGTCATTTTGTTTTTCGTGAATAAGTTTTATGTTCACCTTTCATGCAAGCTTCCAAATGTTGTTGGATCTGAAATGTATCACCCTGTATATAAAGAACATCATTTAGAATATAAGAATGAAATGACTTCCGGAGTCATTCAATATTGAGTAAAACAATTCAAACAATAATTATTTGATATTCTCTATCTAAAATAACAAAGCCATAAAATTTAATTTACTAATTTCATCTTATACACACAAAGTATTAAAGGAGTAAGGAAATCTCCTGCAGCTGAATTATTAAGCAAGTTTTCACACTGTTCGATATTTATGTTTTAATTAATATTTTCATTCATATATAGTTATCTTAGGGTTTTCCTATTACTATTCTATTTTTATTTTATATTGTAAGTTGAATTGAATGAATTATGGTAATTAATAATAAGTTTCAATGATGGATAATTAAAGACATATGAATAATTATTACAAAAACGACAATCTTTAAATTCACTTAAATCTACTGACATTGGTAATTATAAGATTGGAAATAATGAAGCAGTGAATTATTAGCATACTTGCCTCACTCTTAAACATGGCTATATCATATATGGCTGCTAACCAAACATGGAAGGTCATCTGTTGCTGCAAGCAAACTCACCTCCGAATAATCGATGCTGTGGAAAAAGCAGAGAGACCTTCCTCTTCCAACTGACGGTCGAAGACTGCAAGCACGGTGAGAGGGTACAGAATAATGACTGTGCTTTGGCCTTGATATACTCTTAGCTTTATTTTATATATATTCTCTTTGTGATGAGGTTTCAAATGGAATGGCAATGAATGGTGTATGAATGGCTCGATATCGTCAGAGTTGATTTGTCGTCACGGTCCCCAATTGTTGTCCTCATTAATTCATTTCTCTGAATATTGATAATACAGGGTAAATACATATGTCAGCTGACTTGTTAGCAACAAGCAAATTGGCTTCCAAACCTTCCCATTTCCTTTTATTATTTGTTTTAACTAACACACTCATTTCGCATTACAATTTTGAGTTTAATTTATAAACTATTTGGTGTTAATTTATTTATTTCATAATTTATTATTAAAACATCCTCATTACCTATTTTTTTCTAATGTATTGAACAGCTGACTTTGCTGATTGATTTTGTTTACAGTCTTAGTCATTCACACTTCTATTCAAGCAGTATTGGAATACATGAAATTTTTCACAACAATTTCAAGATATTTAAACATTTCAAGATATTTCAAATTTGTAATTAATACTTATTTTAGTTCGATTACTGCAATTGATATGTTAGAGTGCTGTAAAATATACCCAGCCTCCTTATTTGTCTCTATGATATACAGGCAGGCCTCGCTTTGAGGACACCTCACTTTAACAAAAGTGGTACTTATTTCGAATCATGTCTCGAAATAAGTACCGTTCGTAGACATTGAAAACGGATACAATTTTTTGTGATTAATTCACGGTTACTATTAAAAACATCAAAATTATATTCCAGATAAGGTTATTGGAAGCAATTGGTTCAGAAATTCAACATGTCCCATTTTAGGGTAAGTTCCGTGTTATCGCACGGTTCATGACACGTAAAAATCTCCATATAGCATTTATTTCAATTGGTTTTCATGATACCAAATTACCAATTTGAATAGAAGTTGAATAATAATTAAAATTATTATATTTACTTTTCGGACGTGCCCGAAAATGTAGAACGTATCAATAACTTGAAACTTAGTACCCTTCTTCCAAAATTATTCCATAGAGCATGAAATTACTGTTTGTTAAATGTAACACATAAATTATAGAAGTCTAAGTATCAATCAATAACTCAGCTATACTGAGTGAGAGTTAAGCCATGGTTGGATTTTATAACCTTCAATAGATTCACTATTTTAAACTTTCATCACAGTCACAAACACTATTTGATAATAGGCTTACATAAAATACTCGCTTTAGTTACCGTTTGGTAATTAAACTTGAGTTATGATTTGGTAACTAAAGCGGGGGATGCCTGTATTAACGATGAATGAATTATGTGGCCATGGAAAGGGTTATCAAGACGGAATGGTGGCTGACGCCCAATTTCGTTGTTGCTAAGATCAGTTGCAGCCTCGCCCTTATTTAGAGTTATGTTCTAGCAATCGATGGTATGTACGGGAGTGATGTCACTAGAGCATAATAATCAGTGAAATTGTTCAAATAATATGAGTTAGAAGTAGACAAAACTGACATACCTAATGCCCGTATCATTTTTTCGATAAAATGAATATTAAAAATTATATTCAAGTTTTTCCGATTTTTTTTCTCCAAATTTTTAATTTTACTACTTCTTTCTCAATTTTAGTTCAATTTCATAGTTCTTAGTCTCAAATTGAAGATAGCATTAATATGACTGGTCTTATCATAAAGTGTTTAAAGAAATTTGTTTGAGGTATCAGATATTAGGAATTTAGAAAAAATGACGGTTTTTCCAAATATTTTCGATTTCATTTTTTGTTATAATTAGAAAATTGACTTTTTTAAAGATAAAAATGAAGGCACTAGTTTTGAGAATACCCTGTCGTAAACCCCATCAAATTCGTTGAGAATTGTAAGAGAAGTAGTCAAATATATTTGAAAAATCATCAAAAATGTTGTTAGCTGGAAAATGCAGGTAATATTTTAGCGATATTTGCTGCTATAAAGGTCATGTATGGTCATAGTCATTTGTCAAGAGGGATTTTTTTACAGTGGAAATTCCCTTCCGATATTGTCACATACATAACCATTACTCATTAGCTTAAAAACAAATAATTTTCCTTTTTAGAAGTAAAGTATTACCGTTTCAGAACAGTTTAGTGACTCCGAAAAGTGAGGTTTTCTATTGGAAAACATTGTAGAAAATTATGAAACGTTTTTCTCATTGCAGACGAATCTATAAAGAAAATTTTAATAATAGAAAAAAATAGATGGATTTTTTATATATTTTTCGCTGTTTATTAAAGATTTAAAACATGTAAACTTTACAAATGCACGATTATTGGAACAGGTACACTTGAAAATTATACAAAAAAAAAGACACCCGAAACAAAAGCTATACACTTAAAACATGTATATTTGAAATAAGAACATTTGAAACTTGCATGTACAGTGATTATAGTACAATAATTCTTTTTTCCTTCTCTCGATACTACATGCGAATATAAAAGTTTTATTGAAGACGACTTCGTGTTGCAAGAAAAGAAATAATCTTTGAATTTTTAACCTTTAACGCTCTAGGTATCGTATTTATTCAATATAACTTTGTATGAAAATTGGTTTGGTAAAAATAAAGTGTTCAATGAAATAAAAATAATGCTTCTATATACTTAGCTAAATAAGTGAACAGCATATATTTATTTGCAATGCTTATTATAGTCTAAATTGGTTTGCTGAAAAATAAAGTGTTAAAAGAAATAAAAAATGATTCGATTTACTTGGGTATATTGCCGAACAGCATATATTTATTTGCAATGTTTATTATAGTCTAAACTCATAAAGTTATATTACTTCTAACCTTTTTGCTCATTGATCATTGGATATTGTGTTTCTGAGGTTCTCAGTTATGATTTGTAGTACTATTGAAAGATGGTATTATGGACCTTCGAGTGGCAATGCGCCACTCGAAGAACTATAGTCTAGACACGTGAATCAACTCGACATGTGATTAATGTGTTACCTGCATATACATCATTTATTTTTAAAAAGATTATAAATATAAAAAGGGATATATTTCTATACGCTATAGACTGACGTAAATTATTAGTAGACTCTAAGGTAAGAATTAAATGAAGTTGAACTATCTTATGTATAATAATGGTAACATAGATACGTAATAATTTAATATAATACTAAAATTCAATGACAGGAGATACATTTTTCGTGAACATTCTGTATAATTGATGTATACGGCAGTAAAACATAAATCACACGGTGGGTTGCTTTGGCGAAGAATAATTATCCTATCGGCTAGATGTCGGCACTGCGCCTTGTCCGTGGCAAATTGGAAGGCGGCAGGTTGTCCGATTGCGAAAGGTCTGGTCAATCTGAACTAAATATCCAGATGTAAAAAAAATAATTTTAAAATGAATGATTACTTTTATAGTATATTTTGAACAATCTGTTGTCTTAGGCCCCCTTCACACTTGCGTTTCTCAACGCCAACTTCAAAAAAATGTTCATGGCAAAAAGTTTAGCTACAATTGATTTTAACAGATCCCTTCACACTTGCGTTAGAAAAAAGATTACCACATTTGCATTTATCTTCCTGTCCACATATTTTTCGCATTGATATTTTTCTGCCAGGAGCTCTTCTCAGAAGGAGTCTGTTGTCAATAGAAAAGAAGGCTTCCTTCAGATTCCAGAGTGTTGTAACTTTGATTAGGGATTTTCTTTTTGATTTACTTATTTATTTTTATTATTCTTTCTAGTTTTATTAGAGGATATCGCAAGGGTTATACTCATCAACTACGATTCCTTAAATTTCTGTGTAACGTATGTGTCATTTACTATCACCTCTTAATTTCCCTCTTCTATCATTAGTGCATTCGCTGGTTCTTTGTCTCTTTTTGTAACAATTCTAAGTAAGGGACTGCATTCACGGTTTTTTGTTTGTTTATTGAGCCACATTATTTTTGGACTGTTTCCGAAACAAATGTTAAGCTTTAACATTTATTAAATTATTGATCAGTAACCATATAGGTATTCAATATACAGCACATTCAGGTTAGAGTATTGTCTACAATTTACATTATAGTGAGGTGATAATCATTATAACAGACAATGGAGGTGTTAGTTTACTGTTGAGTATTCTATGAGTCTCTCCAGATTGTTGTCATAAGGTGAAAATATCTAAAATTTGATCCTCACTTGTTCAACAGTTCATATCTTTGACCTTTTCAGTTTTGAACCGCCATTACTTTATTATTTAATGCAAATATAAATGAATGACAGAACAAATATTCGATGAGTTCATATAATTAAAATATAGTATTTAACCTAATTAGAATATATTATAAGTCAACAAAAACTATTATAACATTCTTCACTGGACTGTAAATCCTGTGCTAATAGAGCGGTAGATTTCAAGTAACATTTGAATCACTGCATGATATTCACGAAGGTAATTTGAAATTATAATTCTCCCAGTAATGCTTTTTAAATATGATTTAATCTAAAAACTAATCACAATTCCCCTTCCGATCAGATGCAGTTATCTCCAGTTCTTATAATGCTGATTGCCTTTATCTGGGTAAGACATTGTGAACCCATTTCTATGATGGTTCGTAAGGTTACGATGTCAACGAGTCGGTTCACAGCCACAACTTTCACAGAAGAGATTCATACAGGCATTATCGCATCAGCTCTATCAGCCTGTGAAAGTTCAACTTGGTGTAGATTGATTCGTAAAACATCGGCAGACACTTACAAACTGAGTAGGATTGACGTTGAACCAACCTTCACCGAGACACTAGTCGGAGAAACTGTTCTTTGCTACACTCGAAAAACGGATAGGTTGTTGTTCCCGGGATTTCCAGCTACTGTAACTGGAACGACAAGCTATAATAATGTAAAGACTCTGAACAAAATAGATGATGAATTGTACGATTACGATATTGATGAATGCTATGGCGCTGCAGGTGTCCTTGGTTCCACCTACGTGTTAGTAGAGTTCCCTACAGTTAAGAAGATAACTGGAGTGAGAGTCAGGGCTCAACCTTCTGGCACATTAAAGGATAAGTTCATACAAAAAGCTGTGATGGTGGGTAACGTTTCTTCTACCGGAGATTTCAGTGGTTACACTTTGCTAGCTGTCTTACATAAACCTAAACTGAAACATGATCAAGATGTTGTATATGAAGGTACAGTGCCGGTCTTTGGCAAATTTGTGGCATTTACAGAGCAGTCTAACGATCGTCTACAAATTTGCATGTTAGAGATTTATTGAATGTTTATTTAACTATAGAAGTCCATTTAGGTCACCAAAAAATAAATATGCGTTTGGTTATATTTAACTTTAAACATTCTGATATATAGTGAATTGAGAATATATGATTTTTTTAAATATTAAATTAATAATTCAAATATCGGTAGAGAACGATAGCAAATCTTGTTGACTTAAATATACGTTTTTCATCTTTGAAATGAAATGCAATAGTGAGATTGTCACATACTGCAATTACATATTTGCTATATGTAACTTTAATAAAAAATACATAATGTACAATATTGTAAAATCAATAAAATTAGATTATTTAGTAAAAAAAAACTATATTATTATTAATATGGATGTAAAACTATTGATAAACAGTTGTGACATTATAAATTGATGATATATTTAATTTTTCTCTACTATTCACCTGTCATGAATATATTATTGTATAGAACTTGCAAAGTGTGTTGATTTTTTTTTTCAGGATACCATTGCAGAGATTATCACAATTCGTGGAAGAATTCGTGAGGTAAATTTATGATATAGGAAAGACAATAAATCGAATTAGTGATTTGAGTGAAATACTTCTAAAAATTATAACTACAAATTTACTATTATGAATAAACGAATATTTATTGAATTTGCTCCTCTATTATAAAGAATTTTGCAAAGTGTGACGATTTTGTGAAGAGAACATTGCATAGAATATCGCAATTCGTGGAGAAATTCAAAAGGGTAATTCCACGAATTAACACTGATATTTTAAAGTAGTTAAAAATATTAGTTGAGGCACATATAAAATAGCTTTTAATTAATGAATATGGATATCAACAGATTATCTGTCAATCCCCAAAATATTTAAATGAAGATTTCAATTTCAATTGTTAGACAAATATTTTATACAATTAAACTATACTTTACTAAGACACCATTATAATTTTGGTAAATTTTCTCTACTTTGGTGTATTATTTTGAACAGTGAAACTTTGAATAACTGAAGTATTTTATGATTTATTTTATGATGATTGTACTAAGTCAATGTTTTTGTTCAATATAAGCTGTGGAGAATAAATGATCAGTTTTATTCTATTTTTATTAGTCTAACTTTGTAATAACCATCAATAAAGAGAAATTCGTAACTGTGACTCTCAACTCTGATAGTATGTACATCATCACAGTGACTTTTTTCTCTGATAGTACATCATCACAATGACTCTTTTCTCTGATAGTACATCATCACAGTGACTCTTTTCTCTGATAGTACATCATCACAGTGACTCTTTTTCTGATAGCACATCATCACAATGGTAGCCGGTAAATTGCTCGAAAACATTTGCTCGAAAGACAATTGCTCGAAAACAATTGCTCGAAAAATAATTACTCGAATGAACAATTGCTCGAAAGAACAATTGCTCGAAAGAACAATTGCTCGAAAGACAATTTCTCGAAAGACAATTGCTCGAACGAACAATAGCTCGAATGAACAATTGCTCGAATTATCAAATTGCTCGAATGAACAAAATTGCTCGAATTATAAAATTGCACAGTTTTCGATTTTATAAAAGTCAGTTATTCATGAAGTGGAGCTGCACCTAACAATCCTTGTTTCTTTTTAGTAATTAATCATTAATCGTTCTATAAATGATTTTAATTATTACTCATTCTGCATAATCTTTTTTTTTAGGACCGTTTGTATCATCTCGTTTGTAACATGATTGACATTTGGACACTACTATTCATGTTTTTTTTATCATAAAACCGAATTTATTTTTATTTTCAGATTTATTTAAACTTTG
>CANNZV010000410.1:0-123219 GCA_947561585.1 Caprella mutica | reverse complement strand
CTCTGGCTTGTAGCGAGTCCGTTTTTATCAGTTTAATATGGTATCAACTTAATTGAAGATCACGCTACTGTAATAACATGGTAAAGCTTTGATATTTATTGTTTTATGTAATCTATAATGGTCCTGGGCCCAATAATAAACCTTTTGTTTATTATTGCGACCAATTTGTCTTGGGCAAATTGCCAGTCCACTAACAAATAGTATACTTTAAGCAAAGGATCTATCTACATCAAAGGATCTATCTACAGTAATGGATCTATCTTAAGCAAAGGATCTATCTACAGCACAGGATATATCAACAGCAAAGGATCTATCTACAGCAAAGGATCTATCTACAGCAAAGGATCTATCTACAGCAAAGGATCTATCTACAGCAAAGGATCTATCTACAGCAAAGGATCTAACTACAGAAAAGGATCTATCTTAAAAGTAATGTATAACATATGCAATATATGATATTTTTTTAGATAAGTTTCTTCATTTGACCATTTGATCAATTTTCCATTCAACTATGTCATTCTATGTCTAAAATATATAATTGAGTATGATTAATATTTTAAAATCATAACTCTCATAACTAAATATCCATAATTTATAAAGTAAATATATGAGCGAGGTCTTCCGAAGTTTTCACTAGCGGAATGTTCTGAAGATATCGCTCAGAATTAACCTGTGTGCTACATAGCACAAACCTACACAGTATCGTTACAGTTACCTGAAGATAAACACACTCAGTGTAACTAACAGCCTCGTCTCCACTTTCCTACTAATTGTGAACTGCAGTGGTGAATAATTTATCCCATAGTATGATCCGAACCAATCTCATTGCTAGTTCTTCTAATACTACGAACCATTAGAATGGAGGAGTGAGAAACCTTTGGGATCCCGTGGATGGCAATGGATGAGGGATACCCTAGATGGCATTCAGATGTACTACGAATGGAGTAACTGATAAGGAGCTATGACTGACGATTTTGACAACGGAGACTGGTAGATTTTTGGAGTGACTGGAAATGTCCATACCGTAAGTGTTAACTTTTGGGGGACTTCGCTCATTCTTATTAAAATTTCAGTGACCTCATAATTACTTTACAAATTCACTTTATCACACTATTTTCCGCTAAACACTGCTTTGTTAATAACTTATTATTACAATTTATTACGATCTATTACAATTTATTACTATATAACCCTAATTACGATATAACCGTAATTACGATATAACCCTAATTACGATATAACCCTAATTACGATATAACCCTAATTACGATATAACCCTAATTACGATATAACCCTAATTACGATATAACCCTAACTACGTTATAGAATCCTATAGCAAACTATTTAATATCTAAACCTATTTAATATCTAAACCTATTTAATATCTAAACCTATTTAATATCTAAACCTATTTAATATCTAAACCTATTTAATATCTAAACCTATTTAATATCTAAACCTATTTAATATCTAAACCTATTTAATATCTAAACCTATTTAATATCTAAACCTATTTAATATCTAAACCTATTTAATATCTAAACCTATTTAATATCTAAACCTATTTAATATCTAAACCTATTTAATATCTAAACCTATTTAATATCTAAACCTATTTAATATCTAAACCTATTTAATATCTAAACCTATTTAATATCAAAACCTATTTAATATCTAAACCTATTTAATATCTAAACCTATTTGATATCTAAACCTATTTATTATCTAAACCTATTTAATATCTAAACCTATTTAATATCTAAACCTATTTAATATCTAAACCTATTTAATATCTAAACCTATTTAATATCTAAACCTATTTAATATCTAAACCTATTTAATATCTAAACCTATTTAATATCTAAACCTATTTAATATCTAAACCTATTTAATATCTAAACCTATTTAATATCTAAACCTATTTAATATCTAAACCATTTAAACTTTTTAATTATTCATATAAACTTCTATTCACATTGTACAATAAAACTTCATGTTAACTAGTTCCAATATAAATTAGTGTTCCTCTCTATCTGTTTTCTATAGTAATATTAGGTGTACAGACGTGTAGCTAATGCTGCCTAACTAGTGCGGCTACATATGTGCTATACTTCTATACGTGCGCTGGATGAAACAATTGGAGGCTGCCTTTTGGACATCTCCATAGCAATATATAGATTAATCATTCATATTTGTTTTCCTCATACCTTCCTCATACCTATATGTCATTTCATTGAAGTCATAACTAAACTAAATTTTTGTCAGTAGGAATTTTACACTCAAATTAACGAAAATTCAAATTAACACTAAATTTATTTACGAAGCTAAACTATTATTTTAATCACTCATATTAACGTTTTATAAATTCTATACTTTCTGTTCCCATACTTTGTCCTTCTTCAATCTATAGCGACCTATGGGAGAGCGAATGTAGCATTAAGTGCTCTTTTCTTATGCATATAATCCATTTAGCCCCTTAAACAATCAAATGGTTGACAAAGAAGTTACAATATATTGATAAATGTTTCTTTTCAAACATTTCAGATTACAGAGAATAGTCCAGTAAGTGTGATTTGCTTCATATTATGTATTTGAGAGTTGAGTTCACGCAACACTGGCACATATGGGCTAATTAAAATATTGATTTATCTTCTAGCTACATTGAAATTCAGCGACATAATAAAATTTCAAACAAATTTAATCAAGCATATTTCAATAAAAATTAATTTCTAATTTTGACACTTTTTAAATATTTCTAAGACACGTTATTTGAAAAAACAATAGAGAAACAAATTAAATTTTCAAAATTAACGAGTGAAGAAATTTTACTAATTAATAAAAAAAAATATATATGATAATACCATTTTCATATCAGACTCGCTGGAAATTTTAACATGTAAAGTACATGTCTGTACTATTCTTTATAATCTGAAATGTTGGAAGGAAAATTTGCATTTATAGAGTTTAACCTTTTTGGTAACTATTTGATAATTTATGGGGCTAAATGTGAAAGAAAATGATTTTAACAAAGAAATATATTCTGTGTTACTTCAACTTTTAATTCTGAAGCTACTGTCAATATTTATTTTATGCTTATTCATGCAAAATTTAAGACTATAAAATTAGCAATATTATAGCAAATTACTATATATACTATATGTATATTATGGTTCTCGGTAAATTCGCCAAAAACACATTCGCTGAAAGCACATTCGCCGAAAACACATTCGCCGAAAGAAAATTCGCCGGAAAACACATTCGCCGAAAATATGATTATTTAAAAAGGTAAACAAATTTTTCTCATTTGTTCCAAATGAAATTACATATATAGATGAACTGACAAATAAGTCTATAAATTACTTTACAATATTCTACATAATTATTGGTTAAACCTTATGAAATTTACGTTATTTTAATCAACTCATATAATTTTATTGCCGCATTATTTGTGTCAGTTTATTAACTATATGTTAATCCTATTTTCCGTGTACAACTATCAGTTACACAAGAAAATGAATTTCACAGATTTATTTCTATGTTTTAAGAATATTCATTTACTATAACTTTTATAAAATATTGACAATATGAAGAAATATATTTGAGTGCAAAAAGGAAGTCGAAATCAATTTTATAATTGATCTTCAATTTCGAGATTGAATATCTCGAAAACCTAGATCTAAATTTGTTATATTAACTGTCTTTTTGTACTCAAATACATTTATATTGTCAATATTTTATAAAATTAATAGTTATATGTAAGTTCATCTATATAATTATGTAATTCAATCTAGACATATGATATAAATTTGTTTAACTTTTTAGATAATCATATTTTTCGGCGAAAGTGTCGTGCGGCGAATGTGTTGTCGGCGGATATGTTATCGGCGAATTTGTTTTCGACAAATGTGTTTTCGATGGGAAACGGACTATTCCCCGCCTATTATTTTTGATTTAAACCTTGGAAGACAATTTGATATTAATAATTTTCAATTAGTTTTTTTTGAAAAAAAAAAGTTTTGACCAATAAATCTATTGCCGTGAAATTGTAAAAAAGGCTGCCGTTGCAACTAGCCAATATTTTGGATTTTTTTAACTTATTTGCATGGATTGATCATTTACCAACTTTTTGAACCGAACCCGTTTTGTAGTTACTCTTTCGATAATTAGTTTTCTTTGGAGACTTTTCGAAAAAAATGTACAACTATATATCTAAATCGTCCTCAAATCTGACTACTTGAAAAGTCTTGATTTAAGGATTTCTACACTCTAACATATGTATTTTCATAATAATGGATAATCCATTGTAAGTTCTTTAAGGAATAAATATTAAATAAGCATAATCGAAAAAAAGACATTATAAAAAAGCCAATATAAAGTGTAATAAAAAAATATAGAGTAAGATTATTAATTCTTAGTCTATTATATTAATTCTCAAATTAATAAACTACAATTAAATATTTACTTCTGGAAAAGTATATATTTGAACTAGAAGTAAATAGATGAACAAGAAAATAATAAATTTGCGATATGTATAACTTTAGAGCAGAAATAAACTGAATTAATCGTAGCTTTTTAGACTAAATTGCTACATTTTGCAATCCATTAGAATTGCCATAATGTTTTGAACTTTGTATCAAATCTTAATTCTATGCAAATTTACGAATGTACTGTCTTAAAATATAAACGACCAATATCGACACATACGGAAATTAAAGCTAAAAATAGGACTGTATTATTGTGTAAGTCTGTTAATAAAATGTGTCTTCTATTGATAAATGGTTTGTTTCATCAAAATTATAATTTAATAGCCCAAAATACAATCATTTTATTCGGCGGGGAAAAGTCTGGCGGGGAATAGTCCTGGCGGGGAAAAGTCCTGGCGGGGAAAAGTCCGGCGGGGAATGATCCAGCGGGGAAAAGTCCGGCGGAGAAAGATCCGGCGGGGAAAAGTCCGGCGGAGAATGATCCGGCGGGGAAAAGTCCTAGTGCCGTTTTCGGTGAATGAACCGGTAACCGTATATTATGTAGTATAGCAGTTGTCCGCATGGCAGTTCATCGTATGGCAGTTACCCGTACGTATTACAGCAACTGTTTTCCTATAGCCATCATTCCTTGTTTGTGGCTCCTCGAATAAACCGGATAAATTACTGAATGCCAAGCTCGGGGCAAAGTCGCAGTGATGGCGAAACTCTTCGCATTGGTCATTCTTCTAGTCACCCTATTGTAAATTATTAAATATTGAAATTTTGGTCTTTCTGAACATGTCCATTTCCGCATGAAGTACATTTCACCATACAAAATTTAAGACACAAAATGTGTTGTTCCATTTCTTCAGGCCATATGTACTAATATTATATTATGACAAATACCAATCAAATTTCGATTAGTTTTTATCAACTCTGCTGGAATTCATAAAGAACTGACAAAAAAAAAAGACAGAAAGAAGTTCATGGATGAAATATTCGAGGTGACAATAAAACACATGTTACATCATAAGAATGTTTACTTCCATAGGACATATCTGTACAATTAAATTACAAAATATTACAGTCATAGAAGTAGTTGTTTAATTCTAGATATTTATATTGAATGACATGTAAAAATTCATATTGAGTGTTATACAGAAAAAACAGGTAGTAGTAGACCAAGCTCTTACTAAAAAAACCTTGTACCGGAGTGATTAGATCAATTGTATGGACACAGTATTAGACAAAACACAATTTTTATCTTCTGTCAGTTATTCTATTGTGAATATTACAATGAGTAATAAGTAGAATACTATGATCGACATAAATCTATATTTTATAGTATATTATGCCTATCATTTTCCTATTTTTGATAAAACGAATGTACCAATTTATTGTTTTATCTATTGCTGAGTCTGTGTTAATTGAAATGGTGTGTACAGCTACAGGAAAATATATACAGTGATGAGTATTGACTAAGCCAATTTCTTGAATAATTGTTTAATTGAGAAACTGTAATTTAAATTACAATTTAAGCAAAGACAATTTACATCTTGTAAACAAATGTTTCTTTCTCGTCAAAATTTTTTTTTTTTATCTTCTTCTTTTTTAGAGAAAATGGAGTTTGTCTAGTTACTCTAGTACAAAACTACTAATGTGAGTTTCATACTTGATCAAATATCCGGTAAAATAACTCTCTCTTACTACGATATCTACAAAATCTAGTAAAATATCTTTCTACCGGCCAGTATGTCTTGATGTTATTCATATATATATCTGAAGGCTCAATTGAACGAAGATACCGACGCACAGAATCTAGAACATCCTGATCTAATAGAGTTATATAAATTTTTCGCAATTTTTCGTGGCATCTGAGCATATCGATTAATTTTATGACATACTCAATTAACTGATCATTTTGCATATCAATTATTTTTAAGGTTATGGTGAGTTCCCTTAGTTCAGTACATTTGGTGAAAAGTTCATTTTCGAACCCCGCGATTGTACTGTAAAAAACTGAACAAATTTCAACAGTTTCGCTGAAAAAAATTTCGGGAACATAAGGGCAATGGAAGTTCCCTTTTAACCTAATTATCTTAGCTTCAATATTAGGAAAGGTTGTTAATACTTCTTCAGAAACTTCTAAGTTACCTGTGAGCTCAACCTTTTTCCATTTCTTATAATTTCCAAGAGCCTTCAGATGTGCATATGTTATGTTTTTACCTTTGTAAATAACAGTAATCAAAGAATCCGTAATTTTTTCTTCTGTTGTTTGAATTATTTCTGATGTTCCCATTTCACGAATATACCTTACTGGTGAAGGAATCATTTGTAAGACTCTACTAATCTCATCAGTATTCTTCTTTAGAAAAGAGTAGAGATAAAACTTACCATTTGACATGCAAAGTCTATCAATATCTTTTCTGTCAAATTCATGCTCACCATTTCTATTCATAGCTTCCACAATAATATCCTGCACTAAATCCCGAAATCGCTCTTCCAAAAAATTATGGTAAGCTATGTACGTTACCGATTTTAAATCTCTGCATTTACTAATTTCATCCTTCAGTTTCATCATATATTCTGTATCGTTGTAAGCATCAATTTCAAAACTCCTGTTGGTGAATAGAAAATAAAAAATTATAGCAAAACAATATTATCAGATAGCTCATTTATTTGTACATGTATTGTGAGAATAGTCATAATATTCAAACAAGTTTTATAGGTTGTGGATCATTATCTATAATATGGATATTAAGAGTTATGAAGAACTTCTATCTATATACATAATTTGAAATATTTCGTCTAAACAAGCAGTCTTAACATTTTTAAAATTATTTAGATCCCTCTCATTTCAAACTGATATGTCAGGCATTGGGTCAGCAATCAGAATAAATAAATAATAACTTATAAAATATACATATTGTCTTTACACTAAATGTAATTTGATAGCCTCTATTCAATTCTATAATTTCTGAAGATTTTTATAATCGAAACTCTACAACATGCATTCAAATTCTGCATTGCTAATTTCCACTCCAAATATAGAAATGTACACTGATTTTTTTTTAATTTATGAAGTGCAGCACAAGAGATACGACAAAAAGTTCTACATCCTTTATTTTTAGAGCTGTTTTTTATAAATATCAGTTGGGTAGGTATAAATAATCCAATATTATATTTATTTATGAAATGTTTATATACTTCAGCAAATCATTTGCAGCTAAAGAGAACGCCGAACATGCATTGTTTGTTAATAAAATGCTCATTGGAAAACAGTAAAAAAGAGTTTGCAATCTTTTTCTTCAGCGACATATAATTACTTCATATAATTATTGGTGTACATCGAGAATAAAGAACTTTAAAAAACTGTAAGCCACTTTCCTTTCTAATAACTCCTTAATTAATTTCCTTTTGACTTCAGCAATATGGCCTTCGGTTCCGAAAAAGACGTTAAACCCCCTATTAAATTTGTTAATATCTATTCTATATGGAGTTAGAAGACAAGTGACAAAGAAATAGAACTTTATAGACTATAGAGCATTAAGTAAAACTTAAATATTATGTACGCTTTTCCTTCTATGTATATGTACAAGGAGATCTCAAAGATAATTTAGTAAAAATGTAATATTAATATAGTAAACTAAGTTTACTATATTAACATAATAAAAACCATTCTACTGTGATAACAAAGTAACACTTCTTTATAGTGCGTCTTCGGTCAAATTGTCCTGGGCCCAATTGTCGGCGGGCCCTATAGGCTGTCCCAATTGTAGTTGGTGCATTGTACTTTATATTTAAGTATCATGGAATAAATTATTAATCCTTCTAACATAAGACAAATATCGCAAAATATGTGAAATTAATTCACATTGAAAGATTAGTTATAGGGGCAACTAGACAAGGAAAAAAAAATTACTGAAATTTTAACTTAGATTTTTTGATCCATTGAAATTTCTACATACTGATTAAAACCTTACTTATTTTAATATAGAAGTATTTCACTGTATTGATTTAATATATCTTCCACCGAGAAGTGGTTTCAGTTTACTTTTATATACCTCTTCTAAGGACCCACCTTTAATTGTGCATGTATCTTCTTACACTTTTTCTGGTTCAGTATGTTGGATTTTTCTACCACATCCTCCTGATTGAAACAGGGACGAAAAGTGGCCAGTGCATTGGGAGTACAGCACCCAGGCCACCAAATGGACTCACCTCTCTTATATCCTGTTGATCCCTGTAAAAAATATATTTACTTGTGTTACAATAATTAATTTATTCATATGATATGGCATATAAAATTCATTGTTGCATATCATAAAGGGTTTCAGAATAAATAAGCGAGTTGGAATTCGGAAGTGAATAACAAGCTAATCAGTAACAGGTTGTTTAATTTAGTAAATGTCTACAACTAGGTATACGGAAGGTGCAAGTGAACCTCCTTGTATCGATATTTAAATACAAAAATTTATAATTGACATTTAGCTTGTGTGTTGGTTCGATCAGCAATTTACTGAATTTATACATTGTATAGCGGTCCTAGGTAAATTGCTCGAAAAAAGTGCTCGAAAGACAATTTCTCGAATGATCAATTGTTCGCATGAGCTGAATGTTCAAATTAATAAAAGACAGATCATTAGCTGCATCTAACCATCCTGGTATCTAATTAGTAATTTATAATAACTGTATTACATATTTTTCATCGGTATTTACTATCAATCACAAAACAATTTTAAAATTATTAACTTCCTAGTGTTCTTATTTTTATTGAACAGGAATATTGCACCAATTTTGGGTACAGTAAATTTTGTTTTTTGTCAGTCAATAGCTTCACTGGGCTCCGACGAAACGTTTTCGGGGCTAGGTTGGGTTTGGTAGGTTTTATCAACTCGGGCTATGGGAACTAAATTTTCCCTTTCTCGGTAGTTCTTATATGTTTGACTTTTCCTGTTCTTTTACATTAATAAACAATTGACTATTTGAAATTCGATTATTTGAGCAATTTTTAATTACATAAATATTGTCGAAAGTCGGTTAATAATGAAGTAAAATCTCTTCGATTATAGCTGTACCTAATCGTTCTTGTTTCTAATTAGTAATTAATAATAACTGTATTTCATTTATTTTTATTATCTGAACGATTTTCGGTCAATTGTTCGTTCGATCAATTGTTTTTCGAGCAATTGTCTTTTGAGCAATTGTTTTCGAGCAATTGTCTTTCGAGCAATTGTTTTCGAGCAAGATCAGGGTTTTTATAATCATTAAATTTCCAATATTCCTACCAAGTGATAAGCCAGTGGCTTACATTTCAATTCATCTTTGGCGGACGCTTGGGTGCAAGCAGCAAGTTAGCAACCTATTGGTTAAGTTCTTATCATGACATGATGAGGGGAGGGTGTGTTGTAATGAGCGGTCGCGCAACAAAACTTTTTTATGACGTTTTCATACATTTTTTGCAGTTGAATTTCTTGAAAAGTATTATAAATTTGCAATGAAAGCAAATTTTAATGAATTTCATTATGGGTTTATAATATTATATCGCATAACATCACACAACAGAATAATTTAAAATATATAAATATAGTGAGTAGCCTTTACAGAACTGCAATTCAAAATTGACATTTTTCTCACAATGCATTCCAGGCATAATTTTAATTAAAAGATAATTATTATTTGTATACCAATTTTATTTCAGTAGGGGTTTAACGTCTGCTTCGGAACCATTGGCTATTTCGCTGACGTCAAAAGGAAATTAAATACAAGGGACTGGAAGAACAGTCAGAAAGGAAAGTGGCTCCATGAACAAAGTCACTTACCAACGTCAGCGACAATGCTCATGGATGCAGAAAAGCTACTCCTGTCCCAGGAATGTGACAAAAAGGGACACAAGCACCAGTGGCTGCACTCACGGATGGAAGAGGAAAATGAAGAGGTGATAGTAAATGAAGCCTACGAGCCTACCTAACACAAAATCTAATACATCGTAGTTGAAGAGCATAACCCTAGCGCTATCCTCTAAAACTGTAAGTAGCGTAAAAAAAATGATAAACATGGTAAAAATGAAAAAAGACAATCCATAATCCAAATTACAACAGTTTGGGGCCCCAGGGACGCCACTCCCCTTCTCTTCCATTCACCATAGACAGTTTCAGGATAGAGCCCCTGGGTGCTATTTGAATACCTAACATATTATCATTAATATAGTTGGAATCCAACATTTATGTATAACATATAGCTTTAATTTAACTCCCGTTAAGTATACTATAGAGAAAATTACGAATTATCGGTCAGTTTCATATTACAATTGTTATTTAAATTTTATTGTAGATACCAACTAAAATAGAATTTAAATAACAATTGTAATATCGTTTTTTCTTATCGGATCGATAATTCGTAATTTACCCTAAATGTAATAATTAATTTCCAAATATTGTTTCGATCTTAAAAAGCTTATAAATAAAAAACGTGTGTTATTATAAGAAAAACACTAGTGGGTAACATTATTATAATCAATATTTATTTTTATAATCAACAGAGTTTAATAAATATCAATTTGCCGATGTTCAAAGTTACCGCTACCTGTTTTAAAATAATATAGCCGCAGCGTGTAAGATAGATAGTCCTAATAGACACTCATAATATCTCGCGATTAAAGAGTTTACTCCTTAATTAAATTTATTAGATAGCATTCATTGGACTAGGCCATGACGATATTTCATATGGGTATAGTTGTGAATAAAGATAGATGTAAAGAGAGAGCAGTAAACCTCTTGCAATTCAAATACACATGACGAAGCAAGCTTTGTCAAACACCTCCCCCCATTTCGTCACTCTGGGAACTGAAGAAATTGCCCAAGCCGCCAAGGTTCATAGACTATAACAATGAACCTTGATTAAGACCGCCCTGCATCACAGGAAAAGCTATCTCTCTCTAGTTATATGAATACTCTCAGATTTCTACGAAAATCAGAATTTTTTAAAATTATTTATCCCCATTTTTAATGACTCACCCTCAATATTAAACGATTTCTACTGCATTTAAATTTACTGAGTCCGTTGAAACGATGGGTTACTTTAGACAGAGTTGAAAGATCAGCCAGGTTTTCGATATGCTCGAAGACATTGAGAATCATCTCATCAGGCAATAAATCCATCAGGTTGATCTGAAATGGGAAAAACGAATATTATTATTCTACTATGATAAATACCAACAAAGTTTTTTCATTAGGCAATAACAATAATCTAAAAACAGGCTAATAGTGATACGAGATTTAAAGGTACTTTTTTATAAATGACGGAATTAATTGGAGAAATAGGCACAAATTGAGCGATGTTATCGAAGATGAAAGTACAAAAAAATCCGTGCTAATATAAACCCCCCAGTCAAAAAAAAAACGATCATAAAGCAATAAGCCCCGCCTCCCCGATGAATCCCCCTGTGCAATAAGCCCCCCAGTCAAAACCTTTCAAGAAAAAAAACGATGCTAAAAATCCCCAGTCGATATAAATAACCTTATTCTTTTCATTAATATAACACAATTCAATGCAAAAAATTACTCTTTTGCCAAGAACGCTTTCGCCGAGAATTTAAAAATATTATATATTATAAATATAAAGAGATATAGCGCACATCCCAGGCAACAAAGATTTATTCCTGGGATATTTAGGGAATATCCCAGGAATAATGTTTGCTGACTGGGATATAGCTAAAGTTAGATTAGTGGTCCGGTAGGGGTTTGATGGTGACAAAATGTTTATTTAACTTTTTTTACTATAATTTTCAGTAGTATTACTAATTTACTATTGGTTACCTGAAAGTGTACTTTCTATATATAATAGAAAACATAAGTATTGAAATATCATATCAATATCGTTGTTACATTCCACACGGAAATAATGCAAATAAGAAATACCCGTATAATAATTGTTAATTTACTTGACTCAAATAGTGTATTACCCGTCAAAAAAAGATTGAAAATCATTATGTAAACACTTTTGATTTTTTTTTCAATTTTCACTCAATTTAAAAAAAAAATCCAATTGATGTATTGTTATTGTATACTCTCTTGCTTCTCATGTTATTTAAAATTATTGGTCATGAATGAATTAAAAGTTAGTTATTCTTACATCTTCCCAATAGTGGCCGGAAAGATGCTAACTAGAAAAAAAGCTCACATGAAAAATGGCCACAGGGAAAAATGCCCAGAAGGAAAAGAGCACACAGGAAAAAAGCCCACAACTACATGATTTCTAAAATACAGAAAAACATTTTAAGGTGTTTTATTAAAGTGCATAAGTTTATAAAGACACGGATATTCAATTTGTTTTATATGTCTTACATTTCTTGTCTCATTTTGAAAGTCTTCATCGCTAAGATTGATTGTATACTTGTTGAAATAAAATTTTAAAATAATACGTGATTCTCATTTTACCATTTTATAATTACCATCCCCCCTCAGGGGCTCGCTCTATTGTGAAGCTGTTTGAAGTGAATGGAAGAGAAGGGGGTTAGCGTTCCTTGGGTTCCGAATTGTTATAATTTGGATTATGTATTATCATTTATCATATTGATATTTTTTTAGCGCCACCTGCAGTTTTAGAGGATAGCGCTAGGTTTATGCTCTTCAACTATGAGGTCTTAGATTTTTGTGTTAGATAGGCTCGTAAGCATCATGTACTATCACCTTTTCATTTTCCTCTTCCATCCTTGAGTGCAGTAATTGGTGCTTGTGTCCCTTTTCGACAGATTCCTTGTTAAATGGCTGCATTCACGGAGTGTTTTTTTTTTTGGCATCCATTAGTTTTGTCACCGACGGGTGTAAGTGACTTTGTTCACGGAGCTACTTTCTTTTCTGACTGCTTCTTCCAGACGTTATTTTAAATTTATTATTGACGTCGGCGATATAGTCGAAATGGCTGAAAGCTGAGGTTAAACCCTATACTAAATTTTAACTGCATTTCAGAATATTATGTTTTTCTGTATTGAAAATATTAGGTAGTTGTGGGCTTTTTTCCCGTGAGCTTTTACACATGTGGGCTTTTTTCCATGTGGGCATTTTTTCCTTGAGGGCATTATTCCTTGTGGGCATTATCCCTTATGGGCATTTTTGCTGTGCTTCTTTAAGTGAACCCTGATCCCAATATACCTCAGCTTTCATCGATTGTATCATTGGCATGAATAGATTTGTTTCAGGTAAAACATTGATTACTATCCTTTTAACCCTTGTTTAGTAATGTCATATACATATTAATATAAAATATATATATTTAAATAAAAGAGATTAGCGAAATGATACAAAATTGGCGGAATACAAACTTATATAGAAATAGTAATGGCAAATTCATATAAGAAATGTGTTCTTTTTGATGCATAAGAATAAATAAATTATATTTGATTTTCGATAAATTTGCCTTTCGGTTAATTTGTCCTTCGTCTAATTCAGGGTTTCCCAACCTAGGGTACATGTACCCCTGGGGGTACATTTGCTTATCTCAGTGGGTACATTTGAGGTTTCAGTAAAAAGTTAAACATCCTAATACTTTCAAAGTAACATTCACATCAATATAAATTTATAAAATTTCACTAAATATTCATTTCAAAGGTCATAATTTGTGCACTGCTAAACACCTTATGATCAGTCATGGTAAAATAATTGAAAAATAATCGCTCTAACGCTGTGGTCAGCAACCTTTTTATAGTCGAGGACCGGTAAACGGTCAACATTATTCGCGCGGCCCGGTGAGATAGGTGGAGCTAAAAGTATTGCCTGTATTGGGTAGGCCAAAACATTCGTTAACATTTAAGTATGTACTGCTTTCTTGTGATAACATAACGAGCTCAATATATATGTATAATCATGTACTCAAATATTCCTTTCAAAATAAGAATCGAGTACTTAGGTACAGAAAAAAACATGATAAGGTACAAAATCAGGTACGCCTGTAAGTAGATTCCGGTGTGAAATCATTGGAGTGCAGATTGTACATGAATAAAATCTTGAGGTGCAGATTGTACAGGAATAAAATCTTGAGGTGCAGATTGTACAGGAATAAAATCTTGAGGTGCAGATTGTACAGGAATAAAATCTTGAGGTGCGGATTGTACAAGAAAAAATATTTAGGTGCGGATAGTACAGGAATAAAATCTTGAGGTGCGGATTGTACAGGAATAAAATCTTGAGGTGCGGATTGTACAAGAAAAAAATCTTGAGGTGCAGATTGTACAGGAATAAAATGTTGAGGTGCAGATTGTACAGGAATAAAATCTTGATGTGCGGATTGTACAAGAATAAAATCTTGAGGTGCAGATTGTACAAGAATAAAATCTTGAGGTGCAGATCGTACAGGAATAAAATCTTGATGAGCAGATTGTACAGGAATAAAATCTTGAGGTGCGGATTGTACAGGAATAAAATCTTGAGGTGCGGATTATACAGGAGTGAAATCATCTGGGCGGATTTTATGGGAGTAAAACCATTTGGGTGCAGATTATACAGGAGTGAAATCCCCTGGAGCAGATTGTATAGAGGTGAAACCATTGTTGTGCGGATTGTACAGCAGTGATATCTTGGAGAGCAGATTGTATGGGGGAGAGAAATCATAAGAGTGTGGATTGTGCACGAGTGAAATTTTGAGGCGGGTATTGTACAGCAATGAAATCATCCTTGGGGGCAGATTTATACAGGAGAGAAATCTTGGGGTGTGGATTGTACCTACAAGCGTGAAATCAAAGAGGTCTGGATTGCAGTGGAGTGAACTTGGGATGCGGATTGTATAGGAGTGAACTCATTGGGATGAGGATCGCACAGAAGTGAAGTTGGGATGCTGATTCTACAGGTGACCCATATAGAAGATAGTAATACTCCAGTTCGAAAATATTATAATGAAAAGTCAGGTTTAAACATGTTTGTAGGGTGATACTTTTTCACCTGGCTCCACAGACATGACTCTGAATCTCTTGATCGAAAGACTTCTGATTGTTATATTTATAATAATTTTACAGGTATTTGGCTTAGAAAATTTGAATTTTCCTATTAACTGGTATTGGCTATTTATGTAAGGTCATACATATTCATTTATTTATTATTGAATATTTTTCCGCTGCACGGTAGCAATTGCCCCACGGAATGGTTGCCACGGACATAGTCCGCGGGTTGCTGACCACCATAATTAAAATTATTCTAACGAGTATTGGTACAGACATATGCATGACTCATTAATTTGGAGGCGTAAACGAGATGTATCGTCATAATTCACAATGGAATATAAAGAATTGTATGGAAATTTGTTATTTAACTTGGCATATCTATTTAAAAAAAAATTAGGGGTACATAGTTAGGTATCAAAATGGTCAAAGGGTACATGGTAAGAAAAAGGTTGGGAAACCCTGGTCAAATCTATAGTTCCGTATATTTGCTTTCGGAAAATCAGCCAAGACCCCGGACAGATATCAAGTTGAAACGGCAAATAAAGCTACTAACGTAATTCAGCAACAAGATAGAAAAAAGGAAACAAGATTTACATAGATACGAAGAAAGCTACTAAAGACATAAAAAATATAATAATTAAAAATAAAGTTACATTACTTCTCCACGAGTGTGCCCTAGTGATCAGTTGTCCCGCGCACGTTCCACCATTAGCTGGATTTTTTTTTTTCAAGATGGTACTTGCGTGTTGATCCTAACATATAAACATTTGCTAGACTTGGGAAATATCGCACTAGTGACTAAACCAAACTGGATGATTGTATCCTAATGTAACTCCTTCATCATTATAACAAAGTTTAAAAGCTTTCCTAATAGCTAGAGTCATAAAACCAACGTCCATTTTCATATTAGAAATAAAATAATATAGAGAAAATAATAACTACAACAGAAATAACTTTTGTTGCTAAAATAAAAACTCACCTCTGTTTCTTCATTAGTCTCCATATTCAGAGCTTCTTCACAAAGAATCACAATCTTAGATACTACAGAGACTCTTCAGTGCTTACTTCACCTGTGGAGATGTACATTCGTAATGAAAGATTTAGGAATACCATACGGTTTATGTAGGATGGAGCTGTTTGAAAAAAGATGTACAATGAGGATTTGACGTCACACATCAACCACAAGAACAATTTACATCCTGTTTGGTAACTTTCTGTATGGAAAGGTTGCCAGAAATCACGAATAACAATCAACGTAATGCTGATTTCCACTTAACTTTGTGATTTGGTAATCTCTATTAGAAATAGATTATTATGAAATTAGAATATATGTTATGAAATTAAAATATATATTATGAATATATTCATATACATAACAATGTTTCTATCTTTTGATGATTTAGGCCTAACAGAAATCTATATTGTGAACGTATTTCAATCTTGTGTCTGGTAATACGACACAAAAAAGATGTGTAGGGAAGTACCGACCTCACATGTTTAATATTTTCAAAATTCAACCTGTGAGTTCACAAAACGCATACAGAAAACTGTCATTAATTGAATATTCAAAGTATTAGAGAATATACAGCATATAAATGTTAGAACATCCAATGAGAGACAAAACAATAAAAGGATTTTGATGTAAGAAAAAATATCATAATATTTATAATTCACAATTTTCGAATGGATGTGCATTTTGTACACTGTCATATGAATGAAAACTCACTATTACCTGTGACGCCACTGATTAAGTATCCTTTATAATCCTTATGAAAAGATGTTTCTTCTCTACCTCACTAAATTTCATTTATTCAAAATAGAAAGATAAGAACAGTCTAAATTGTAAAAACTAAACTCATAAGTTTAATGATAGTCTATTAGAACGCAATGAATTTATAATATATTTAATTGACAGGGTTTCACAACTCCTTTGATGTATATAAATAATTGCATTAAATTTGAGAAGTGTCTCAACTTAGGAAGAAAGTTATGGTTATAGAAGGTTAAGAGCGGAAATATTCAAAAAAGCGTGTAGAAACTTCTTTGATTTAACCAGCTAACCACAAAAACAATGTACATCCTGTTTGGTCACATGATGTTCGAAAACGTTGCTCCGAAGTACGTTATCCACATTATGTATATTATACACAAAAATATATGAAAAATTTATTGTGTGAATAGTGGGAACAGAAAAAAATTATAAATTAGTTACAAATTCTCTTCTTAATACTTCCTTTAGCAAAATATTTTATTTAAAAAATTTAGGCTTAATCGGAACCGACTGTCCGACTCATATAATCGGATTACATTATATACGTATATACTGTAACCGGCAGAACAACGTACACTTTTACCTGATAGTAAAACAACAGTCGCTTGTACGATGTGTACCATATGTAGATAGTGTACACTGTAACATAGAAAAACATATGGTTATTATTTATCTTATTTGTTTAGTGTTGAAAATAAATCAAACAATATCAACATATAAATTAAAGGAAATCGAATAAAAAGAAATTAAATTCAACACACAGAACGTCAGAATAACTGAAGTATTTTATGATTTATTTTATGATGATTATACTAAGTCAAGGTATTTGTTCAATATAAGCTGTGGAGAATAAATGATCGGTTTTATTTTATTTTTATTAGTCTAACTTGTAATAACCATCAATAAAGAGAAATTCGTAACTGTGACTCTTTTCTTTGGTAGTACATCATCACAGTGACTCTTTTCTCTGATAGTACATCATCACAGTGACTCTTTTTTTAGATAGTACATCATCACAGTGACTCTTTCTCTGATAGTACATCATCACAGTGACTCTTTTCTCAGATAGTACATCATCACTGTGACATTTTCTCTGATAGTACATCATCACAGTGACTCTTTTTTTAGATAGTACATCATCACAGTGACTCTTTCTCTGATAGTATATCATCACAAAGACTCTTTTCTCTGATAGTACATTATCACAGTGACTCTTTTTTCTGATAGTACATTATCACAGTGACTTTTTTCTCTGATAGTACATCACCACAGTGACTCTTTTCTCTGATAGTACATCATCACAGTGACTCTTTTCTCTGATAGTACATTATCACAGTGACTCTTTTCTCTGATAGTACATCATCACAGTGACTCTTTTCTCTGATAGTACATTATCACAGTGACTCTTTTCTCTGATAGTACATTATCACAGTGACTCTTTTCTCTGATAGTACATCATCACAGTGACTCTTTTCTCTGATAGTACATTATCACAGTGACTCTATTCTCTGATAGCACATCATCACAGTGACTCTTTTCTCTGATAGTACATTATCACAGTGACTCTTTTCTCTGATAGTACATTATCACAGTGACTCTTTTCTCTGATAGTACATCATCACAGTGACTCTTTTCTCTGATAGTACATTATCACAGTGAATCTTTTCTCTGATAGTATATCATCACAGTGACTCTTTTCTCTGATAGTACATCATCACAGTGACTCTTTTCTCAGATAGTACATCATCACAGTGACTCTTTCTCTGATAGTATATCATCACAGTGACTCTTTTCTCAGATAGTACATCATCACAGTGACTCTTTTCTTAGATAGTATCATCACAATGACTCTTTTCTCTGATAGTACATCATCACAGTGACTCTTCTCCGATAGTATATCATCACAGTGACTCTTTCTCTTATAGTACATCATCACAGTGACTCTTTTTTCAGATAGTACATCATCACAGTGACTATTTTCTCTGATAGTACATCATCACAGTGACTCTTTTTTCAGATAGTACATCATCACAGTGACTCTTTCTCTGATAGTATATCATCACAGTGACTCTTTTCTCTGATAGTACATATCATCACAGTGACTTTTCTCTGATAATACATCATCACAGTGACTCTTTTCTCTGGTAGTATATCATCACAGTGACTCTTTTCTCTGATAGTACATCATCACAGTGACTTTTCTCTGATAATACATCATCACAGTGACTCTTTTCTCTGATAGTATATCATCACAGTGACTCTTTTCTCTGATAGTACATTATCAGAGTGACTCTTTTCTCTGATAGTACATTACCACAGTGACTATTTTCTCTGATATCTTATGAGATTTAACGGCGAACTGATTTTATCTCAAATATCAACTCTACTGATAGTAAAGTTGTCCATTGTCTCTTATTTGCTACAAACGATACTAGAATTTATATATCTACATTTAATGTAGATATGAACAAAGTAAAAATAATGGGCCTGATATGAACCAAATAAAGATGATGTACCAACCAGAAATGAACCAAGTAAATATAATGTACCAGGAATGAACCAAGTAAAGATAATGTACTAGATATGAACCAAGTAAAGATAATTGACCCGAAATGAACCAAATAAAGATAATGTATGGGAAATGAACCAAGTAAATATAATGTACTAGATATGAACAAACTAAAAATAATGGGCCTGATATGAACCAAATAAATATAATGTACCAGAAATGAACCAAGTAAAGATAATTGACCCGAAATGAACCAACTTAATAAGATAATGTAGCGTAAATGGACCAAATAAAGATAATGTATCAAAAAAAAACTAGGTAAAGATAATGTACCAGAAATGAACCAAGTGAAGACAATTTATCATAAATTAACCAAGTAAAGATAATGTACCAGAAAAAAACTAGGTAAAGATAATGTACCAGAAATGAACCAAATAAAGATAATATACTAGATACGAACCAAGTAAAGATGGTTCTAGGAATTTTGCCCGAATGAATTTTGCCCAGCGGAATATTGCCCGAGGAAATTTTGCCCGGCGGAATATTGTCCGGCGGAATTTTCCCATCGGATTGTATATTTATGGGTTTAAATTGCTAAATTTTAAATTAAAAGTTTACAATGTAAGATGCAATTTACATAAATATAAATCTTTTTAATAAAACTTTAACATATTGTACTATGTCATGTTATATTCAACTAATATTAAATAGCCACGGAAATTAAAATAAAATAAATTTTGAATTTACTTCAGATAAATACTGAACATCGTTTAATTTACCTGCTAAACATAAATTCTAACATTATTCTAGAATTCACTTATCACCGTAATTGAAAAAGTAAGTGTCTTGTTAAGTAAGATTAACATAATTTTAAATAATTCAACATCTTCGATAATTTAAGAAACAAACTATATAATTGTTATTATTTAACGGTTATTATGAATGTGGTATTATACGACTTGAAAAGTAGGAGGAAGATTCATTCGTTGTATTAAGTTGGTTCCTCAATTTTGTTCCATTACAACTATTATCTTACCACTTAATTAACAGATAATATTAAGTTCACGTATGAAAGATATCATTATTTAAAAAAATCCTATTAATACTTAATGTAAGATTGAAAACTATGAAATTGTTAATAAACTCATTAAACATAATAATGAACATAATTAAACATAATAATGGACATATATAGATATAGTCATATCTCGTCACGAAGTATTGTACAGGTTAACAAAGCCATAAGTGAATTGCAAACAACAGTTAAGAATACTAAATTATTGTATTATAAAAATAGCAAACCATATCGTATTATTTTAAACTAAACTACTGTCAGAATATATAACAGTCAAATTCATACGATGTTCTGTAAATATTTAAAGTAGGATCAAATTCATTTTATTTTCAATTCCGTGGCTGTTTCACATTGGCTGAATAAAACTTGTCATCGTACAATATATTAAAGTTACATTAAAACTTTTTATATTTATATAAAATGCATCTCACATTTTATACTTACAATTTACAAATTTAAACCCAGAAATATACAATCCACGGTGAAAATTCCACCGAGCAAAAATCCGTCTGGCAAAATTCCTGTCACCAGTAAAGATAATGTACCAGAAATGAACCAAGTAAATATAATGGACCTGAAATAAACCGAGAAGAGATAATGCATCATAAATGAACCATATTAAGAGAATGGACCTGGAATAAACCAAATATATATAATGAACCAGTAATGGACAAAATAAAGATAATGTACCAGAAATGAACCAAGTAAAGATATGTAGCAGAAATGAACCAAATAAAATAATGTAGCAGAAGTGAACCAAATAAAGATAATGAACCAGAATGAAATAAGTATATACAATGTACCGGAAATGAGCCAAATAAAAATAATGCACCAGAAATAAACCAAGTAAAGGTAATGGACCACAATTAAACTAAGTAAATACAATTGACCTGATATATGAACCAAATAAAGATAATGTAGCTACCAGAAATGAAAAAAAAATAAATAATATACCTGAAATGAACCAAGTAAAGATAATTGAAAATAAATGAACCATATACAGATAAATGGACCAGAAATGAACCAAGTAAATATAATTGACAATAAATGAACCATATACAGATAAATGGACCAGAAATGAACCAAGTAAGGACAATGTACCAGAAATGAACAAAGTAAAGATAATTGACCAGAAATGAAGTTACTATATAGATAACGGACCGGAAATGAACCAAATGAAAATAATGAACCAGAAATGAACCAAGCAAAGATAATGTACCAGAAATGAACCAAGTAAAGATAATGGACATGAAATGAACCAAATAAAGATAATGTACCAGAAATTAACCAAGTAAGGATAATGTACCAGAAATGAACCAAGTTGAGATAATGGACCTGAATTGAACCAAATAAAGATTATGTACTAGAAATAAACCAAGAAAAGATCATGGATCGGAAATGAACCAATTAAGTAATGATAATGGACCTGAAATGAACCAAATAAAGATAATGTACCAGAAATGAACCAAGTAAAGATAATATACTAAATATAAACAAAGTAAAGATAATGGACCTGAATTGAACCAAATAAAGATAATGAACCTGATATGAACCAAATAAAGATAATGTACAAGAATTAAGAACCAAATACCGATAATGGACATGATCTGAACCAAATAAGGATAATGTACCAGAAATGATCCAAGTAAAGATAATTGACTCGAAATGAACCAAATAAAGATAATGTAGCAGAAATGACCCAAGAAAAGATAATGTACCAGAAAAGAACTAGGTTAACACAATGTACCAGAAATGAACAAAGTAAACATAATGTACCAGAAATGAACTATAGGTAAGGACAATGTACCAGAAATGAACAAAGTAAAGATAATATACCAGAAATGAACAAAGTAAAGATAATGTACCAAAAATGAACTAGGTAAAGACAATGTACAAAAAATGAACTAGGTCAAGATAATGTACCAGAAATAAACCAAGTGAAGACAATGTATCAAAAATTAACCCTCTCCTAATTATGAAACTAGAACTCGTAACAACGCGTTTCCACAATTCCAACGTCTTGCTCAGTGTCAGCGTTCACTTTGTTATAATGGGCCAGTCAGTTGGAATGATATTCCTCTGACCATTCGGAATTCTGTTTCGTTGACATCTTTTAAGAAAAAATTTAAGGATCACTTGCTAGCTACCTATGTATAAGATTAAATTATCTTACGGTCGGCAGTGGTACTTAGGATTTTGCTAGTTTTTTATTTTCAGTTCTCGTTGATAGCCTATTTTAGGATTTTTACACAATTTCTATAGTTTTTTTTAATATTCATCCTATTCATTTCTTTATAAATTGATTTATGTTCGTCTATTTTTGTATTTTATTAACTTTGCAGTGTAAAGTCAAGGATAAATAGAGTAAAAAAAAATGCCTAAATTTTTTTTTAAGAAACTTCATATAGGCTTGATAAAATGAATTTTATTTATTTTTCTTGTGTAGCTACTTTATGTTTTTTTTTCTTCATAAATTAATATCATTATCATTTTAATATCATGATTCATATGAAGTGTCTGGAACATTACAGCAATATACTGAATTTATAAAGATATACAACAGTCAATATATTGGATATTTCAAAATAAGAAGTAGTATGCTCATTATATGCTATTATATACTATGTGTAATCCCTTCTTTTGCAAAATATATATCCTATTAGAAACAAATGTAGGTGCCAATACCAAGACTCGATTGCATACAGTATTTACGGTTGAATGAGAGCATAATATAAATTTAACAAGACAGGAGTTCGCAGGAGATGTTTCACTCTACCTAAGATACCTAAAGATTTAGGAAGTTATTTTTAGCAATGATGTTAACATGCATATCAAATTTAAGATTTTCACCGATATGCAGTCCTACGAATTTAGTGTTTTCAATTTGTTCTAGGATATTAGGACCAAGTTTAAAATGAGGAATAGCAATTTTGTTTCTATAAGAGAAAATTGTGAATTTTATTTTACTATAATTAATCCTAATTTTATTACTACATAGCCAATTATACACTCCATCAAGATTTTCATTAATTATAGAAGTTTCAGTTTGGTTCTGACAAGAAACAATACCGATTTCTGACAAGTGATTAGATATTATTTTTGTATTTTTAAATTAAAGTATAAAAATATAGTTTCATTTGTATCATCCAAGTAATGTTCATTTTGCAATGAATACATGTAATTTTTATAATTTGAAATGAATAAGTATAATTTTGAAATTTTCTATTCAATTAACCTTGGTATATATTTCATACGATATACTCCTGTATGTTTTTTATGCAATTTACTTTCGACAAATTTTCGTTTTAATATTGAAACTAATAACTATTTGAATTTGAGGTAAAAGTAGCTAGATTTCTAGCTTTAGCTTTGTCATTCAATTCCAAAAATATTATATATAACAACCATTCACACAAAAACATTCAACTTATCTTCTTCAGATATGATTTTAAATAACTTCGCTTCTTTTACACCTTTAAATTATTTGTTCGCCTATATGCTATATTATCAAAACTATAATATACGTTTTCAACTTTGTGGTAAATATATATAGTTTTACTTTTAGTTTAGTCAAATCTTATTCCACGAATATTTTTTTATTATTATCATTCACACAAGAGCATTTAATCGTCTAAAGATATGATTTTTAATAGCTTCGCATTTTTTTCACATTTAATATCTTGGCCAAAATGTGAAAGTTATTAAAATGATAATAATTGATCCTACACAGAGAAAAAAGTTTATTCATTTCTAATGGGTCATCAATTTATGCTTTGAATCAATTTATTACGTGAGTTGCTTGGACTATATTAATGTTTTCACGTGTGTTAAAACAACTATGATGTGGTGTGTCACCAAACATTAGTTAATTCAATTCATTTTATAGATTGAATCAACTTACTATGAGAGTTAAAAATATCTTTTTTGAGAATTTTAACGTATGTTGAAACAACTATGACAGAGTGTATTGAAGTAACTCACAAAGACTGTTAATCCAATGTATCTGGTGTATAAATTTACTCACTATGCGAGTTGGCGTAACTGTTTTTAAGTTTAGGAGTGAGTCAAAACGACTGTTTTGTTTTAACCTACGTCAATTTAATTACTTTTAAGTAGTACCTGCAACTCACCACGTAGGTAGGCGCAAAAATAACCCATTCATATGAGTCAAAACAAATCAAATTTGATTTGATTCAACTAATCCTTTCTCTGTGTGTATGTCTTAATTTAATGATAACAATCAGTAAGTTGCTGACAAGCGTTTTTCTCTATTTTCAGCAACTTATAAATAAGTTATTACCTTCACGGCTATACCGATATTTTCTATCTTTTATTAAAGTTATTTAATCGAAAAATGCTTCTAGGCTAATGAATAAAAGAAAGCTATGACTAATTTGTAGCTTAATCTATTTAGTTTTGATTTTAAATGCAGCAATTTGATGGATTTTTTTTATCATTTAGTGAACTGATTATTTTAAGTTTAAACTTTTTATACATTAAATGCATACACGACCAATTAACAAGCAGTGATATCTTGAACTAAAAATAACTGAAGTGATAATTATATTTCTTCTCAATAAATGCCACATCACCAACTTTGACAATAAAATGATTTACAAAGTTCTATGAGATGAACAAAAGGAAAGTTTCTCCAAGAACAGAACTAATATAGCTAACTACTGCAGTTTTGGTGCTTAATTTGTGACATCGTAGTGAAACTGGAATTCATGACAATTGTCAACTAAAGGTGGCTACACACGTTCATGCCAAATTGGCTAGTTTACTTGCGCAAGTATTGGAATATTTCCGTTCGCCACCACACGATACAGGTATACTTGTGCAAGCCTCCTGTTGAAACTGTAACTATGTCGTGTTCAGACGATGACGCGCTTGCTATGACAGCTTTTTGTCCTGTACATAAACGGAAAAAAAAACGATATGCGTGGTGTGCAGAGTGGTTGAAAAAAATTGAAAACGTATTCTCAAGTTAACACTAATTTTAGCTGCATTTTTAAATAATGGGAATATTTAATTTTAAAATTAAGTTTCTACAAATATACACACAAGCTATATATTCTAAATTAATAGCAATTCTGCATTTCTTCTGTCATAATTATTTTTTGTCTGTTTCACAACAAAACTCGCAACATTTTGATAAATTGCCTTCAAATTGATAGAATTCATTAGATGCATATGTAGAAACACACTCTTTTTCCATTACATGCATCGTAATTGTCCTCAAGCCTTCAATATCCTCAGTACACACGCTACGTTTCACTTGCACAAGTCAGACTTGCACAGGTGGCAGGATTCAAATTCAATCATGTAACAAGTGGCTTGTACTAGTCAATATTTGTGCAAGTCTCGTCCTACAGACCATCAAATTTGCTTGCACAAAATACTTGCGCAAGTAGACTTGTCAAGTTTGCATGAAAGTGTAGTAGCCACCTTTAGGCTTTAAACTTGATGTTCAATCTCTATCATACAATATTAATTTGATACCTAAAACATAAGAGAAATAAAGGATCAATAGAAAACGCATAATTATTTTATATTTATATATTTATAAAACTAGTGTTTTACGAAAATTGAAGATAACAATTAAATTAAGTGAAAATTTAAAAACTATTACACGAATAAATACACTTGCAGGTTATATCTAAAGTAAAAACTACCCGATACAATTCTTACTAAAATAAAGGATTTCTGATTAGTTCTAGTTTACTTGAAATATCAATCTTAGAACATTTTTTAAAAGCTTAGGGTTGTATAAATAACATGAACCTACAATATACAATTAATTCTATATTTTACCTACGATTAAGTTTTTCAAACGCATAACAATAAATAAAACTACACAAATTAGATCGGTATTTTATGCACTTCCTATTCAAGGAGAAATGTCGTTGAAAATCTAAAAATAATAAGCATGAATAAATGGATATCACAGGGAATAAAACCAGACTTCCTGGGAATGATAAGAACTCCACTGTAGAGAACTGCACTGATGAGAACTGCACTGATGAGAACTGCCATTATGAGAACAGCTATGATGAGAACAGCCATGATGAGAACAGCTATGATGAGAACAGCCATGATGAGAACAGCCATGATGAGAACAGCTATGATGAGAACAGCCATGATGAGAACAGCCATGATGAGAACAGCCATGATGAGAACAGCCATGATGAGAACAGCCATGATGAGAACAGCCATGATGAGAACAGCCATGATGAGAACAGCCATGATGAGAACAGCCATGATGAGAACAGCCATGATGAGAACAGCCATGATGAGAACAGCTATGATGAGAACAGCCATGATGAGAACAGCCATGATGAGAACAGCCATGATGAGAACAGCCATGATGAGAACAGCCATGATGAGAACAGCTATGATGAGAACAGCCATGATGAGAACAGCCATGATGAGAACAGCCATGATGAGAACAGCCATGATGAGAACAGCCATGATGAGAACAGCTATGATGAGAACAGCCATGATGAGAACAGCCATGATGAGAACAGCCATGATGAGAACAGCCATGATGAGAACAGCCATGATGAGAACAGCCATGATGAGAACAGCCATGATGAGAACAGCCATGATGAGAACAGCCATGATGAGAACAGCTATGATGAGAACAGCCATGATGAGAACTCCACTGTTGAGAACTCTACTGTTGAGAACTCCACTGTTGAGAACTCCACTGTTGAGAACTCCACTGTTAAGAACTGCCATTATGAGAACAGCTATGATGAGAACAGCCATGATGAGAACTCCACTGTTGAGAACTCCACTGTTGAGAACTCCACTGTTAAGAACTGCCATTATGAGAACAGTCATGATGGGAACTGCACTGATGAAAACTGCCATGATGAGAAATGCAGTAGTGCAAAGTTATTTGAATCTGAAAATAATTACAAACAAATTGTTTAAATACTCTCTGATATTGACTTAGAATTACGCTACAAACAATTATAATTAGATAAAACAAATTGAATAGAATTTATTTTAATCTCATACTATCATAAAATAATATAATTTCCAAGTAATTTATATATTTTGGGGTAACTGTTCCACAAGAAATAAATTGCACCAAAGGATTTGATAAAAAAAATGTAATAAACATTTGCTTCAAACCTACAGTTTGTCAGCATCGTACGATCAGATGCCTGAACGTACTTGTAACCTAGTTAAAGGAAATCCAAAACTACCAAATTAGAAGACAAGACAAACGTTTTGTAAATCCTGAACAATGTGTGTTCGACGCACATTTGGTAATGTTAAAAGTATCCACATTCGAAAGGCAACGAAATGACAAGATTTGATAGAAAACAAGGTTGATGGAAAGTAGAAAACAGATAGATTAAATTCCTTACTGTGATCAGAGTGTGTTTCGAATTTTAAAAATCAAACTTACAAAATATTTCAGCAAAGGACCAAAAAAAGTGACACCTCGATGTAATATTTTTAATTTTTTCTTTATGCTGATGAATTAGAGATTAGACCGTTAGGTCATGTACGATGGAAAGAAAAGGAGAAGGAGTGAATAAAATACAACAGGCTATTTTTGGAAATTGTAAGATGAGGTTAAATAGATGTTTAGAATTAAAAACGTGGTTTTATAGAAATACTACATTTATCTTCCATTACCCAAGACTAACTCTTAGAATACTTACTACAATTAATGCTAAAAAGGACTATACAAACTAATTAGTTATTACAATTAGTATTACAAACTAATTGGGAAAAAAGTCGAATTAATTTAAACGAAACTAAAGAACTCTACAAAAGAGATAATTGAATTTTACTAATTTCTTGTTAATTAAATATTACTCATTTTTTAAAATAAGATTATAGCTCTATGGAAACATAATTTGTACTGAAAAAGGGTAATATATATTTGCTTCAAAAATGGAAGGAAGTATTTAATTTTATTAGATTTGTTTCTTAAACGTTCTTGTCAAAGGAGATGCAAAGAACGAAACTGTAAAAAAGAAAAAAATGAAAGACAATAAGTTGAAAATACTGAACAATGTCACTAACTACCTAATTTTTATTTAACAAATAACGACTGATGGATTTGCTGTGGAATAATGGAGGATATTGAATTTATTTTGATGGCAAAGAGTGTGACTGAGTGGATGCATCCCTGAGGAATGCCTGCTTCTTAGCTACAGTTTCTCTTCATAAACAGCTGACCCAACTGCTACTCGGAATCTTCTTTCTTTCAGGAACTCCACAATATATCTTGGTAGCTCTTCTTTCATGCCCAGATTGGTTATATCTTTGAGGATGCCGTAGCGCCATGTAGTGTCGTATGCTTTGGCAAGGTCGAAAAAAACTCCTTTTGTTACTTTGTTATCGGCGAAAGCTTTTTTGATGTAGGTGTCTAGTCTGATGAGATGATCTATTGTAGCTCTATTTCTGCGAAATCCACACTGAAATGGTAATAGGAATTTATTGCTTTCAAGGAATTCTATACCATTTACAGTTCTAGTTGATCCAAATGAAATAATATTTGATCCAAGTGAATTTGAATTTGATCAAAATGAATTTGAAATTGATCCAAGTGAAATTGAATTTGATCCATGTGAAATTGAATTTGATCCATGTGAAATTGAATTTGATCCATGTGAAATCATATTTGATCCGAGTGAAATAATATTTGATCAAAATGAAATTGAATATTTTATCATTCCAATACCTCACATTTTTGCAAAAAAATGTCATGCTTTTAATATTTAAAATATATAAAAATATTTGTATAATCTCTCATTGCCACCTTAAGCTTTCATTGCTAATCATAATCTTTTATTGTCCACCATAATCATTCATTGCCCACCATAATCTTTCATTGCCCACCATTATCCTTCATTATCCACTATAATATTTCATAGCCCAATATAATATTTCATTGCCCATCATAATCTTTCATTACCCATTATAATCGTTCATCGCCCACCATAATCTTTCATTGTCCACCATAATCTTTCATTATACACCAAAATCTTTCATTATCTGCCATAATGCTTCATTGCCCACCATAATCCTTCATTATCCACTATAATATTTCATTACCCACCATAATATTTCATTGCCCATCATAATCTTTCATTACCCATCATAATCTTTCATTGCCCACCATACTCTTTCATTGTCCACCATAATCTTTCATTGCCCACCATAATCTTTCATTGCCCACCATATACTTCCATTGCCCACCACAATATTTCATTGCCCATCATAATATTTCATTGCCCACCATAATATTTCATTGCCCATCATAATCTTTCATTACCCATTATAATCTTTCATTGCCCACCTTAATCTTTCATTGTCCACCATAATCTTTCACTATCCACCAAAATTCTTCATTATCTACCATAATGCTTCATTGCCCACCATAATTTTTCTTTATCCACTATAATATTTTATTGCCCACCATAATATTTCATTACCCATCATTGTCTTTCATTACCCATCATAATCTTTCATTGCCCACCATAATCTTTCATTGTCCACCATAATCTTTCATTGCCCACCATAATCTTTCATTATCCACCAAAATCCTTCATTATCTACCATAATCCTTCATTGCCCACCATGAACTTTCATTGCCCACCACAATATTTCATTGCCCACCATAATATTTCATTGCCCACCATAATATTTCATTGCACACTATAATCTTTCATTATCCACCAAAATCCTTCACTATCTACCATAATCCTAAATTTCCCACGATAATCTTTCATTGCCCACCATAATATTTCATTGCCCATCATAATATTTCATTTCCCACCATAATATTTCATCGCCCACCATAATATTTCATTGCCCACCATAATATTTCATTGCCCACCATAATATTTCATTGCCCACCATAATCTTTCATTGCCCACCATAATCTTTCATTGCCCATCATAATATTTCATTGCCCACCATACTCTTTCTTAGCCCAGCGTAATCTTCCATTGCCCACCATACTCTTTCATTGCCCACCATAATCTGTCATTGCCCACCATAATCTGTCATTGCTCATAGTAATCTGTCATTGCCCACCATAATCTTTCATTACCCACCATAATAATCTATCATTGCCCACCATTATAATCTATCATTGCCTACCATAATAATCTATCATTTCCCACCACAATAATCTTCAAAGTCCGCCATTATAATTGGTCTATCAATATCCTTATGACCCCCATTATACATAAAATTTATTTACATATAATTTATTTACAAAAAATTTATTCACTAAAATTTATTTACATAAAACTTATTTACCTAAATTTGTAAATAAATGTTATGTAAAGGAATTTCATGTAAATAAATTACACAAATATTTTTTCATATTTTAAATATTAAAAGCATGACATTTTTCTTGCAACCAACCAACAGACAAAGACACAAAATGTGAGGTATTGGAATGATAAAATATTCAATTTCACTTGGATCAAATATTATTTCACTTGGATCAAATATTATTTCACTTGGATCAAATATTATTTCACATGGATCAAATTCAATTTCACATGGATCAAATTCAATTTCACATGGATCAAATTCAATTTCACATGGATCAAATTCAATTTCACTTGGATCAATTTCAAATTCATTTGGATCAAATTCAAATTCACTTGGATCAAATATTATTTCATTTGGATCAACTAGAACTGTAAATGGTATATTAGTCTTTTATTAATGATCTTCTCCATTAATTTCCCCAAGTAGCTTGTTAGTGCTATAGGGCGGTAGTTGGTTGGGTCGGTGTGGTCTTTGCCTGGTTTGGGTATTGGAATGATGCAGGATTCGAGCCATTTAGGCGGGTAAAATGATGTTGTCAAAAAATCTATTGTACAGTAAAAGAAGATGCTCTAATGCTTTCTGCGGGAGATATTTAATCATGGAGTAGTGAATTTTATCAGGTCCTGGTTATATATTTGCTGCTGATGCAAGTGTAGATTTGAATTCAATCATTGTGAAAGGAAAGTTGTAGTCAAAATTTGTATTGGTTGAAAAATCCAATGGCGAGGATTCTTGTAGGGTGCGGATCTGATTGAATGTTGGAGAACAGCTATTGTAGATTGATGTTGAGCAAAAAGATTCTGCTAATTTATTTTCTATGTCTTCTTGAGTGGTAAATGAAACGTTGTTGGAGTCTTTTAGGAAGGAAATGATGCGTGGTGGACAGCCTCTCATTTGTCTCAATTTTTGGTAAATTTGAGTCATTGGGGTGTTGTATTGCATTTTGATGAGGAAGTCTTGAAGCTCTTTTTGTTTACTTTGGCGGATGGTTTGTTTGGTAATTGTTCTGATTCTCTTCCAGTTTATTTTATGTGCGATGGATCCTGTTCTCTTGTATAGCTTGTATAGTCGTTCTCTTTCTGCATAGATCGAGTCTTTTGCAATCTTCATTCCAGAAGGGAGAAGGGAAAAAGCGTTTGGGGATGAGAATAGGAATATGATGGTCGGCTGCTTTATGAAGTTTATCGTAGAATTCGTCTAAAAGGGTTGCACTGTTGATTTGATTATTAACTTCTGAGAGAGAGTTTTATATTTCATCTTCGGTGTAGCTGTCACAATTTGCCTTTCTGTAGTTATATCTTGGTCTTGGTTGTGCGTTATTGTTTTTTGGTTTATGGCTGAGATCATGATTGGATGATGGTCACTAGATAGTAGTGAGTCAAGTACAGTCCACGTGAGGATGGGGGTTATATTAGGGTTGCAAATGGATTGGTCTATAGATGTACCTGATTCATGAGTGGGACTGCCATCGAATACAGTTTAGCTGCATATTGTTGATTATGTTTGCGATGATTCTTCCTCTTGGATCTGCAGGCGTTGCCTCCCAGTTCTCATGATGAGCATTAAAGTCACCCAGTAGGATGAATGGTTCTGGTAGTTGTTGGATGATATGAGTTAGTGTCTGAGGAGTTACTTGTTCTCTACCAGGTAGATATATTGAAGCATGGCTATTGGCGAGTGATGGGAGAGCTGAATTCTTGCTGCTATTACTTGGTGGATTGTCAATTTCAAGCTGTTCATAAGGTAGTGATGAGTGGATAGATAGGGCTACACCACCATGAAATCGGTGATTGTAGTGACCCTGTTTGCATATTCAATTAAAACCTGGTAACTTAATCATGAAGTCACCTCCTAGGAATAATTCCTGGATGGCTATGATTGTGAAATGATGAGTTTCTATTAGTTTGAGTAGGTCTTGTTTTGCTGATGATGTTCCTCTCACATTCCATTGCAGAATGTTATCCATTGTGAAGGATAGACAGCTGTAGACTGCACCAAGCCACAGGCACGCAAAGATAAGAGTTTTATCTATGCTTCCTGTGGTGGTGTTTTCCGGAGTTATTTGATCTTTGTTTGTTATGTCTTGATTTGGAGGATTTGGATTGGTGTCTTGATCTATTTCATTTTGTCGGACTTCTAGATTTGGATGTTTGGATTGGAGCGCACATTGTACTTCTAAAATCACTTTCCATGGCAGTGACTTCGTCCTGTGTGGCAAATGAAGTACTTGGTATATCTGTTGGTATTTCAATACTGGCATTTGGTTTGGTTGGTTTATTTGCAGTCTTCATTATGTTTTGAATGAGTGATGTATCTGGTGGTTAGACATTGATGGGTTGGTTGTCCTGCTCTGGTGGTTTGACATTGATGGGCTGGTTGTTCTGCTCTGGTCTTTTGAATTTGATAGTGGCTTCATTGTAGTTCATAGTTTTGAAATTTGGGTTGTTTTTTTGAAAGATAAATCTTGCTTGGCTTCGGGGAATTCTATTTTTGCTTTGAATTGAGAGTATTTCTTGCTCTTGTTGAGTTTCTTTGCATTTTGTTGAGTCTGTATAGTGATTTTCTTTGCAGTGGTAACAAGTTGGTTGTTCTGATGTACAACTATCGAGGATATGGTCATCGGATGTGCATTTTGCACATTTTGCTTGGTTTCTGCATCTTTTGTGGTATGTCCAAATTGCAAACATTGTTTGCATTAACATGGGTCTATTTTTGTATTCATATATTTTTGTGAGTGCTTGTTGTCCAGGGATGTTGAGGAAAATAGGTATTTCTGGTTGGTTGAAGCTGAAGAGGAGTGGTATTGCACGGGGTTTCTTGATTTGATCCATGTTGCTATTGCTATGTCTTTGATTGGTAGAGTTTCAATTAGTTTACTTTCGTAAGTTTCAAATTGAGCAAGGTTGTATTCATATATATAGGCTAGTCCTTTGGGTCCATCAAATCTATTGCTTCTGGTTACAGTGACTGGTTTATTGTTGAGTAGTGTTAAGGAAAGTAATTGTCTGCTCTGCTTTTTGCTTGATACTTGTACTGAGTAGGTTTCGTTGCTTACAGATCTGATGTTCATTACTTTGCCAGCTACTGCAGCTAGATATTTTTCTAGTAGCCATGATGTAAAGGCTTTTTTGGTGTCCACAGACATGGATATGTTTGTGGAAAGTACCGCAATATATTTTGGGGGAGCCCCGTTAATTATACCAAGTTAAAACAATTTATGACAAAAAGGAAAAGTATGTTGTTCTAAATAAATAACAAAAAGAAATGGTACATAACAGTATCACCACGAGAAGGTGGGGTCTCCTGAGAATACCGGTAATACAATTGTAGTTACTAGTATCCCCTAAGTATCAAAACCCTGTCTTCTCTCCCGCACTTCGATGTCAATCGCAAAAATAATTTCAAATCTTGATACCAATTCACAAAGGTACGGGAAATACTTCGTTCCACAAGGGGTGGCACTCAAGGGGTGTCGCTGGCACTCAAGGGGTGACACTGGCACTCAAGGGGTGGCACTCCATGGGGTGGCGCTCCAGGAGGTGGTGCTACTGGGGGTGGCGCTCCAGGGGGTGGCGATTCAGGCCATACTTATTTGAAGATGATGGAAGGAGTGCTACAGCTTAAATAATAATGAAAGCCATTTGAATGTTTTTTTAATAAAAATATTAAATTTCTCCTTTCATTTGCAGTTTAATATGAATATATACCCAGCTAACCAAAAGCTGTTTGTCCCACGTCTTAAGACGTCTGATATTCCTCGCTATAGAGGGATTTAAGACGTGGGGCAAGACGTCGGGCGGATCTCCCTCGCCATAGAGGGAAGAGGGAAATAAGACGTGGGACCCACGTGGGACAGAGGGGGAATATCCCCCTCTGCAAGACGTGGGACAGAGTGTGGATGTCCCCCTCTGCAAGACGTGGGACAGAGTGCGGATGTCCCCCTCTGCAAGACGTGGGACAGAGTGCGGATGTCCCCCTCTGCTAGACGTGGTACAGAGTGTGGATGTCCCCCTCTGCAAGGGGTGTTAGAATTAGGTTAAATTACAGTGGGTTAACAACGTTAAGACATAGAGTTTATTTAAAGAGTAAATATGTTATACAATTAGAAGTCTATTTAGAGAGATGAGGGAATCACATCTCTCTCTGAGTAATGTAAAAGACAGACTGACTTAAAGATCTACCTGCAGTGTTATTTAACACGCGCCGGAAATGTAATGGACTTTAGACCTTAAGTCCGTTTCTCATAAAAGTAATACATTGTTATTTAAACAATAGGTAATTTAATATAGCTGAGCTAGTCTAACAGGAAGTTAACATTAAACATATAACGAGTGTGTAATACATTTAAACTAAAATTTCAACACTCCTCCTCACACGACATTATATATTTTTCATGCCTATTAATTCAACTAATTTGGTAAATCTATCAGTAGGCAACGGTTTAGTGAATATGTCAGCAAGCATAGTTTCACTGGGGCAATACACAAGTTTAATTGTGTTTGAAGCAACAAGATCTCTAATGTAATGAAATTTAATATCAATGTGTTTCGATCTAGGATGATTTTTAGCATTTTTAGCAATACAAATAGCTGACTGATTATCCTCAAACAAAACTATAGGATTCTTATTTGGTACTTTAAGATCTAATAGTAATTTATTTAGAAATACAGCTTCTTGGGAGGCACCAGAGAGTGAAACATATTCAGCTTCAGCCGTTGATAAAGCAACACATGACTGTTTCACAGAGCGCCAAGAAATAATGGAATTATTTAACATAAAGCATTGGCCAGAAGTACTTTTCCTATCAACTCTGTTACCTGCCCAGTCGGCATCAGAATAACCTATCAACTCAGAATCTTCATTACCATATGTAATGCCAAGATCAGGTGTGCCCTTTAGGTATCTAAATATTCTCTTAATTGCAGACCAGTGCTTAGTGTTTGGATTGGAACAAAATTTAGAGACATTTCCAACTGCATAAGATATGTCCGGTCTAGTTTTAGTAGATAGATACAGTAACGCACCTACAGCTGACTGATATTTAGTTTTATCTACTAGTTCACAATCATCAGTAGTTGGTTCCAAATGAGAATTAACATCAGCAGGGGTTGAAACCGGTTTGCAATTATTGAATTCAAATCTATCTAATAACTCGTTGACAAATGAAGATTGATTTAGGGCTATTTTATTTTCGTCTTGTACGACTTTTATGCCTAAGAAATAGGATAATTTTCCTAAGTCTTTCATCTCAAATTTAGCGCTTAAATCAGTCTTGATTTTAGTCAGGTCATCAGAGTTCTTACATGCTAAAATAATATCATCTACAAACACAGAAATGAAGCATGGAGAGTTATTTATTACTTTACCATATATACATGAGTCACAAGAGGACTGAATAAATCCTAAGGATTTAAGATATGCATCCAAAGCATCATTCCAACATTTGGGTGATTGTTTTAACCCATACATAGATTTATTTAGTTTACATACTAAATCTTCTTTTCCTGGAATAGCATAGCCAGGAGGCTGTCTAATATAAACATTTTCTTTAAGATCCCCATTCAAAAAAGCAGAATTGACATCCAAGTGATGTACAAATAATTTTTGGTTAGCTGCTAAAGATAACATGGTTCGCACCGATTCAAATCTCACTACAGGAGCAAAAATTTCATCATAGTCGATTCCAGGTCTCTGTAAGAAACCCTGAGCGACTAATCTAGCTTTATATGAAACCACTCTACCATCAGATCCCTTTTTTCTTTTAAACACCCATTTAGATTTAATTATGTTTAAATCTGAGGTAGGTTTTACGAGTTCAAAAACTTTATGTTTCTCAAACGCATTTAATTCCCTCTCCATGGCAAGTTTCCATTTAGAGGATTCAGAACCGCTATTAAGAGCCTCAGATACCGACCTAGGCTCGATATTGATATTTCCATTTACTAATAAACCCTCCTCCTCCTCAAACTGATCATATTCCCAACTACCATATCTAATAGGAGTTCGACGAATTCTAGACGATCGTCTAAGATCCTCATCAGGACTGATAGCTGCGCATCAGGGAGGATTATTTGAGGATTATTTTCAGGAGTTTGGTTCTCAGGCCCAGCAGGTTCTGAATCTTCTGAAGGGAACACCAGTGGAGAGGTAGGAGTCTCACTCAGTTGAGGGCTCTCAATCTTAGATGAAATTGATTCATCAAAGGTTACATTCCTGGAAAAGAAGATTCTTTTAGATTCAACATCATACATCTTATACCCTTTAGTAACTGTGCCATAGCCAATAAACAGACATTTGGTAGCTTTATTTTCTAATTTTGATCGTTCATCTCGAGAAATATGCGCGTACCCAGTGCATCCAAAAACTTTTACATGACTAACGTTGGGTTTTCTAAGATTTAAAGCTTCATATGGAGTTTTATTTACTAAAAATGAATTAATGCATCTATTATTTAGATAATTTGCAGTATATAGTGCTTCACCCCAGAATTCCTTATCAATTCCTGAATCAGATAACATACATCTAACTTTTTCCATAATAGTTCTATTAAATCTTTCAGCTAACCCATTTTGTTCAGGAGTTTTAGGAATAGATTTCTGGTGAATTATACCTTCATTTCGTAAATATGATTCAAACTTATTTGAGGTATATTCTCCTCCATTATCTGACTGCAAGGTTTTAATTTTCCTTTCATAAATATTTTCAACCATAGCTTTCCATTCCAAAAACTTCTGAAACACATCACTCTTATGGGCAATAACATATATCCAGGAGTATCGAGTAGCATGATCAATAAAGGTCAGAAAATATGAATTATTACCCCTGGAAGTGGGAGTAATTTTCCCACAGACATCTGTGTGGATTAAATCAAGAGGTTTACAATTTTTCTTAATGCTTGTAGAAAAAGGTATTTTATGCATATTCCCATTACAGCAGTGTTCACACACACCTTCTATAGCTTTTAATTTACTATCCAGACCATTTACTGATTTAGTTCGGATCATTTTAGTCAAGTTATCGTTACCTATATGACCGAGCCTTCTGTGCCATAAAATGTTTACTTTATTTTGATCAACAGTTACTGCAGCTTTATGAACTAAAGTATTTAGATAATAGAGTTGACCAACACAGTTAGCCTCAGCAATTAACTCTTTATTTTCGTTCAATATTTTACATTTATCATTTTCAAAAATAATAGATTTATTATTACTTGTCATTTTTGACACTGATAGTAGATTAAAAGCTAGATTTGGCACATATAGTACATCATTTATTTTACATGTTCTACTTCCACCACCTGGTATATTCACAATAACAGAAACATTTCCTAGTGAAATAGCTTGTAAGACATCTTCATTACCTACTTTAACATTGATAGGTTTGCTAATATTTGCAAAATCTTTACATAAATTTTTATCACCACTCATGTGTGATGAAGAGCCTGAATCTATTATCCAAATATTACTGTCGGCATATTTGTTACAAAGAGCGATATCATTAGCATACATTGTGTGATTAAGTTCTATATGACTTACATTTACACCATTTGACTGGTTTTGAGTTCTGTTAGTTTGAGAATACCGTTTAAATTTAAAGCAGTCTTTCTTCAGGTGTCCCAATTTTTTGCAAAAATGGCACATGATGGACTGTTTATTTACTACAGCATCATTCTGAGTATTGGATAATGCCAATGCATTATTGGATTTAATATTCAACTTTTCAGCTTCTCTCCGGAGTGTGTCAGCTACGATAATCCAGGTAGGTATGTCTGTCTGAGCTTCAAGTGCGGTGACAAGCACTTCAAACGGCTCTGGTAGTGATGAAAGGAGACAAATAACTTTATCCTCTTCACTGATCACTTGATTTAACAAGGCAAGCTCTCGAAAAACTTCAGTTAGTTCTTTCAAATGGGAGTTGAGTAGTTCGGGAGACTTCAATTTTAAATTGTAGAGCTTCTTCTTCAGACGAAATTTGTTAGCCCACGTGTTTTTCTGAAACGTTTCTTGAAGGGTGGTCCAGACAGCTTGTGGATCCGTGGGTTGTCCAACTAAGTACAATTGCTCCGATATGTATATGGCATTATTAATAAAGGGTTGATAAAAATGAATGTTTTTACCTAAACAAATTTATTTATGCAAGTGACACTATCGTTAAAGCTAGAGGTATATTTGAAATATATACACAAAACTAACAGTTTATTCATTACTGACAATTTTATATTTTAAACGCAATAAATAGAATATATGTTAATAATGTCAGGCACAAAACACCTTCAGTATGGTATACTATTAACAACTGAATAAAAAATAAGCAGTAAACATGGATATTGACAAAAATAAATAAACACGCTAGTAACACACAATCTAAAAACAAGTCAAACGGTCAAATGAGAGATATGTAACATACTCCAATAGCTGACTGACTGAATGAAACTTGAACGTCTTTAAAATAAGAAAAGACTAAAATTCATTTAGGTGTACAAAGATTAACAGTTACAATGATTAATAAAGGATCATTTAGTGTATCTGAGTTTCATCATTTCGTTGTTTCGTTTCTTTTTTGTAACTTTTGTGTCAATTTACATTCTGTTTTAAATAAGTCTTTCATTAAATTTGTCTTTCGGCAATTATGTCTTTTGGCGAATCCGTTTTCGACCAATATGGCTTTCGCAAATTCGTATTCGGAGAATCCGGTTCGGCGAATTAGTTTTTTGGAAAATTTGGTTTCGGCAAATTCGTTTTCGTCCAATCCGCCGGTTACCCTATAATCATCTCATTATAATTTGATTTTGAAATAGTTAAGTGCTTATTTTATTAGATAGGTAAAATCGTCATATGTATATTATACATATATGTTTTTTTAAATATTATTTATTTTATTGGAGAGTTATAATCATTTTAAATCTATAGTGATGTTTCTTGTTGCTCTTGGAATACCAAAAGCAAGTAAGGTAATTTAAATGCAAATATAAGCTATTACTGACGCTCAATTAACTGTTCTAGAAATATTCGGTCTCGTTTTATAATTTTTTCATTAATGAATGAATAATGATAGAAAAAGTTGAGATTATGAATACTAAAATGTTTAGTGTATTTAGTAAAAGCGTATAACATCATCAACCGTTGTAAAATGATACAGGACATTTGTAATTTTGACAGGTTTTTACATTTATCAAGAGATTTGATTGGAAAATTCGTTCTCGGAACTTTCGGTCTGAGATAAAAATAAAACTTATCAGTTAGATGTATTGGACCGACAAAAGTACGTAACGGCCATTTATATTCAGAGACCATTTAAAATTCTGAGACCGAATTTTCCGGCCACCGCAATTAACTACCCGATGTAACATACAATCAGTGACCATATTTTTATTTGGTGAATAATCTATAATTTTATATATTTGAAAAGATCAATACACTAAAAAACAACTAAAAGTAATCGAAAAAAATATATATAAATGGGGAAAAAATGATAACTATATTTAATGACATCTATTTCCTATTTGAAGAAATTTAAATACAAACCTAATACATCGGTTTCATCTTTAACAAAAATGTAGAAAGAAATTAAACAAATTACTTCTTCGCTATCAAGTACAATTAGCGTTACTGCGTATAATTATATATTTCAACTCCACACAAATTTAAGCTTACTAACATGATTCCTATAAATGAGATATATTTATGCAATGAGATCAATATTACTTGCATAATAGCTATTTTTAGTGAGTAAAAATTCATCATCCGCAGCAATAAATACATGCATTTGCAAAGTTACTTGATTAAGGTAAATATTTTAAGATTAAAAAATTAACATTAACATCCAATATTATGTGAATATTAAATATATAGATAGATTTTTAGTATTTTAATATAGTATATGTAAATAATATATCTATATGTATGTATTTATCTAAACTCAACCAACTGAATAATAACACTGAAATTGTGGTTCCATTTTCTCTTCGAATAAATCCATTTCAACAATCAATAATGCAACAAATGGTAGAATTTTCTTCATGGACCACGTCACAAATGGAGCAGAATTCTCCTGGCCTGGAATTAGAGAGGTTATATTAGGTAATTTTAAAACCAATTTTAAATCTAGAAGTTTACATAGACAAAGAAGCAGTCATTTAACAAGTGCAGTTATAAACTACAATGATAGATAACCTTGAAGTAAGCTTCTCAGCCACGAAAAAAAAGTTAAAATATTTCTTGAATATGTAATTATGTATATGAAGAAGGGAAACGAAATATATCGATCGATACTTGTCTGCATTGTGTATATGGAAATAATATAATTTGACATAATATCCCATATTGCTAAATGAAAGAAAGAAAAAATGAAATGAAACTCAATAACGTATCGGATATCTTATATAAAACATTCTGTAGCATATATAAAAAATAATAATAATATCGATATGAAAGCTTGAAATTATAACATTGATGCCGCATAGCTTAATTACTATCATCTCGAATTTTACTGCATTGTATACAGTAATATATATTTAGATACTGAGCGGATTTACTCACAGTTTTGTATCCATATTGTGTTCACTTCCATGAGTGAATATCAGATTTGCAAAATCATAGATTTTTTGTTCTGGGATAGAACACCTCACAAGTCCAATTTTGCTAAAACTAGAAATTGAATACATTTTATTAGTGAATGGAGGTAAAATTTTTTTTAAATGAGCCTAGTGATTAATTTACTGTATTCACAAACCTCATTCCTGATTCTGGAGACAAATGTTTGATCTGTTTCAGCAGGATTTCTTCACCATCAGCTGGTACATCTGTCACAAAAACTGAAGGTTTATTACCCTCGCATGGTTGAAGACAACCTTCGCCCTCAAATGAGAAGAATTCAAAGTTGAAGGTAAGATCTGAGGGTAGAAAATTTGATTTAGAGTATTACGTATTGATTAAAAGAAGTAACACAAAATTCGATTTCACTACTCGTGAAATTTTAAATGAATTAAAAAAACGTAAGTTTAGCAGTAGTAATAATATTGGATTTTTATATTTCATAAAAAAAAAATACTCCAAATATTTTGCAAATTACCGATATTAAATTTCACATTTTGTAGACACTCAATCATGGTATTTGGTTTTGGTGAACTCAAATACAGGTATGAATCTTCTGTCATCTTTTTAGTTATTATCTTCAAATTCTCTGCTGACGATATTGCACCCTCAAATGCCTCAATGGTGGTCCTGGCGAAATGTTGATGATAAAGTAGCTGATCATATCGTAAAAAAATATTAGATATATAAACGGCTAGCTGCTCTGCTGCTTTATCAGCAAGCATCAGAAAAATCCTACAATTCTCACCGAATGTCTCTTAATTCCTCAATCACTTCATCTTTCACTGGTTTGAAGTTACTGTGAGAGTGGTGTAACTTTAGTTTCAGTTTATCGACGGAACAATTTGATTTGAGAGCTGAGAATAATCTTTGCAGCAGTTCTTCTTGTTCTTCTGTTAATTCCTCTTTGAGAGAAATGTCGAACAGAGAGAAGTTTCCACCATACTTTTCCACTTGCTCCACTAAACATTCAATCTTCTCCATTGAGTTCAGAATGTAAACGCTGTAAGATATTACCAATCAAATATTAATTTTAGATTCTAGGAATTGATTATATATTCAATAACAATAATATTATCACACTGACAATTCTGTTAAAAAATAAATCAAAATATTATTGGAATAAATATTATTAAACAATATAACGATTAACTTGTTATATTTATTCACCAAATGTTAAATCTCGAGGAAAAACCAAACTGAAAATACTTAATTATCATTAAATATTTATATTTCAATAAATGTTATCAAAAGGATTATTACTCACAGAGATATTTGAATGTCGAAAGAACGAACTTTCTCCTCATTATACATTTTCCTATAAAAGAGAATAAATTCCATTTTAGTTACAGAAAAATATACATGACTTGATAAAAATATAACGAATATGAAGAGACAGAACTTGTCAAATCTTCGGTATTTTTTTCTATTTCTCATCAGTATATTTATTTTTTATTTCATTGGACATTGAAAGATAGTCCGCAACATCGTTTACAAAGTTATAAATATGTTCAAATATAATAATTCAAATTGATTCACTGTCACTTTAGTTTTACATAAATTACTTAAGAGAATCAACTGGGTTTCCTGAAAGAAAAAATAGGGGAAAGGTGTTATTTATAACACCTTTACATCATTTATATTTTAAGAAATCAAGTTTTTCAATTTCAGAATATTTTGAGAATTATGTAGTGAACTGAAAATAAATCAATTGGAATACATTTAACATTTTATAAATGAATTTAGAGTATATACACAATGAACCATGATATAAAAGTATTAAAAAAAATATGATCAACGGTAAACTTAATTTTCTGAAATTTATAATTGACTAAAAACATGTAGCAAATGATTTTGCGAACAGGCCTTTAATTTCCAATAAAATATAAAATATATATTATTATAAGAGGCAGCTCTATTGACTTACGTCATTTGATTCCCAGTGATTTGATTACCATATAATATGATTCCCGCTCAAATGATTCCGGTTTGATTGATTCCTGGTTATTTGAATCCCAGTGATATTTATTGGTGATTACACTATTCAGTATTCACATATTGTAAGATTAGCGTTCCGTTTGGGGCTCGACGGTATATGACATAATGTATACTTTACTGTTTCTATGTACTTCCCGCTATGTGTTACCACTATAGTAATATCTAATAAATATATTCCAAATAGTTTTTACGTTTAATCAGATCTTAATTCCATGCAAATTAACGAGCCATTTTCAATGATCTCTGAGTGATAGTCATTTCCACCTACCCTTCTTTAATTAAACGTAATCAATCGTTATATGCAATGTGTTATAAATTAACAAATAAAAAAAATTGCCTCAACAAAAAATATATATCTAGAAATCAAATGGCCTGGAATCAATTGACAGGGAAGAAAATGCTGGGAAATTAATAAGTAAATTACCTACAAGATTTAAAAAATGTTTTCAACTATGAAACAAAATATATGAAAATTGAAATATGCATATTAAATAGGAGATGGTAAATTCGTTGCACAGTTATCGTATTTCAAACTATAATATTATTTCCCTGACTTTTAAACTTACAATTCTTTTGTAAATTTCATTTCCTCGTCTCCTTCCCCAACACTGATACTAAAATTACGAAGTTCTTTCATCAACTCATTGATGTCAGAGTCAGAAAGAAGACATTTAAGAAGAGTCAAAGAACTGAACCTGAAATGTCAAAATTAATATATGTTTTTAGTAAATGTTCGAATGATCGTAATACAGAACATGGATCACGATGAACAAAGTTAGATATAAATAATTTAAGTGTCGATTAAATTATTCATATTGATTCATATTTCTTATAAAATAACTTAATGTACCAAAAAGATCATTCAAAATCAAAATTTTAAAATTTGATATCGAATTCATATATATATATGTATACATATATTTTTTTTAATGAAAATATATTTTTTCAAATCCTCACCTTCTCGATGGAGGAGAGACATTCTTGATAATTTGAAGAACATTTTCCTTTCCATTGACTGGTATCTCAACTATTTTGAGCTCAGCAAAGCTCAATTGACCTTCTTCATCATTACCCAGTTAAAATTCGGTGCAGGATAGGGGCAGCGGGTGGGGCGCGCAGGGCCGGCATCATGGCAGGCAGAAGGCCGCGATAGGGCCGCGACAGAGCATTTTTGTCCGCTTTTGGGGACCTCATTCTACGTCCCCCCACTGCACTGAACTACACTGGGGCGCTACCCTAAACTGCAGACACGCGCGTCCTAACTACTAATGCGCGACCGCGTAGCGTCCGTGGCCACGCGTGAAACACTAGAGAAAAAATACCCTCATGGCAGATATTGACTGCGCCAATACTGCGCTGAATATGAACACACATATTCATACTATAAAATATGACGCGTTTAACGCATATATACTTCATATTATGAATGTGACGTTATTCGGCAGCAATATTCCAGTCAATATCTACCATGAGGGTTAAAAATGATCATGATGTCTAAATAGCTATTTGAATTAATGTGATTGACGTTTCAAGTTAGGGAAAAATTTATTTAGTAGGGGTTAAACGTCTATTTCAGAAAAAAAGGCTATATCGTTTAGCTACATCAAAAGGAAATTAAATAAAAGGGACTGGAAGAATCAGTCAGAAAGAAAAGTGGCAATATAAACAATGTCACCTGCCACCCGTCAGTGACAATACTAATGAATGAAAAAAAAAAGCTTCTCCGTGAATGCTGTCACTTACCAAGGATTGTGACGAAAAGAGTCACAAGCACCTGTGGCGATGGTGGATGGAAGAAGGAGATGATGGGAAATGAAGACTTCCTAATACAAAAATCTAAGACCTCGCAGTTGATGAATATAACTTTGCGCTATTCTCCAAAACTGCAAGTAGCGTTAATAAAAATAAACATGGTAAAATAATACATTCCAAATTAGCTACAACAGTTCAGGGCTGAAGGGACACCATCTCCTTTTCCATTTACGATATAATAGACTGTAAAGAGTAGTGGTGAGGTTATAAAAGTGAAGTAGATAGTTTTAAATTCATTTATTGGTAAGCAACTAAAGCTATACATTGTAAATCTTACTTATATATTTTTCCTGTCTAACTGATTGTCAAAGTTTGTAAAATGAGTACCACTTGTTACTAATAATAAAAAATGTAACCATACTTACAAATATAAATTGGGAGAAGAGTAAGAGATTAGGTCGCCAACTTTGATAACGCGTTCCTCGGGGGTGTAGGTCATAAGCACCCCCCCCCCCCCCCGATTACGAGCCATCTGTTTTTCAATCCTTATTTATTTACCTACATTATTTAATCCCCCTGACCCCCTGCCAGGTCATTAATCAATCATTAAGTGTGCAGTACAACAAACTAGTGAAACTACATTAGCAACTCTCAGTTATTTCTATCCAAGTACATAGTTCTTCATTTGTTTAACCATGTAAATAAGGATTAAACAACAGGGAGGGGGGGGGACTCGTGACCAGGGGGGCTCGTGATCAGGGGGGCTCATGACCGTGCTTAGGTGTGGGAGCGTATGCCCCTTCCTCTATGTCCATCCCAATCGCCAGAATTCTATAGAGGCTCATGACCGTGCTCAGGTGTGAGAGCGTATGCCCCTTCCTCTATGTCCATCTCAATCGCCAGAATTCTATAGGGATATTCCAATAGTTTTATGAACTGGTTTGAAATCGGGTCCGGACAGTGTTTCTGAAAATTGAAACGAACATTATAAACAATTCACTGAATAATTACATTTCGTGCTTATAATACTAAATTTATGTTCAACTAGACAGCTGATATTGCTGTAATTAATCAACAGATGAATAAAAATACATACTTCGAAACTAACTAGGCACACTGTAGTTCAAAACTAGGCACACTGTAGTTCAAAACTAGGCACACTGTAGTTCAAAACTAGGCACACTGTAGTTCAAAACTAGGCACACTGTAGTTCAAAACTAGGCACACTGTAGTTCAAAACTAGGCACACTGTAGTTCAAAACTAGGCACACTGTAGTTCAAAACTAGGCACACTGTAGTTCAAAACTAGGCACACTGTAGTTCAAAGCTAGGCACACTGTAGTTCAAAACTAGGCACACTGTAGTTCAAAACTAGGCACACTGTAGTTCAAAACTAGGTACACTGTAGTTCAAAACTAGGTACACTGTAGTTCAAAACTAGGTACACTGTAGTTCAAAACTAGGTACACTGTAGTTCAAAACTAGGTACACTTTAGCTAATTGCAATAACAAAAATAATATAACAAATGAAATTTATAGCTATTACACTGAGCAAGTAACACTTGTGAATATCATACTTTAAAAAAACTGGTATTGGACTTGGTACTGGTATCATTTAACAATATGGTATCGGTGCATCTCTAGTAAATTCCATTGTGTCAATTATTTTATTTAAGATTGAAAAGAGAGCTGAACTTACCTTATAGCTACTTCATATTGAATAGCATCATGTCCTCTTCATCATCTAAAGACATGTTAAAGTTTGAACTGATACATACAAAATTTCTTAAACTAGTTTCCTTTTGGAATGTGTTGAATAATTATAATCCTGAAAAGAAAAACAAAAGTTTTGACATATATAACAAACAAATTCATGAACATATATAAAAATAGCCTAGTTAGTAACAATATCCAGAGGGAGGAATACAGATTATCATAAACAAACTCACAATTTGAGTTAGCTATGTATAATTTTTTAATAATGATCACACTGTATAAATATGAAAATTAACACAAGAACATAGGTAGATAATTGATAGAACACCAGTTATCTAAATAAATAGGAGTGATATTAGCCACTTCCATACTATGCAAATTTCTATTTAATGTCCTAAACATTATTGAGTTTTAGCATGACAATATGGGAAAAATATGCTTTAAATTCAAATATCTATCAAAGTTTCTTGGATTATCTGACCATTTGAGATACTTTGTAAAATATCTCATTGGTCAAAGGACTCAAAACAATGACACTGGTGAATGAGCAAGGATTTTGACTCTGAATAATATAGTATATAATAACCACCCAGCATCATCTTTTTAAGTATGGCCATCATGATCAAATAACGGAACCATCTCTGAACTATGACTTAAGCACTATTTTTCTACTCAATGCATTAGTTTAAGTTGTAACAGGAGAGTGCACTTAAAATTCTACACATGTTGCTAATAGAAGAATAGACGAGATAATTAAATAGGGGTGTAACAGGTGTGAAAAAAAGGTGTCGTGTGTCCCTTGCGTCAAAAGAAAGTCACCTCCTGCGTCAAAAGAAAGTCACCTCCTGCGTCAAAAGAAAGTCACCTCCTGCGTCAAAAGAAAGTCACCTCCTGCGTCAAAAGAAAGTCACCTCCTGCGTCAAAAGAAAGTCACCCCCTGCGTCAAAAGAAAGTCACCCCCTGCGTCAAAAGAAAGTCGCCCCCTGCGTCAAAAGAAAGTCACCCCCTGCGTCAAAAGAAAGTCGCCCCCTGCGTCAAAAGAAAGTCACCCCCTGCGTCAAAAGAAAGTCACCCCCTGCGTCAAAAGAAAGTCACCCCCTGCGTCAAAAGAAAGTCACCCCCTGCGTCAAAAGAAAGTCACCCCCTGCGTCAAAAGAAAGTCACCCCCTGCGTCAAAAGAAAGTCACCCCCTGCGTCAAAAGAAAGTCACCCCCTGCGTCAAAAGAAAGTCGCCCCCTGCGTCAAAAGAAAGTCGCCCCCTGCGTCAAAAGAAAGTCACCCCCTGCGTCAAAAGAAAGTCACCCCCTGCGTCAAAAGAAAGTCACCCCCTGCGTCAAAAGAAAGTCACCCCCTGCGTCAAAAGAAAGTCACCCCCTGCATCAAAAGAAAGTCACCCCCTGCATCAAAAGAAAGTCACCCCCTGCATCAAAAGAAAGTCACCCCCTGCATCAAAAGAAAGTCACCCCCTGCATCAAAAGAAAGTCACCCCCTGCATCAAAAGAAAGTCACCCCCTGCATCAAAAGAAAGTCACCCCCTGCATCAAAAGAAAGTCACCCCCTGCGTCAAAAGAAAGTCACCCCCTGCGTCAAAAGAAAGTCGCCCCCTGCGTCAAAAGAAAGTCACCCCCTGCGTCAAAAGAAAGTCACCCCCTGCGTCAAAAGAAAGTCACCCCCTGCGTCAAAAGAAAGTCGTCCCCTGCATCAAAAGAAAGTCGTCCCCTGCATCAAAAGAAAGTCGTCCCCTGCATCAAAAGAAAGTCGTCCCCTGCATCAAAAGAAAGTCACCCCCTGCATCAAAAGAAAGTCACCCCCTGCATCAAAAGAAAGTCACCTCCTGCATCAAAAGAAAGTCACCTCCTGCATCAAAAGAAAGTCACCTCCTGCGTCAAAAGAAAGTCGCCTCCTGCGTCAAAAGAAAGTCACCTCCTGTGTCAAAAGAAAGTCACCTCCTGCGTCAAAAAATAGTCACCTCCTGCGTCAAAAAATAGTCACTTCCTGCGTCAAAAAATAGTCACCTCCTGCGTCAAAAAATAGTCACCTCCTGCGTCAAAAAATAGTCACCTCCTGCGTCCATGGGAACATAGGAATTAATTCAAAATTTAAAGCCAATTAGACATATCTGAATTTAGACCTCTTGAAATTTAAGCCAATTAATTGGCTTTAACTGACATACTCTGTAACCCAGTCTGCAAAAGATGCATGAAGTTGTGAAATTTATCCGGTGACTATTATGGCCTTGAAATTAGTGTCCTGAATTATCTGGCGACAATTTCTTAATCAATTCCCTATGTTTACATGTAATTATTGGAGAGTGTTTTGAGATTTCTGGCCATTTTAGAGAGAAATTTAAAAATCTTTTGGAAAGAATTGCTCCAAAAATTGAATATTTGAAGACTGATTGTGCATGTTTTGCAGACTGGTTTGTAACATGGAAGAAAAGTGACCTCCAACAAAGAAAAACGACCTCCAACAAAGAAAAACGACCTCCAACAAAGAAAAACGACCTCCAACAAAGAAAAACGACCTCCAACAAAGAAAAGCGACCTCAGTCACAGATAAGTGACCTCCAACAAAGAAAAGCGACCTCCAACAAAGAAAAGCGACCTCCAACAAAGAAAAGCGACCTCCAACAAAGAAAAGTGACCTCCGTCACAGAAAAGCGACCTCCGTCACAGAAAAGTGACCTCCGTCACAGAAAAGCGACCTCCGTCACAGAAAAGTGACCTCCGTCACAGAAAAGCGACCTCCGTCACAGAAAAGCGACCTCCGTCACAGAAAAGCGACCTCCGTCACAGAAAAGCGACCTCCGTCACAGAAAAGCGACCTCCGTCACAGAAAAGCGACCTCCGTCACAGAAAAGCGACCTCCGTCACAGAAAAGCGACCTCCGTCACAGAAAAGCGACCTCCGTCACAGAAAAGCGACCTCCGTCACAGAAAAGCGACCTCCGTCACAGAAAAGCGACCTCCGTCACAGAAAAGCGACCTCCGTCACAGAAAAGCGACCTCCGTCACAGAAAAGCGACCTCCGTCACAGAAAAGCGACCTCCGTCAAAGAAAAGCGACCTCCGTCAAAGAAAAGCGACCTCCGTCAAAGAAAAGCGACCTCCGTCAAAGAAAAGCGACCTCCGTCAAAGAAAAGCGACCTCCGTCAAAGAAAAGCGACCTCCGTCAAAGAAAAGCGACCTCCGTCAAAGAAAAGCGACCTCCGTCAAAGAAAAGCGACCTCCGTCAAAGAAAAGCGACCTCCGTCAAAGAAAAGCGACCTCCGTCAGTAAAAGCGACCTCCGTCAAAGAAAAGCGACCTCCGTCAAAGAAAAGCGACCTCCGTCAGTAAAAGCGACCTCCGTCAGTAAAAGCGACCTCCGTCAGTAAAAGCGACCTCCGTCAGTAAAAGCGACCTCCGTCAGTAAAAGCGACCTCCGTCAGTAAAAGCGACCTCCGTCAGTAAAAGCGACCTCCGTCAGTAAAAGCGACCTCCGTCAGTAAAAGCGACCTCCGTCAGTAAAAGCGACCTCCGTCAGTAAAAGAAAGGTTTCTAGTGAAAGTAACCTAATTTTACTGCTCCATTTATCTAAATTTTAAAACTATGTTGACTCTAAATATAGCTAGTGCCAAAATTTACATGAGAATAGGTACCTAAATATATTGAAACTGTCAAGATGCATCTTATATAATCTGAATAATCATCATCATGTCATGTTCAAGAGACTGGCAGATTGTTAGCCAATTTCAAGCCAAAATTTAAAGATTTTGAGACATGTCAATTTTTGCTCATTTCTTAAAATTTTAGGTCAAATTAACATGGGAACACAGAAATTAAATTAAATCAAAACATTAAGCCCAGACTGTAGGAACTGGTAAACTGTTCTCCAAAAAATCTTCTGTTTTGGCTTCTGTTCTCAGTCAAATTAATGCAAATATAGGAGAAAACTAAGGACTGTTCAGACTGTTATTACAGAAAATATTAAAAATGTCCCATATTCTGTAGACTGGCATTAAGCCAATTAGACATATCTGAGTTTTGACCTTTACAAATGTAACTTATTATGTAAGGCTGAGGGTCAATTAATTGGCATCAACAGATTAACTGGCATATTTTGTATACAATAATACAGAGATCTCTTTTAATAATTGAAGTAAAATTCAGGTAAATAGATATAGCTTGTATAGGTACTAGCCAGTCTGCAGAATATATGACATTTTAACATTTTCTGTGCAAACATTCAATAATTTCCTCCTACATTTACATGTATTTTACTGAGAACATGAACATAAGTCAAAATGTAGGATATCTTGGAGAACACTTTACCTGTTCCTTCATTCTGGATAGATCATAGGTAGGAATGAATTCAAAACTATTGAAGAAAATTCAATATACCTAGTAGTCAGTCAAGACTCTAGCGACTGCGAATATCTATCTCAGTATCTCTCTGACTCAATTAATGTCCCAGTCTGTATTTTGGGGTAATTTTCACCGACATGTCGGTGGAATTTTTTGCCCTTTGAATATAATATTCTGGCAAAGTCGGTGGATTTTTATAGCCATTTATTCCAATAATCCTATGTTACCATCAATTTTTGGTGGATAAGTTAGAAAAAAGTTGCTGAATCAGCCAAATTAATAGAAATTTATAGTCTAGTGGATTTGTTCAACTTTTAAAAAGTCAAGTGGAATTTTGTGCCCCAAATACAGACTGGTATAATGCCCAGACTGTATTTCATGGTAAATTCCATCAACTTGTCAGTGGAATTTTTCCCCTTCGAAAATAATATTATACTAGTAAAGTCTGTGGATTTTAGCTATTTAGGTATTCCTATGTTAGTATAACTATAATGTTACCAACTTACCATTATTTTTTTTTATTTTTGGTGGCTAGGTAAATAAAAAAAATGTTGGTGGCTCATTCGAATAGCTATCTTAGTATCTATCATGAAATAGGTAGGTAGGTAGGTATTTTTCTGATTTTTCTTTCAGCTTTTTGGAAGAGTAATTGGAATTTTGTAAACCAAATACAGACTGGTTGTGGAGTCACATCATAGTCATCATTCAGGTACCATCAGTCCAGTCTGTATTTGGTGCAAAAAATCCCACTGACTTTTTCAAAAAGCTGAAAAAATCCACCATTAATTTCCAATAATTTGACTGATCCACCAACATTTTCCCAATTTATCCACCAAAAGTTAATGGTAACATGAATAAATAGTTGAAAATCCAACGACTTTGCCAGAATATTATTTTGAAAGGGAAAAAATTCCACCAACATGTCGGTGGAATTTACCACTAAATACAGACTGGCGCATCAGTCATAAATTTGAAACAACAAATATCAAATTCACTACATTTCTACATATAGGTACCTATCATAAATCATCTTTCAATCTACCTATGATCTATCTAATAGAACGTATGGTGGGTGCGCCGTAATCTGGTGCGCCGCTCATCTTTTAGATACGTATCAATATAGGCTATACTGGCGACTTTGTTCACAGTGCACACTTTGAAACATGGCTTAGGTATATAGCTATCAGAATGTGTGGACGAGTGGACCATTTAAAATAGAAGCCAACTAATTTGCTTAACTGACATCGGTAGTACTCTATAACTAATAACTTGAGTTGCCTGTTGGCTGTGGCCTGTGGATAGCTAGTACATAGATATGTCACAGTGGGAGTAACTTGGACATAGGCTACTTGGAGTACATGTTACAGTGCATTTCCTGATACCTATGTGCTAGTACATTATACATAGCTAGGTGAAAAATCATTTATTGTCAGATAGATAACTGGTGTCATGAGTATCCTAGTAGGCACCTAGTTAGGTAGGACCGTAGGTAGTGAATTTCAAAACCCAAAAAAGTACAAATTAGCTAGATATATAATATATAGCCTAGCATAGCTATTTTTTTTTTTTTCAATAAGATACAATAACCACTGAACTCTTAAATAATATACACATGATAGATACACAATTCCACTTTCACCAATAAATTAATAACTTAAAACATTAATTCACCACAGAACCTTATTTTAAACTAGAAACTATTCAAAATACGGCAGGTTCAATGGTTCTCAATAAAAAAATCCGATATTTTTCTTTAGAACGTACAAAATAATTGTTCTATATATTTCGTTTTGCAACCCTGTTTTTAATATTTTCAGCATGGAAATGATTTTATCTTTAAATAATTATTAAGAATGACCGATTTTTTCAATAATGATTTCGTGTTATTTGGTATTCTTGTATTCCAATATACCTATTTAAATGGCGCTGATGAAGAACAAATACATGATTAATGTTATAATAATATTAGTATATAATTTTAACTGGTTAGTTATTGCAATTATTTCAATTATAATATTGAATCGTTGTTAGATGAACCAAATTAATTTTCTGTACTAACTATACCTATATATGCAGTATATTGTATGCATTATATACAATATATACATTTTGGAGTAAACTTATTAAACTAAGGCCAATGTCAGCTTGTTTATAAGAATGTCATTATATATTCCATATACCTATGATATATTTTATATATTCTCACATGCCAAAAGTTTAATTCGACAAATAATAACCTACATCAGGGTAAATAATTACCTAATATCATCTTATAAATTGAAAACATTATATGCAATGGTAGTTTAGTATGCTTATAATTTATCTTTATAAATCATTTTATCTATAATCAAGCATCAGCACTTTGATATTCATAGAAATTATTTAAGAATGTCTCCTGTAACTACGATTCTCAGTCATATGTACGCATGGAAGTACTATTAGAACCTACATGATCGATGTGTGAGTCTGATGAGAGCTGTTTCAGTTCATTCAGTGAGAAGATACAGAAAAACTGTATTCTGATAAAGCCTGATATCAACATTGTCAGACTTCACTATTGCTTTGATCTTCTATAAGTGTTACTTTAAAAAAATTTAGTGGTTCACTCTGACAAATGAGAAATATAAAAACGCATACAAATTACTCAATGATATCCGTTGTTAAATAAATATTAGGTAACAATAGATTTAATATAAAACTGAATGAGCCAAACCATAGCTGAGTACCAAGAACAATAGAGATTAATGTTTATTTTATATTAGGGCTATCCACTAATTAATTAACTATAGGCTATAGCTATTATTACCTATTATTAGCTACACTATCGATAAAGAAGTTGTATTTTTGTTCAAATTAATTTGTTGGATTATGATTCATGAGCAATATGTGGTGCTTCAATCTCTGGAGATTTTAGCCAATATTATCGACTATAAACTCTGAAGATTTTCTATGCTCTGTTCTCCAGAGTTTTCGGCAGATAATAACGTGTCAAACCTCCACAGATTATCTCGTCCTTATACTGCCGTGGCCTCCGTAGGTCGCGGTAAACATTTGTAGAAAGCAGAGATTATCTGCTGAGCGCTGCTTAGAAATGCTGAGACTGCCATAAACTACAGTAAAACGTCCGCTATACTGCACCGAATTTTAACTGGGTAGACTCAGCAGTTTTATGGTATTCATCCAGTTCTTTATTTGGACAATGCTCAGCGTATTTAATTAAAAAGCCTGCATGATTGAAAATATATGAATATATAAATATAAATTGGTGGAGTTTATTGATTCTCAACTAATAAACTACTTTTGTGAAAGCAAAAGTAATTTTGTTCAAGTTGGTTCGATAGAAGTTGAAAATTAAATATACTCACTTATGTCATTCGAACTTGTTTGTAAAATTCTTAAATTCAGATCGCAATCTCCGTTTAAACTCAACTCGAGCTTGATTGAGTTATTGTTTATATAATTTTTCCAAAATTCGAGAGATTCATCCGATGAGACAGCGCCTTTGAAAGCCGTCAATCTGTTTTTATTATAAGGGAGTGAGCGAGACAAATGAACTGATATGTAATGTAGAGAAATATTCTTGTATATCTAATTGAAGATTTAATTATTATTCAAATCAGATATTTGTAAGGATGTACTATTGTACATGTAAGTTGTTTCTATTCAATGTAATACGTTACTATATAAAAATTAAACTAAAATAGACTAAATAATTGTACTACTAAGTTGAGAATATTTTCAACTTCTAGACTTTGGCTATGATGTCATCAGTATATTCATCAATCACTTCCACTCAGAAAGTCGCAATCATCAGAAAGGAGTTCATTATAAATATTAAGTAAAACTATTATAATAAATTTTTTTATTATCATTTTTCTAAAAGCTATATTCGATTAAAAGATAGTATTCATTGATTTAGAACTCTAACATAATTTCAATTTTGATTGCAATATGTCTAATAAAATATTACTTTTTCTTCTCACCGACACTTCACACACTGTATTTCCATAAACATATCTTCCGATATCGGTTTGAAGTGATCATGAGAGTAGTTAAAGTATAACTGAATTGCCCTGTCATCACAATTAGTGTTCATCATTGAGAGTAATTTCTTGAACTCTTCTTCTTCGTCTTTGTCTAGGTCTTCAGAAAAGGAAAATTTCATATCCTTAGTGAAACCATTGGATTCAGCTGCCTTACGTAGAGAAGCAATCTTATCAATTGAATCTATGTGTAGTTGCCTGATAAGAAAAGAAAATTAGTTATACTGATTATTGTGTCTTTAACTTTTGGAATTTGATTTGGTGATAAAGTATTTAACATGTTAACAATCGATATATTTCTTTCAAATTTGTAACTCTCTATTACAAGAGTCGCAATAAAATGATGGTTCAACTATTAAAACATTTTTCCATGCAAAATAGATATATTTGTTTCACTAATATCGAATATTTTCCAAATAAATAAAATATTAAGGTGGATTTAAACCAGATAACAGATTAAGGTAGAGGAGGGGCAATGTTCCAATATTGAGTGAGGTCAACAGTTGGAGGACAAATATACAGTGTCCTAACCCACAAAATATTGAATTTTCAAGCTTTGATAGAGAGAGTGAGATAATCGACAGCACCTCGCATTTGTACTGAAAAATGAATAGCTCTGTTGGTTAGGACACTTTGCCGTTATGAAAATAGAGGCTGCTAACTGACTAGTTGTGACATAACCGCTGAAATATGTGCAAGTAACCATGACAACGATATGCTTTTGCACTCCACCAGTGTAATTATAGTTATCATATACTATTTTTTCTGATAGTACATCATCACACTGACTATTTTCTCTGATAGTACATCATCACAGAGACTCTTTTCTCTGATAGTACATAATCCCAGTGACTCTTTTTTTATGATAGTACATCATCACTGTATCTCATTTCTCTTATAGTACATCATCACAGTGACTCTTTTCTCTAACTGTATAATATCACAGTGACTTTCTTTCTCTGATAGTTCATCATCACAGTGACTCTTTTCTCTAACTGTATAATATCACAGTGACTTTCTTTCTCTGATAGTACATCATCACAGTGACTCTTTTCTCTAACTGTATAATATCACAGTGACTTTCTTTCTCTGATAGTACATCATCACAGTGACTCTTTTCTCTGACAGTATATTATCACAGTGAATCTATTCTACGATAGTACATCATTTCAATGACTCTTTACTCTGATAGTACATCAGCACGGTGACTCTTTTCTATGATACTACATCCTTACAGTGACTCTTTTCTTTGATAGTGTATAATCTCAGTGACTCTTTCCCCTGATAGAACAACATCACAGTGACTCTTTTCTTTGATAGTACATCATCTCATTGACTCTTTTCTCTGATAGTACAACATCACAGTGACTCTTTTCTTTGATAGTACATCATCACTGTACCTCTTTTCTATGATAGAACATCCTCACAGGTACTATTTCTCTGATAATGCATATTCCCAGTGACTCTTTTATCTGATAGTACAACATCACAGTGGCTCTTATATTTGATAGTACATCATCACAGTGCCTTTTTTCTCTGATAGTACATCATTCCAACCATATCTCTTATTTACGCTATTGTTACAAGAGCACCAACCCTATCTCATTTTTACGTTGATATATACCGGAGCTCCAACCTGAACTATTATTTACGGTGGTAGTTACAGAAGTACTAACACTATCTCTTATTTACGGTATTATTTACAGAAGTACCAAACCTATCTTTTAAATACGGTGATCCGTGATTGTAATTTACAGTGCTACCCAATTTTATCTCTCAACTACAATGATTACAGGAAAGTTCACCGCCCTCAATTCTACGCAAGAAAGTTCACCGCACTCAATTCACCGCATGGAAAGTACACTCGCAACTCAATTCACCGCATACATGTAAATTTCAATTTAAGTTATGTTTATAGATATTTTTTTAACATTAAGGTTATAAAATAATAATGGATATAAAAAATATTCAAATAATTTAATAAAAAAAGAATCATTATAATGGATAGAAAAAATATTCAAATAAATTTTACATTACGTCTAAAAAAACTCACCATGAGTATCCGTGGCAATAAAATGACTACAAATAGAAAAAAATAAATACTTATAGGAAACAATGCATTGTAATAATTAGAAATTAATAACTTAAATTATGTGCAATGTCTCGTACATATTCCATGACATCGAAATTTTCATCGTAGGCCAACACTACTCTTTGTAAACGAGCAGTAGTTTAAGTGTAGACATTCCTTCCCATGGTAGGCATTTTACCAGGAACTAATTGTTCTATTTTGATTTCGCTTAGTTTTTGCTCTTGCTTTATGCTGTTCAAAAATTTCCATATATTCGGATGAACCGAAGTCATTCGTTCATTAATAGCCTTATGCCACCCTTCAACATTATTGTTGGTTTTTGGTCTAATCTCTTTATAAAAAGAATATATACATATTACATTTCTGAATAATATTTGGGACACCTACGATTTCCTCATCTGTCTAGCCGTCCAAGCCATGTATCTTCAAAATAACCAAGGATTTTTGAGCCTCTGAAAGAAATGCACCGTCCACACACAATATATACCAAATACCGTGACCGGAAATTTCGATGTAAGAAAATTCGCCATAAGAAATTATGCTGCAAGAAAATTCGCCGCAAGGAATTTTCGCCGTGAGATTTTTTAAACTGTCGACTTGAAAACCCAAGAGAAATTTAAGTGATCACCACATTAATTGTTAGAATTGAGAGAGTCACAATAGTTTAACAAGACAATTGATAGCAAACACTAACAATTTCATACGAAGAAAAAACCAAAATTGGTGGGACAATCAAAATTGTTCTTGATTTTTTTATTACACTTAATTTTGATGATGTCATAAAAATTTATATGATATCAGTTGGTAAACTTGTTACCAACTCCAATCACACGATCAACTTGTGTTATGTTTTAGAGGACAGCGATAGGATTATGTTCTTCAACTACGAGGTCTTAGATTTTTGTATTAGGTAGGTAGTCTCGTATTCTTCATTTACTATCACATCTTCACATTCCTCTTCCATCTGTGAGTGCAGTCAATGGTACTTGTGTCATTTTTCGTCACATTTTTTGGTAAGTGACTGCATTTACGTAGTAGCTTTTCTGCATCCATGAGCATTATCACCGACGGTTCACGAAGCTTTGTTCACGAAGTAACATTCCTTCCTGACTACTTCTTCCAGTCCCTTATACTTAATCTCCTTTTGATATAAGCTATTGCCTTTGGTTTCAAAGCATACATTAAACTCATACTAAAATTAAATTAAAATAAAACTGAAGAACAGAATAAAGTCACTATTTATATATAAATAGTCTACAATCTCTTTTTATTAGTATCCTATTAACAGGGGTTGGATATGGACCCTAGCAATCATTTTGGTGATCACTTTAAATTCTTAAGCCGAGAGTTAAAAATAAAGTTCACGGCGAAAATTCCTTACGGCGAAATTTCCTCTCGGCGAATTTCCTACAGCGAAATTTCCTAGTACCACTAAATACTACCCCAAAACAAATTAATGTCAAAACAACAATCGTTACTTAATTTATATTATTTCATATATTCAGTAATAATATATTATTTCAATACTTTCAGTAATAATATATTATTTCATATATTCTCTAATAAAATATCTTTTTAATTTCATACTTTCAGTAGGTTTAATATTCCCTTAAAAAACCTGTATTATTATTTTTTCACTCAAATCATGTCTATTTAGTTTCTTATCATTGTTATAATTTTTCATATCATTGTTACATTTTGTATTAAATTTTTTTTACGGTGAATTGAGGTGCGGAAATTGAGTCGTGAGAAATTTCCATGCAGTGAATTGAGTGCGGTGAACTTTCCATGCGAGAATTGAGTGCGAAAAACTTGCCGGCGGTGAATTGAGGGCGGTGAACTTTCCGCACACCAATTACAATGGTCATTGTAATTGCGCTGAATTGTAGTTACAAGATTACCAACCACATCTCTTATTTACAGTGATTCGTGATTGTAAATTACAGTAGTACAAACCCTGTCTTATATTTACGGTGATATTTACAGGAATAGCAACTCTATCTCTTATTTACGGTGATTCGTGATTGTAATTTCCAGTAGAACCAACACTATCTCTTGATTACAATGATAGTTACACGAGTACCAACCTGATCTTTTATTTACGCTGATTCCTGATTATAATTTACAGTAGTACCAACCCTATCTCTCATATAAAATGATAGTAACAGGAGTACTAATCCTTAATCTTATTTACGGTGATAGTTAAAGGAGTATCATATCCTATCTCTTTATTTGCTATTTAATAGTACCAGAGATAATATTTTTTTTTGTTCTTGCCATTTCCTTATTTTTTTATATCTTTTTAATTTGAAATTAATATATAGGATGCCCGAAAAGTCTTTTGAGATTAAAGACACCGTAGAATAACAAACAGTTGTTTTTGAAATGTACTATTCTAATTTTTCTGTACTGTATTTTTGCATTATTTTCAATATACATTGATTTTAAACCTGAGTACAGATTAGGTTATTCTAAGCTTTAAGTATTTAATAATGGATAACAGAGGCTTAAAAATATCATTAATACAGTGAAGAAATAAAACAAAAAAACATTAATCTGCTGTTTAGGCCACTCGGTCTTAGAACGCATAGCTCTGTCTTAGAACGGGTGAAGTGGGTTGGGTGATTATGTTGAAGGGTTTGCGTGTGGCAGTGTGGGGGTCGTTCATGATTATGTAACTGTCTGAACTTTGGTCTAGGAGGGTGAAGGGGAGCTGGCGGTCGTGTGACAGAGTCTGTCCCAGTTCTCCCCAATGGGAGGACGGGTAGGCTCTTGCCGTCCAATTATAGGAGGAGGAGGAAGACGGATAGGCGCTCCTCAATCACCTCCACGTTAGGATTGAAGTGGAGCTGGGGGTCGAACAGCACAGCCTCCTGCAGCCCTCCTCCGAGGGAAAGAGAGGGGGAGACGGTGTTGACAGATGGTAAGGTGAGGAGAGGAAGGAGTAGGGTGAGAGGGTGTGGTGGGTTGATTTATCTTGTACGTGGGGTGACAGTTTTTACACAGCCATCCCCGTGGGACATTTCCATGTTGGCAGACACCATAGCACTTTACACTGTAATGTGTCCAACTATTGCAGCCGACACAATGGACCCCTCCAGTACGACGAGTCCACGGTCGGCCACAAGAGGGATACATAAGATACAGGGATACAGAGTAAAGAGGGATACAGAGTAAAGGGGTTAGTAGGGGGAGATATGCCGACTCATAACCCCCACTAGGGAAAAAACGCTCCGGTGTTGGTGTAGTGCTTGAGTGGGCTTTTCTCAGGGTGACACCCGGGTTGCGTTCTCCTAAGAAGACAAGGGGTTGGGAGTCTTTTTGATGACTGGAAGATCCGGTCTTGCCCTGCCACAACGTGAAAGCTCCTCCAAGGACATCCATAATTACATACGATTTTACTAAAAAGAAGGTGATGAATGGTAAAATACTCATATCATGAGCATATATTCAAGTATACAATATGTCTTAAATATATAGGAATTCATTTTTAAGTTAGTATATTTCAAAAACTAACAAAAGGTACATGTTTCTTTTGGTTATCTTTTTCATTGTTGAACCACGTTCCATGTAGTTAAGTTTTTCATTAGGTCTTATTCATTTTCGTGAATGTTATAAGTAGAGCCGGATTTCCAATTTTTATGCTATAAACGCTATTTTGACCATAAAAATAAAGTTTTATAGCGTTTATAGCATAAACGCTATTTTGACTATAAAAGCTATTTTGACTAGAAATTAAAAGATAAAACTAGTAAATATTGTATAAACAACTATAAAACCTATGATAAACCATTCTTTACGTGCAAAATATATTTGTAACAGAAGATTATATTATTGATAAATTAAACATGTAAGAGACAATTAAATTAGTATGCCATTTCATTCACATTTTTCATAGTAATATTCCATAGAAAACGTACAAGCATAATTATTGATAAATTATACTGAATTGAAAAATGAATAAATCACTACCCAATACAGTATAATATTATGTAGTTTTCTTAAATAAATAGAATGATACATAAAGAATGAAGATATGCCCAATAAATTAAATATATGGTATTTATATATTGTGACCGGTTAATTTCGCTCTTTGTGTAAGGAAGTTACTTAGAGCACACACATTTCTGCACGTCATAGTTAAGTGCTCATGTTGTATAAACCAAACGTACCCATAGTGAAACAACCCGAAACTGTTTTGAAGTTGAAAGATGGGTTTCAAAATTGAAAATAATTTCAAGTCACAAGAGACTATAAGCATGACAACTGAAAATGTCAATAAATGTTGTTAATTTCTTGTAATGAAGTTTAATTGTTTCATTAAAAAGTAGCATACTTATTATATTAAGAATTATTGTTATTGCTTTTGCATTTGGTTTGTGCTATTCTATTTTGGTTTCGTGGTTATATTTAGACAACATAGTTCTTTCAGGTAAATTTGTTTAGTTATTTTCATCTTGGTAGCTTCTTGTAAAATAAAAGCTACATATAAATTAAGAAACACGGGTTTTATTTACTATTTATTAAACTCATACAAAGTCTTATTATTATCCGATATTATAGGTACACCAATTCCATAAATGCTTTATATTTCTGTGATTAACAATTAATAAACAACTTATAACAAATAAACAAGAATGGCATCGTTACTCTGAAATATTTTTCCAAAAGTTTCTACAATGCTTATAAAAGAAAGGAAATGCATCAATTTTAGGACACACTCAGCTATTATAAAAACTTTTTTACCGACTTTGAAACTCTTTTTTAGAGATAAAAAAACTTCTTTTTTGGGCGCTATTTTGCCTACTTTGGTTAGAACTATAAATTCGGGCTCTAGTTATAAGTATTTTATTGATGGGTGGTGAGCTTTTCCGCAAATGTTTAGAAAACCTAAGAAATATTCATTTCTTATCTTCTACTTATATTTTAAATAGATAATTATTCTTTGGCGCTTACCGATCGATGCATGTGGTAATAACTAATAAGTGTTTCAATGAAGACAGATTATCGAAAATTTATTTTGTTAAGATTTTATAACAGTTTTAGTGAGGACTGGCCCAAATGGACCAGTTGCTAGGTTACTGAGCAAACTTTTGAATAACTAGGTCACTATAGGGTTAACTGTACGCCAACCCTTCTTAGTACAATTGTACTAGTTCCAGAACGTTTCTCGACTTTCTGTTTTCATATTTTGAAACGAAAACTAGGGAGATTGATTTAAAAAAATAAAAAGAAACTGTGTTATTTTTATGGTTTCCAACCTAATAGCCCCTTATTGAGCAAGATTATTGTTAATAGTAATGTACATGCCCATTAATGTACAATGTTCTAATTACTTGTTCATGTTTCTTCAGTTTTTTTGGCATTCACCACAAAGGACTTTGAAGCAGCAAATCGCTAGACTCTCTACTTGAAAGGCTAACTTAAGCTACAAGTTATTTGCTGTTTCTGGTTTCCAGTAACCATTTCAAGAGTTAGTTTTGTCTATCATTTTTGTTTTCTTATTTTCTAAATAAAGCACCCATGAATAATTCGAGTGACGGTGTTTTTTCTGATCTACAATTCACAGCTTTATGGACCTTCATTTAATATTTACATATATTTCATACGGCGTTAGCCCTTCGTTAAGGGGTTAAGATGACATTCATTTTCAGTAATAACTATAATGATATTGGATTCCTATTGACGTCAGCATTATAGCCTTTGGTTCTGAAGCAAACGTTAAACCCCGTGTACTGATTTGTGATTACAAGCTAATTAGCTATTCTCACAATTATATAATTTGTTACATCTTTATTGCATTTACATTTTTATTCTCCATGTCATTAACAGCTTCATTTTTACAATTTTCATTTATATGTAATGAGTATTATTAATTAACATGCAATCCAATTCGATAGAGTTTAATAATCATAGATGTTGGGTTGCAAATCGTAAATATTTAGCAAACGTCAATCGAAGTCGTTTTATAATTAGTCAAACGCGAATATTAGGCTTAACGGTTTATTCAAATCTCAAATTATAAACAAAAAAAGGAATAATTAGACCCTAAACCTTTCATGAACTGATAATGTAAGTATGCATTGTGTAAACAAAGAAATTGTACTCTGTCCCAAATACAATTATTTCATTGTTTCTTCTCTTATTATTTACTAAGAAGGGGTTTAATTTTGAATTCCTATATTGTATTTGATAAATTTTTATAATATTGGTATAAAATGTATTTAATTTAAATTTTTATATATTTTGGCTACATTTAACTTTTTTTTACGCCTGGTAGTTTTCATCGTACCGAAACAAATATATTTAAGTTATAACTCTTAGCCACTTAATACGAATCTTGGTGCACGCAATTATTCTAACAAATCTCACTAAGCTGCTAATGGTTATAGTTAACTAATTCTAGTGAGACGGTCACTCTCATGTTCACAATCGCACTCTTGCATCTTATGCTTGAAAAATGCTATGATATATTTAGTCCTAATTCATTTGAATAAAAACTCATGACTTGAATATCTTACCATTTACCACCTTTGTTTTTGTTTAATTGTAAGTAATTATATGATAAAGTTATAGTCAAGAAAATACAGCTTCCAAACCGGTTTAGAAGTTATTTTTGTCGTTTTTCCATGAGAACTAGTTCGACAGCAGTAGCGGTCAGGTTAAAATGGTTAATCTTCGATTATTTACTCCCCTCTCTGGAACAGAATACGTTGAATCAACATATTTAATTTATCGATGAACAATAAAGTCTTTCACTTCTACTTCTCTCTATTTTTTTCTTTCTGCACTAATTAATTACAACTAACATTTTTTGTAATTACCACTTCCTTGCTTTTTATGATACAGAAAATTTCAATTTTAAACTATTTTTTCAAAGAATTAATTATAAATCACTCTCTGTACTGTTACACCATATTCTTGAAAGCAAATTTATCTAATGTTATCTTCACTTCGTAACATTAAATATAACTCAGAAATTTAATTTCTAATTATTTTTCTGATACTATAATATCATAATATATTACCAAAATGTCATCTGAAATGATTATATTTATACAATAAATAGTGACGAGACCATCATAATTTCTCATTCTGTGTGTGGTATGGCAATAATTATATATTATTTATCTAACAAATATTTGATGAAATGTGTAAGATTTCAATTAAAAAGTCATTACATCTGAGGAAGATCATTTATGGATGCAAAGCAATTGGAGTAAACTTAATCCTAAGAGCTTGAGGTGTGTTTTCTAAGCACATCCTTTAAATTACTTTATATCTGTCATTCCTTTGAACTTATCGGCGTAAGTCACGTAAATTAGGAATTAATCTTAATGTGGTGACGTGTGGCAACCTAGGAATAGAAAGAAATACAGCTTGGTACCCGATAAAGTCCAGTGGGGTGCGTGGCACTTCTTTTGGACCTTGAACGTTTATAAGGGGTGCCTGGAATGGCTTTTTTATATGTTATTATAAGTTCGGTTCTCGCTGTTAATATCATGCAGAATATACATGAAGTACATTTGCCATTTTCTAACATCATAGTAATCAAATATATTATAAATGTAGCTTTTTAATTTATTTCAATGCAATGCAATTAATGCACAGGGGGTCCCTAAGAAAAGAAAGGGTTGATCGAGAAAAATACTTCAGGAACAACTGCGCTAAACACACATAAGTCCATACGTTTTCATGTAGAACACGCACATGCGTGATAAATACACCCTCTCTTCCACCCAATCACATTACTGCTCTCTCAGTTGCCAATGTCTTATATACCTATGTATTTTTTCTCCTTATATGTTCAATATATTTACTTGAAATTTGGTACACATAAGTTCAGTGTATATATATACTAACAACTTATATGAAATAAATGAATAAATATAAATAAGACATTTGTTTTTTAAGCACATAGTATACCTTCGGAATTCGGAACTTCAAACTCTTTTTTGGTTAAGGGTTATTGAATAATGATAATATAGACTAGCTACCAATTAATAAACTTACCCAGGAATTTCCAGTACGAAGTATGAAGTAACATTAGGAATATCCTCAACTCCATCTTCCGTATCATCAGTACTGCATTCATCTTCACTTACACTGAGAGAATTAGTATTTGAGTTAAATTCAAATAAAGTATATTATATGCATTTATATTACTATTAGAAAATTGTCTGAAACGAGCAGATATTTAAATATTCTGAAAAAGATAGTTTCTTATTTCGAAATTTATGAAGGTTTATCTCACATTTGATATTTACAGAATATTTAAATTTATCAAAAGTTATCATATTTCTTCTATCTACTAAATAATTTTCAATATATTAGTTGTAAACAAATTCAACATTAATTGAAGTTTTCACACAATATAATATTTTATATAAAAGGTACAATAAATTTCAAAATTCACTACCTACTCAAAATCTGATTTGATTTTTCAACGTTTCTCTTATCTTTATAAATATATTAGGAAATAAATTGGGAGATTCTATTTTAAAAAGCGAAAGTAAAATGAATAATGGGTTCATCTGAAAAATGTGAACATTATATGATTAAAGTGTTGTAACTCTTAACATGTCAGTGTTATATCGCAATGACGAGCTATATAGATTTACAGTTATTCTTATAAACATAAAAATCTCCTCACTTTAATCGATTTACTCTTAATCCATCGTCAAAATGTCCAGCACTGATGCCCGCATAATTCAACTCATGCAGCAACTCATCGAGGTCAGACTCTGAGAGAGAACAATTCACTAGAGACAATTGTCTGAAAGAAGCGAATCTGAGGAGAAACAAAATTCATTATAATTCATGTTCTACATAGAGAATTATTATTCATACTACCGGGAGGATCTATAAATTTGTAAATGGAATTTATTTTTGATTAGATGAAATACTTTCAAAATCTGTAATTGTTACCTGAAGATTCATACTCACTTCTTAGAAACATCTCGTATTATAGAGTAAGCAATTTTTTTCCCATCAGATGGTACATCAGTCAATGCAAATCTGCCCCTAGGTTTCACGGGTTCAACTAAATCTTCTTCTTCTTCATGATTTATGTACGAATTTGAATATTTCATCATTAGATCAAAGGCTGTAGAAAAAAGGTATAGAATATTCGAATGTTGTCATACATAGAGAAATTTGGTGTATAGAGAAACAACAAATGATGTAGGGACCAGTCACAGAATGGAAATCCATGAATCATCTATTGAAAAAATATATGTATGTATTTTATAATTTTGGCAAATATTGTCTCGATATGCTTGATTAATTTTGAATTTAATTCATAGTTTCCCATCAAAAGCTGAAATTATTAGAAATTGTCGAATGGTATTTCTTCGATCATTTGATTATTCTTTATTAAGTTCGAACATACGACTTACTCTCAATATCGTAATCAGTTGGGTACAAGTACTTCCAATTGAGATCGTGAGTTAGTAGCACTGACCAGTCGATGGACCTCGTTATTCCTTCTTTCATCTTATTCTTTAACACATTAAAAACTTTTCTGGAGGGTATGGCCATAAGGATAGTATGTATTACACATCTGAAAAAAATACTGTGTAGTTATTTTATCATAAGATGGTGAAAAATTCCATTATCTTCAAGGAAAAAATATTCAAGAAACATAGATAAAAACAATTATTAAAATCAATAGATATATTATTACAGTATATCAAAGTATTAAAATATTGGATTTTACTAAGAAAAAATAATGAAACTGTAAATTATGTAATATGCTTTATCAAAATATATTAGTGTTTTTTCATAAATTATTGTTATTATATAATAAAAATTTCGATAAAATATTATAATAAATATTTCGATAAAACACTCTATAAGCAATAGTATTAACTTTAAAATACACAAAAGCTGTAAAACATAATTATTCCATGAATCCATATACAGAATGGACTCTCTGTACTTCTCAATTCGAATACCGAAATTAAATATAAATACATGAGAATCATATAACAGACATATTATTGAAGTATTCACCTTGCATTTTGTAACTCCATCAGAACATCTTCTGATATCTGTTTGTAATTCAAAAAAGAATATCCAAGGTTGAGGGTTAACTCCGATTCGTTTGAACCAGATTTCATTAATGTGAACAACGTTTTCAGTTTATCTTCATCTTCTCTTGTTAAATCCTTCTTAAGTGTGATTTCTATTACAGAAAAGTAGCTTTCAGATTTTAGCATTTGATTCAGAGAATCTAATGTATCCATATTGTTTATCGTGAACTTGCTGTAAAATAATTGTTGAATGGATTAGTACATTCATATTGTGTTAAATAACGGATCAACCTAGGACAAACTGCAACATAATTCTGTCAACTGTTTTATATTCAGAAATATGTCTTCCATAACATATCAAAACTCTTAAGGAATTCAGGTGGTGGAAGATTCCATGACGGCCTATTAAAATGGCCGCCACTGTGAACTGATATTTACCTATATCTATACTTCTAAATGACTTGGAACTTGTATTTTAAGTGTTAAACACACATTCTCTGGGGCAAGGAATCTAATGTAACAAATTTGAATACGTTGAACCTATCATAAAGCTGAAATAGCTGCCATTTTTCGAAATGAGCGCCACAAACATGATGTTCTCCAAAATTTCTGTTTCTGCGCTAAAATCAACAATGCTATGCAGTAACTCACAGGTTTCAACTATAATACTGGTAAAGAAAAGAAGGACATGCCATGAAAGACAAACATACAGATATCAGCTATTAGCAAGAGAAAATAACTTAAATCTCATATTCGAACTTGCGCAGTAGGGAAAACTCTCTATCAATGGGATATAAATACAAAATCAAAGATAATCCATTTACTGTAAGCAAAACATATAAAAATAACGTGTGCAAATATAGATATTCCTCTATAAAATAGAACTAACTAGATTGTTATCACATTTTCTGTTCACTAGAAAAATATTATATAAAATACATAAAAAAATGCCCCATTGCATACAATCACTGGTGAAATATGGGACATTTTCAAAGTTTTAGTTAGATATAAGGTTAGGATTTTGCCTTTCTGTTGTCCCACACTTTGTTGGTTCTTCTAATATGGACTTAATATCATCTAGCTTTTCGGATGCCATGTAAGGGACATTTGGGAAATGAAAATCATTACATTTGAGTATTCGTCTGAGATATCACATTTCATATTCATCTTCTACATCTTTTGGCTTAGTAAGTAAACCAACATTATACGTTATATATATATAATTCATGCCAAACTCAACCAGAACATAATGCTCCATCTCAGGCTCATTATGTAGAGGAAGAAATCGAACGGGTCTTCCTGTGATCATTTCTTCGTCCACTTCATCGGATAAATGATCGAATAGATTGAGTAATATATCGGAATGAGAATTTTCCAGGTTTTTGTATTAAAATTCTGCTGCGTGCTTCTGTAGGCTTGATCCGTTTGGCGCCAACTGCATGAAGCTCTTCTTTCTCCAGTGTATCGGTTGCAATTATGCTTCGTCGTTTCCTTCTATTGTTCGTAGGTTGTTTTCGAGACAGTGATTTTGGATAACCTCTTATTTCTTGAGCACTCAGAAATGAAGATGAAATATCACCTGAGGTTGAAGGCCCTTCTTCAGCTGGAGGTGCTGCTTCTTCAAATAATCCTGTAGTTACAAAGCTATCAGGGTCTAATCTGTCGGTAGCTAACCTGCCTGCAAATTCAAATTCACTGTAAATTTTCATCGTTAAAGGGGAAGATTCCTGTCCTTTAGAACCCAGAGACGATATTTGATGGAGCCTTTGCTTTCTGGTGAGCGATGTTAACTACTTTCGATATATTATATATAGTTATAGGAACCCCTGACCTTTCCAAAAGCAATAGATCCATTACTGCAGCGTAACAAGTTTCGAAAGGACCAAAAATTGAAATATCTAGTGGTTGTAACTTGTGACTGCAATGAGGGGCACTAGGACAGAGTATCGAAAGACAGAGTATCGAATGACAAAGTATTGATAGACAAAGTATCGAAAGACAGAATATCGAAAGACAGAGTATCGAAAGACAAAGTATCGAAAGACAAAGTCTCGAAAGACAAAGTCTCGAAAACACATTCGCCGCACGTCACATTCGCCGAACGACAATTTCACCGAAAAATATGATTATTTAAAAAGGTAAACAAATTTAAGCATATGTCCAGATGAAATTACATATAGATGAACTTGCATATAAGTGTACAGATTACTTTACAATATCCTACATAGTTATTGGTTAATCTTTGTGGAATATACGTTAAATCTATTTATTCATATAATGTTATTGCTGCATTATTTGTGTCAGTTTATTAACCGTATTTTAATCCTATTTTCTGTATACATTATTATCAGTTACAATTTTTTTCTTTGTGTTGATCTCACTTTATTTCAATCCTTCTATATACATTGTAGAATCAGTCTGCTACACAGAGAAAAAAGTTTACTCATATCTAATGGGTCATCAATTTATGCTTTGAATCAATTTATTAAGTGAGTTGGTTCGACTTTATTCATGTTTTCACGTGTGTTAAAACAACTATGATGTGGTATGTCATCAAACATTAGTTAATTCAATTCATTTTATAAATTGAATCAACTTACTATGAGAGTTAAAAGTAACTTTTTTGATAATTTTAAAGTATGTTGGAACAACTATGACAGAGTTTATTATAGGAACTCACAACGACTGTTAATCCAATGCATCTAGTGTATAAATTAACTTACTATGCGAGTTTGCGCAAGTTTTTTTAAGTTTAGGAGTGAGTCAAAAAGACTGTTTTGATTTAACCCACGTCAATTTAACTACTTTTAAGTAGTACCTACAACTCACCACGTAGGTAGGCGCAAAAATAACCCATTCATATGAGTCAAAACAAATAAAGTTTGATTTGATTCAACTAATCCTCTCTCTGTGTGTACTGTCTTTTCACAGACTGATGGTAGGTGATTTTATTCATGGAGCAATTTTTCTTTATGACTGCTTCTTCTAATCCTTTGCAATTAATTTCATATGGTAAACGATATGGCTGAAGCAGACGTTAAACCCCTACTAAATTTATTTAGAAACTTTTATTACGGGACTAAGAACAAGCATTCATATGGCATTAAAACCACACAAGTAAGTACTGTTTACTTTATAGTTAATAAAAAAATTGATCAATTCTAAATACTCATTAACACAGGATGTTCAATAAACTAAAATTTTTGTAGTAAACCTTAGTCTGCAAAAAAACTACATCATATTTTTCGGCGAAAGCGTCGTTCGGCGAATGTGTCGTGCGGTGAAAGGGTTCTCGGCTAATGTGTTTACGGTTTATAATTGTACATTAACAAAGTATATACTAGACACAAGAAACGAACTAGAGGGAATGCTGGACCAACGGTAACGTTTGATGTATATATGCAGGTCACAATGAAGAAGGAACAATTTCTGGCAAACAAGAAAAAAAAAGCAGAGCATCATCAACATGTTCAGCACCAAAATACGGATACAGGATTGTCAGACACATCAAGCTGCCGGTCACGCTGATCTACTCATGATGCAAAAGACAGTGGAGTCTGCAGCTATCACTGACACTGTGCTGATCGGAGATGACACAGATTTGTTCATCCTGCTCATCCCCAACCATAGCCAAATAATAATGTGATTAAACCGCGCATCTAGAATATGAAGTGTGTTAAGCGACAGTTAGGCATATATCATAACATCTTCTTCATGCACACTACTCTCGGATGAGATATTGCACACTATTCTAGGATGTAAGGAAGGTTTCCCTCAAAAAATTGAATACCGGTGCGCACTTCCGTGAACAAGCCAAACTAGGCAGTGTCCATATCGATGATGTTATAGAAACAAGAGAGAAAGCCCTGACACGCATTCCTTTACAATGAGAAGCCTGGAGACTCGGAAAGTCACTCAACGTGGTGCGACACAAGAATTTCTGCCTGAAGATCGAATTCAAAGCGATAAGTCATTTAGAATATTATTTCTCATATTGGGAAATATCAGGTTTATGGCAGCCATTTGGAAAATAGCCGCCATTGAACCTTCCACCACCTGGATACCTTAAGAATTTTGATATGTTATAGAGGACACCTACAAGAACATGAAACAGTTGAAACTTTTCCTGTTGCTATTTGTATGTGGTCATATCAAATAATGCCTGTACTAGATTACAAATGCTACAAAATCTGAACATTTCTAATGAACCTAGGTGTTATGAGTTTACCCTATTATGTAACTTTGTCTCTAAAGCGAGAGACTTAAGTGCATTACACTATAGATATGGGTAAAGCTCGTACAACGGATAGTACAGGTACTGGAAAAAGTGAACCATATGCCGAGAAATGTTTCGCTATTCGCGACTGAGATTTTATTTCAGTTGGGGATTTAAACTTTGCACGTTTTCTTTAACAGCATTTGAATAATCTCGGATTATTATTGAATGAAAATTTTAATGAAAATCTTATAATACTTATATAACTTACTCATATAAATGTACAAATAATAAGGTAGGTTAGCTAACTTTCTAAATGTGTTTCCCTTCAAAATTGCTATGTTAGTCACCATTAATTTGTCATTTAAGTTACCATAAACAAATAGAGTTATCGAAATATTAAAGTCATCGCTTTACTTTTAGAGAGAACGCTGTTGGTCTAGTTACTCTAGTATGAGTCTCTAGTAGTATTATTAAATGCAGCGAAACCTCGTAGTAGACCAGAGTTACGTTCCAAGTTTACTTGGTCTAGTAGGAAACTCACTTCAGTAGTTTCGTAGTAGACCAACATCGTTTTCTCTAAAAGTGAAGCAGTGACTTTAACATTTCGATAGCTCTATTTGTTCATGATAACTAGAGCCCGGACAAATGCCATAAAGTCCTAAAATGCCATAAAAGCCATAAAATGCCATAAAGTAAATAAATGCCATACAGTCCTAAAATGCCATAAAGTCCTTAAAATGCCATAAAGTCCTTTAAATGCCATAAAGTCCTAAAATATCATAAATTCCTTAAATAATGAGAAGTCTTATTTTGGGCTTTTTATACTAATTAATAATTTGGTATGTCGGTAAAGTTGATGGGATATATTGGCAAATTTATAGAACATTATAATTCAATCAAAATCTGTCTGAATTACTATATAAATAAACTGTAATTCCATTACTTCAAGAATTAGCATAGTCACCACTGTATCAAGTTTTCTGTAAGTCTTCTCATCAATTTTTTAGCATAGACTCGGCCATTAATAATAAAAAAAAAATTGCAAATAATCAATATGATATACTATTCAAAGAGAGAAATATGTAGAACCTAGTAATATTTGTAATATTAACAATAGAAAAACTTTCAGGTGACGAAAATTGTGTTTTGTCTTGTAAGTGGGTTTTCCTGTACAACAGCTTCAAAATATCTTAATTGGTCTAATTATCTAGTACATGGTTTGTCTACTATACGAGGGCTTGCTGTAAATACAAATTTCTAATTTAATATTGGAATTAGTTACATTTCATAAATTTCAATTTAACTGACCTCTTTTTATAATACTTTCAGATTAAATTTGAATCAAATTACTATAAAAACGGATTTAATGTGTCACATTCAGGTTCACTTGTAGTTGACATTTCTGATCATTATACGGTTTTCTGTATACTTGAAATTACAAATAATAAAACTATTCGTGATCACGATGGTAAAAATGTAAAATCATTGATTAATTCCATGCCTGAATCTGTAAGAAAATATTGGAATGAAAACTGGAATGGAAATGTGGATAGGAAAACTGCTGGATAATCTGTGGTGTAACTATGATAGGTGTTGTCCTAAGAAAACATAAACTATCTCTCATAAAAAACTTTCTAAGCCCTGGATTAGCGAAGTGCTAGCTAATGAAATTAATTTTAAGCATAAACTATTTAAGAGATACAAACAGGGAACCGTTCCTTTTGACATTTATAACAATTATAAAATTGCATTAACTAAAAAAATAAGTAGAGAAAAAATAAGCTTCTATGGCCATAAGTTTAATTCAATTAAAAGTGATTGTAGGAAAAACTGGCAAACCATTAATAAATTGTTAGATAGAAACAAGAAGCACACTGATATTATCTTAGATGATAACGGAGTAGACACCACAGACCCAGCTGCTATATCGGAATTATTCGTAAAATATTTTTCTTCTGTAGCAAATGATTTAGACAGTAGTATTCCAACATCTAATATTGACCCACTGTAATAATTTCTGTGTAAAACCTACTTCCAAGCAGGAAGTGATTAAAATTGTGATGGCTATGTCTGGTAGGGGAAGTAATGTAAATTGTATTCCTATTTTTATATATAAAATTTTAATCCATTATATAGCTGATATTGTTGTAGATATATTTGACTCATCTGTTATTGAAGGTAGTTTCCCTGATGTACTTAAAAAATCTCGCATTATACCTATTTATAAGAGCAAAAATTCTAAGGTAGTAAATAATTATCGTCCAACCTCAACTTTGTCTACCGTATCTAAGATAATTGAAAAAATTATGAAATGTAGAGTTACCGAATATCTAGATTGTCAAAAAGTAATTTATGATAAACAATATGGATTTAGGACGGGATTTGGTACATCAGATGCGATATTAGAGTTCACGGATAGGTGCTCAGATAATCTTGATAAAAAGGCTCATACAATCGCAGTGTTTCTGGACCTATCGAAAGCATTTGGCACTGTGAACAAGCGGATAATGGTTGGAAAGTTAGAGAGGTTGGGATTCCGTGGTAGTATTTTGGACTGGTTTAGGGATTACCTGACTGACCGTAAAATTTATGTTGATGTAAAGGGTAATACTTCTTCTATTGAAAATATGAACATTGGACTGCCTCAGGGATCAATTAGCTCTCCGTATTTGTTCTCCTTGTATGTAAATGATATGCATAATTGTTCAGATAGGCTATCCTTCATTCACTTTGCTGATGATACTACTGTATTTATGTCAGGTAACTGTTTGGATGATCTCTGTAGGGATGTTAGTTTGGAGCTATCTAAGGTAGATGAGTGGATGAAATCTAATAGGCTGTCGTTGAACGTTGATAAAAACTTCTTTCATTTTATTCACACATGCTCATATTCAACGAAATTTATTTGGTGTTTCAATAGGGGATGATTTAGTTAATCAAGTAACAAATATAAAATTTTTGGGACTGCAAATAGATAATAGGCTTAATTTTAATGAACATATCAATATTTTAGGTAGAAAACTTTATTATGTAGTAGGACTTCTGAAGAAAATGCAAACTATTATTCCACCAGCAGTATTAAAAATACTGTATTTTTCTCTTTTCCAATCAGTTTTAATGTATGGTATTACTGTATGGGGAGGATGCGGGGTAACTAATATAAATAAGTTAAATAAAATTGTAATCAGAGCCCAGTCCATTTTGAATAATTTGCCAACAGATAAAAAAGCACCTCTTTCACTATTTAACCTTTATAGATATAATATCCTTAACCAATTTCACAAATATTCCGTTTCATCTCGGTTTTCTGTTCATTTTCATCACAAAATATCAAATTTGGCTCCAACACATTGTTACCGGACAAGATCTAGAACCAACGATAATTTAAATTTGCCTCAGATTCACAAAGCTGTCTCACAAAATCAATTTTTTTACAATTCAGTAAGGATCTGGAATGCTCTACCTAACTATATCAAAACTGTAAATGATAGTAGGAAGTTTAAGCATGAAATTAGAAAATGGATAAACTCTGAGGTGTAGATTATATTAGGTAGAATTTAGATTAGATTAGGTTAGGTTAGGTGAATACTTCCAATGATTATTTTGTAATTTTAATTGTATATTTGTTCATCATATTTTCATATACAATTTATTTTCATTTTGGTAATTGTAAGTTTGGTAGGATAGCAATAAAGTTTGTTCATATTAATAAGTTTTGTATTGTAACGTATATGTAATTCTTGATTTATTTTGTAACGTATATGTTATTCTTGATTTATTTTCTTTGGTTGGAGTTACTCAATTTAGACTAGATGAAATATTTTAAATTTTTAATTGCCCAATAATACTCAAATAAAGAGTACCAAGACGGGCTTCAGAAAAATATATAATATTCCTTCATAATATTCCTTATAAGTTATGCCTTTCTGAATAAATATTCTCATTCTCTCATTCTCATTCTCATTCATTCTCATAAACTAGATTCATTGAATGTTTAAGGAATGAATTGTTAATTTGTTTTCACCATTTTTTTCATTTAAACGAACTAAAAGCTGTTGATTTTATATTCCAAAATGCTAATTTATTCATTGTAAATACCTATTTATTAATCCCAATAGTGTATGTATAAGTCCTAAAATGCATTTTTAGGTCCTAAAATTACTTCATAGGCCCTAAAATGCCTTTTTTTAAGGTCCTAAACTGCCTTTTTTGATGTCCTTAAATGCCTTTTTTAAGGTCCTAAGATGCCTTTTTTATTGGTCCGGGCTCTAATGATAACGTTAATGCCAAATTAATGGTGACTGACATACCTATTTTAAAGGGAAACACATTTAGAAACAGTATTATCTTTTTTTTCAATTGAAATGAATATAATATTTTTCTTAATTATATTATCATTTTATGAAATTATAATAGTCTTAACTATATCTAGTTTTCTGTAACTTTTCACATCAATATTTTTACTCTATCATTAAATCTGAAACCGATTCTGCCTCATGTTATTTAATTTAAGTACATCATTCAAATAAGAGATTTATATTTAAAACAGTATTGTAATTATTATTCCTTATAATATTTACGCTAGGATAACAGTCAGGTGGCAAAAAGTGTGTTTTGTCTAGTACGAGGATTTTCCAGTACAGTTTCAAAAATGTCTTGGTCTAATAGGAGGTTTCTCTACTAGGTGGCTGGTCTACTACGAGGTTTTGCTGTATACAAAAATGTCACACATGTATTTTGTATGTAGTTCATTTTTTTTCTAAATCACTAGACATAGAACAAATTTTGATTGTTTACTTACGGAGGAAGAATGATTTTATATGCTGGCGAAGAATTCTTGTCCTCAACTCTGAAATATTTTAATGCAATAAGTTAAGGGGAGTGCCTCACCGAAATTTGAGATAATGAAAAAAACAGTTTTTGCACAAAATGACACCTTATAATGTCCCAAATCATGTGTTAAAGTATTAGGTAAGAAAGTTGTCTGCAATGGCCTCAAAAAGGGGAGGGGGATGAGAGGAGCTGAAGGAGTTAGCAAAAAAAAAGTATGTTATGAAGCAGTATTTGTTTGTTTCTAGTATTTTTCAAGTAATAGATACAGTACTGGTGTTATAAAAAAATATTGAAAATTGGCCGTTCTGAACACTTTCCATTTTTCAGCTTCTAAATCCTACTTCATCTTCAATTTTTGGCTTAGAGACATGTATATTTTTCTTTTTATTAGGAATTCAATTTTCTACAAAAGTACGACCAGTTGATATAATATTTCGCAACTTGTAAAAAATTATTTGTAGAAATATAACCATATTTTAAAAATAATCGAATAATATTTTTCTTTAGACTGCAAATTTAATCAGATGGATTGTACTATTCTAGAGAGCAAAATTCTAAATAAAATGAATGAGCTCCATGTCTGTAGGCCAAAAAATGAGGAAAAGAAGGAATTTGAAAAAAGTCTACATTTTGCGGTTTTTCGGGTGGGGGAAGGGGAATTGGGGATTTGAAAAAAAATTCTTAAGTAAATAATTGTTTATTCTTATAGTATATTTAAGTCTGAGAAAATCAAGAATCTCACTCTTCCAACAAAAAAAAAGTAAAAAGGGAGATTTATACTATCTCATACAATTTTTCTATCAATATTGAATCAATTATTTTCATTGAAACTGAATAAAACAAACAAAATAAAATGAGTTAAAATAATTATAAAGTTATCAAACACATTTATTGATATAAAAACACATAGTTTATTCCATAGTCAGTCAACTATGGGATAAACAATCAATTCAAACCAAATTTTCGGAGGAGATTTTTAAGCAGCCACTTTATAAAGTATGGCAGCAAGAATTACTTACATAGTTTGTAAATAATCAAACCTGTGATTCTATCTGAGAGAGACGCTATCTTAAACAATAACCATCGCGTAAGATGGTCACCATACAATATTAGTAAGTAACTTAAAAACGCATACATGTAGATCAGCATGTGATATTTAATAATTTGATAAAATTTCACAAAATAGTAGCGAGCTAGCAATGGTAATTATCTACATTGATAAACTCCTAAAAACAGTTCAGGTGATAAAATATATATGAATTATAATCAATTAAAAAGATGACCCTATATTTTACTCACAGTATTCTTTTCACTTTCAACATTTCATAAGAATATCCAGCTTTGATGCCAGCAGCACATAATTTTAGCAACAAATCTTTGACATCAGATTCAGAGAGAGAGCATCTTATTAGTTTTAGTGCACTGAACCTGAAAGTTTAATTAGGTTTTATTAACGGTATAATACAGTAAAATATAATAGTTTTTAAATGATAAAATAATCCTTCTGATTACTTCGATTAAAGAAACAAAAATATTGAGAGGCATCTGTGTAAAAGTGAGCACTCATGAATACCTTCCCTCCTTTAAATCGACATTTTTAACAATTTGAAGAACATTTTCTTTCCCATCTGTTGGTATGTCAGTTATTTTCAAATCTTTTTTTCCTTCATCTTCATCAGCATTCCTTTTAAGAATAGTTTGTATATCTTTTACAATGCCGTCCGAATATCGGATGGTACAATCTGTAAAAATGAAAGTAATTGGAGTTTAAAAATTCCCAGTTACCAATAATATTTAATATGCCAACAGAGCAGTTAATTTATAATTTTATGCTTCTATAAACATACTAAAATAAGGTAAACTTTATATTTTTATTTATAATATATTATTTTTCGTACTAATAAATAATATTACGGAAATAGCTACTAATACCAACTCACACAAATTACATGTGGTAGGAAGAAGAATGCTATAATTTAGATTAGTTTCGGCAGATGAACTTAATTTAAGATCAAACTCGTGTTCTTCCTGTTTAGTTTTGAGAACATCAAGAACTTCGTTAGAAGAGACAGCGCCTTTGAACATCACAAGTTGACACCTAAAAATATATATAATGAATATCAATATTAATTAATATTTTATATATATCAAATAAGAGTGAATCAGTTTGAATAATAACTTTTTTTTAATTTCATTTATAATCTTAATTTTGTTTGTTTCAGAAAATCGGTATAGCCTTCATTCATCCTGTTGAAAATCAACTTTTTTTAAATAATTAGAATAATTGCCAATAACTGTCAAAAGAAGTATGCAATGCATTATTGATAGGCTTCAAACTTATATATCATAATATTAATTTGATCTGTTTAATTCAATATTACGCTTAACTTACTTGTAATTAGGCAAATAGATAGTTAATAGGTTTTATAAGTAATTGTAAGTTAGAATTTTATTTTTGAAACTGAATGAAAATCATAGAAGACTTGACAATGTATTCAAAATCAATATCTATATTTTTCAATATTTACTTCACGTTCAGCAATTCCATTAATACGTCTGCTCTTATTTGCTTGAAGTGATCATGAGAATAGTTGAATTTCAATGATAATTTCTTAACAGGTGAACTAGAGCTTAATTCAGATAGGAGTTGTTTCAACTGGTCTTCATCCTCCCTTGTCAGTTCATAATCCAATGAAATAATCACTTTAGGAATGTTTTTCACGGATTTTATCAATTTGCGCAGATGAAGAATTTCGAAGAGGGAGTCCACAACAAACGTACTGCTCGGATGAAGGAAAAAAATCATATTATCTTAAAAATTTGATAGGAGAGAGACAACCATTTATATTAAATTATTGTTTATAGTACTTAGTATTAACAAAATATATACAAGGATTATTTATGCCAACAATAAAAGCTGGTGATTTTCCAATAAATTCTTAAAAATAAAGATAAAATATCCTAAAGGTACCCACAAAGGAATTTTGATATCGAATGCATCATCTTGATCCTCGTAAACACTGAAATATAGGAGGAAATGGTAAATCATGGTGAATGGAATTTTCCCAAAATGGGAATATTTTGGATATTATTAAGTATATTCATAATATAAAAATAATTATTGATCAATTTCAAATTAATACTAGAAATTATTATATTTTAAATGCCAAGGTTACTCAAATCTAAATCAACCGACACCCCCATAGTAAACGAGTTATGCATCTCTCCTGGTGAACCGTTTTTATTCACATATATCCATATCCCTCTTTTATACATGATAAATCCATTTCACCTACCTATATTTCTACTACATTCGCTCACCATATATACCTTAACTGCCTTCCCCAAAAATACAAGTGATTCTTCAACTCATTCACTACATCCTTCCATGCATCCCTCTCGCTGCACAATTTTATGTCCAATTAATCGCTCCCTCTTTCAATAATCTATTTCAATTCAACACAATCTTTCTCTTCTTCCTAGACATTTTTCTAAAATCTTCCAACATCAAAGCACCACCGCTTACTCCAGCCTATTATTGCCCAATCGCATCTCATGTCCCACTCTCTCAAGAACCCTCTTTTCTACTTTGCATGGAAACGATTTCACTCCTAACATAACTCTCACATTAGTCATGTTCACATGCATAGTCTTCATTCGTCTTAATTTATGGCCTTTCCTATCATTCATTACATACCTATAAAATTCATCCATCCACTTGTTCATCCTTTTCACGTCCTCCTTATACCACGGTCGCAACTGGCAATCAAACAACATAACACTTTCCGCACAAATTTCAATCACTGTCAGTTGCCACAATTTACTCTCCACCATACATCATTCGCTCTCTCAATACCAAACTTCTTCCACAATAAACTAAAGCTGTTGTTGTTGTTGTTGTCGACCCCGCTCCATCACTGACACAGTGGTGGAGCCCTCACACCGAGAGACGGCGCAGCTGCCCGCCAGGGTTCCCCCAGACCCACAGGCGAGAAACCCCACTCCCCCCAGCCGGAGATGCTGAGTTTCAGCCAGGACCAGGTGGTGGAAATGTGCACTGGGTTGGCTGTATGTGTGTGTAGTGCGTGTTGAATAATATGCGTGTTGGTGAAGTGTGTGTGTGTTCCTCTCATGTACTCCACTCCCCCATCCCCCCCCCCTTACGTTCCCAGTAGAGCTACCCACCTGTCAAAAGGGGAGCAACTCCAGCTGGGTCAGTCCAGAGGTTCTCCGGAGTAAGGGTGGTAGGGACTGCAGTACAGTTGAAGAGATGTTTAGTGTCGTGCGTGTTGGTGTTACAAAGTGGACAGTGTGGTGTTGGGTGTGTGTCGGGTGATATCTTGTGTAAGTAGCTGTAGAGAAGTGGTGATTTGTTTGTCCTTAGTTGTGCGAGTTGTCTGCGTGTGTGTTTGGGTAGTGTTTGTTCGTTAGTGTTGATGTCTGGTGGTGTGGCGTTCAGAATTTGGTTGATTTGTTTGTTGTTTAGGTATGTTTGAACTGTTTGTGTGTGTATTGTTTTCATGTTTTGTTTGATGGTGTCTGTTGATGTGGTGTCTGGTGGTGTGTCTAGATTGATTGTGTAGTTGTTGTTGTTGTCATGGATGGTCTGTTTTTTGTGTCTTTGTGAGGTGTTCTGATGTGTGAGGTAGTGCAGTGGGTGGTCAGGGTGTTGTGTCTTTTGTCTGTATTGTGATGCGTGTAGTTGTAGGTGTTGTTTGAGAGGGAGGGTTTGTGTTTCGTCGTGGAGATGTTGTATGTTTGTGTCTCGTGTGCAACCTGTGGCTATCCTAAGTGCTGTGTTTTGTACGATCTGTAGTGTGTTGATGTTTGTGTCTGATGTGATGGGTGACCAAACTGTGTTACTGTACTCTAGGACGGGGCGTGTAATTGTTTTGTATGTATTTAGAAGTGTTTCTTTTGTTTTGCCCCAGTGTGTAGATGTGAGAGCTTTGATGACCTTAAGGGTCTGTTTGGCTTTTTGTGTTGTGTGTTTTATGTGTTGTGAGTATGTGAGCTTGGGGTCAAAGATGACTCCAAGTATTTTGGGGTTGCGTGTTGTGGGTAGGTCTGTGTCTTGTATTTTGAGTGTGAGTGTTGTGCTGTATTCTGCTGGATCAGGAGTGAAAAGTGTTGTTTGTGTTTTGGAGGCATTGAGTGTTAGTTGGTTTTGTTTTGTCCAGGTGTGTATCTGTTCTAGGTATGGTTGTATTTGTGCCTGTGCTTGTCTGTGGTTCTTGTGTGATGAGAGAATGGTGATGTCGTCTGCGTATGTGATGAGTTGTACTGTGGGTGGTGGTGTGGGTATGTCAGATGTGTATATGTTGAAGAGTGTTGGTGATAGGACGCCTCCTTGTGGTATTCCTGTTTTCATGTGTCTGTGTCTGGAGTTTGTTCCGTTGTATTGTGTGTAGTTGTTGCGTCCTTTTATGTAATTGGCTATGAATTTGATGACTGTGTGTGGGATTTTAGTGTTGTGGATTTTGTGAATTAGTTTGTGTATGTTGACCGTGTCAAAGGCCTTGGACATGTCCAATGCCACTGATACGGTTCTGTCTGGTGGTTGTTTCTTGTTGAAACCTTGTGTGATGATGTTGTTTATGATGTGTAGTGCTGTTGTTGTGGAGTGTTTGGTTTTGAAGCCATGTTGATGTGTTTGTGTAGTGATGCTAGGTGTTATGTACCTGTTGAGTAGGATTTTTTCTATTGTTTTGGCTAATGGTGAGAGTAGTGAGATTGGTCTGTAGGAAGTGCCTGTGTTTTTGTCTTTGTTAGGTTTGAGTATTGGTATGATTTTGGCGGTCTTCCATATGTGTGGTATAATGTTTGTGTTGAGTACAATGTTGTATATGGTTGTGAGGTATGTTATGGCGTGTGTACCTAGATGTTTCAAGTGTTTTATGTTAATGTTGTCAGGGCCTGTAGAGTTGTTGTTTTTGGAGCTTTTGATGGCTTCTATTACCTGTGTTTCTGTGATGGTGATGGGTGTGCTTGTGAGGTGTTTTGTGCGTTTGTCTATTCGTCTGTTTGTGTTGTGTGTTTTGTGAATTATGTTGTTTGTGAATTGTTTGTTGAATTGTTCTGCTTTTTGTTTGTTGTTTGTGGCTGTGGTGTCATTGAATTGAATTGTGTTGTTCGGTGCTTGTTGTGGTTTTTTGTTTGTGAGCCCTGCTATGGTTTTCCAGAGAATGTGAGTGTTTGTTTTGTGATCCCACTGATCGTCAAGGTGGTCTTTCCATAGTTGTTCTTTGTGTTTTTGTATTTTTGTGTCAATGTTGTCGTTAAGTTCTTTTAGTGAGTGATCAGTGGGATTATGTGTTCGTATGTTGTTTCTGTGTGTTATGTCGTCTCTAATGTCTTGTGGTAGTAGTTTGTGTTTGTTGTGTATTTTGCCCTTGGGTATGTTTCTTTTGTCTGCGCTGAGTATGGCGTTGGTGAGTATTGTGTTTGCTGTGTGTATGTTTGTGGGTGTTTCAGTGTTTAGTAGGGTGTCTTCTATTTCTTGTGTGAATTGTGTCCAGTCTGCTTTGTGGTAGTTTGTGTATGTTCTTCTGTTCTAAAGCTCCTTCTCATCATTATTCTTGTGACCCCATCTAATAATTTTCTCTCCCATACATCCCATACATTCCTCTTTCAGATCCAAAATCGTAGTATCATCCACTAAAACCACCCTCCTTACTCGTACCTCGTTATTCTTTTTTTCATATTCCTATCACCTGCGCACGAACCACCTTTCATCCACTTACACACATCACAAGCATACACATCTCTTCACTATCGGCTAGCCTCATCACCGCCTGATGAAAAATGTTAAATGGGAATCATATTAGGATCGGTTTTGTGGCACAACCCTCACGCAACCCTCTTTTTCCTTCCTTACATTTCGATCGATACTCATTCATGTCATGCAAATCCACAATCGTATCCACACACTTTCCATTCATTCCATATCATTCGAGTATTAGACATAAAGCTTGCTCGATCTTTTTAATGTCCATAAGATATGGACCTAAGGTCCACGGGACCAATTATCTTGCCACTATTTTTTAATTATTATTTATATCACCACCGTTCACACTCATATGTTTCCCGTAATCCACAATCATCATTTCTATCATCATTTGCATCATAGCATCAGCTACGTCGCATCCACAAACAACTGAAATTTCCTGAAATCTGACTGATTCTCATCCAACAATCCCATTCGCGCAACAAAACTCAAACGCTTCGCTATCACTCTCACTTGCACCCTACTCCTAATAAGTAGCAACCATACCCCCCCCCCCCCTCCTTAATTATTCCTATCATTCCTTTTTACTTTCACCATCACTTCAACTTTTAAAGATTCATCCCACCTCTCTGCACATCTATCAATCATCATTTTCACCATCTCAATCATCCTTCTTTTTAGTTCGTCGCATGTCATCCTTATATACCCTATTCTCACTCAAAATGCACCAGGCGCCGATTCATTCACCTCTTTCATTGAACTTTCAAACCCTATGTTGTATCAAGGTGGGGGGGGGGGGGGGTGTCTGGAACCCTTTCTTATGGTTGGACCCACAGAGCATCCCGGTACCTAGAGGTTGCTTCACATTACTGAAAATACTTCGTGCACATTGCACAATTCACATTCCACAGGTGTCTCGTCAAACGCGTCCCACTATGCCAGGCCTAAAGTTACTTAATTAAAGTTACTCACTAAGGAATTTTTGCTTCCTCCTCGCAGGGGCTGAAAATGCAAATGGAAATTGTGACATCATAGTGAATCATCAAAATTATTTGAGAAACTGAAATCGAGGTTATAATATTGGGAAGAATTGGGATGAGGCTAGGCTATTTTCGAAATATATCTTTTTTTTATCAATGCTCCAATGATCTAATCAATGACCATTTTCAAATAAATTCTAAATTCTTAAAGTTACTCACAAAGAATAATTAAACATCTCATCATCTGGATCCTCGTCGACACTGAAAAAATGGATAGAAATTGTGAATCATGTTGAATGTGATTAGTTATGAAATAGTCGACAAAACTAGGGGAAAATATATAATGGATATCATTTTGAAGTAATTGAAAATGAAACCTAGTAAAAAAAACTAATAGTTTTGTAGATTATAAGTTTATAAGATTGGAAAAAAGATAATTTTATAAATTGTTTTTTCTATTATCTTATGAAAATTGAATTAAATAGATAGCAAGAAATTGACGCTACATAAGTCACCTGCATTCTTCGTCATCCTTTTCATCTTCATTTCCAACTCTGATGTCAGTTGTAAGTAATTCGTCTCTCAATTCATTGAAGTCAGATTGAGAGAGTGAACATTTTTCCAGGTATAGCTTTCTGAATCTAAAATAATATAAAGTATTACACAATATTTTTATTAGTCTATTTATATCCGGATCCCTCTAAGAGGAACGTCAGCAGTTAACTTATGTTTTGTATTTCTATTTTGAAAATAATTGGTCAAAAAGAGAGTAAGAGTACCTTCATGTAGAAAATTGGAATGTAAAGGCTAGAAAATTTATTTATTGATGTCAACTTCGAAATACTATAGTCATTTAATAATCGACAACTTTCAGATATGTCATAGGTAACTATGCTATGTCAATACATCATTTAATTATCAGTTTCGAAAATTAATGCGGACTTTACTTGAAAGCAATTATCTTGAAGGGATTTATTTATACTGATAATGTAAGTTACAATTTAAAAACGAACAGATATAATATCTCAAATTAACAATAACTCCGATTTCACACTGCATCTAGGAAATTATATATGTACATACATCATAATTATGATGCAAGTATATATAATATTTATTGGTAATATAGTAGTCGCAATATAACCATTTAATATTCTTTCTGTATAATCTATTAAATTTAATTGTTCTTAAAATTTAAAAGACTTTAAATGTTGACTAAATTAATTAAATAGATGGTTATTGAATAAATATTAAACAGTTATTGGAAACAATTATTGATAAATGTTGACATGCAACTTTTCACTTTCAACAAGCTGCATCGTGGATTACCACGGATTAATGAACCAAAATATTGTTTGGTATGATTTTAAATTTCGCTCCTCTTGATCTCAAGGTTTGTTTTTGCCTATCTAAATTTATCGAATCAACCCTTTTCATATGGCAATATCGATTATGTGACAAAATATAAATTTGTTGGAGATAAAAAAAATAATTGCATGATCAAACTCATATTTCCAATAAAAAAATTGAGACAGTAACAATTATTGTGCAATTTAAGTACATTTAGTACTTTTCTAATTTCTGCTTAAATAAATAAACGACAATCCTCTACTAACTTTCTACTCCCTGAAGCAGTCAAAGAATTTATTATACGGAAGGCTTGTTCTTTTCCATTAGTCGGAATACCATCCAAACTCAAAGATGGGTACTTATAATCAGTTGGCAGCTTCAGGCTGAAATTTTCATCAATCTTATCTTCTGAATACCGGGTTTTGATGTCTGGACGAAAATACAATATTATATGTAAAGATAACAAATGAGAATATTGAGTATAAAGAAATAAATCATCACAGGTAATCCAGCAATTTGTTTTGTTAATATACATTGATATGATTTTTTACTCACGTAGAAAGCAACTAAGACCACAAAGAACTTTAAGGTTAAGATTCGTATTCAAAGGGACACTCAATTTAAGATCTTCCATTTTGTGCTCTCGTGCTTTCCTTTTCAAGAAAAACAGAGAGTCCTGTGATGAAATGGACCCTCGAAATCTCTTGAATTTGCCTCTGTGTGAATGGAACTATGTTGAGTAAACAATATTTTTTTTTCTAAATTTCAAAATAATTACACTTGAAAAAAATAACGAGTGCGTAGTACGGTACTCTTCTAGATTCAATTTCCTTAATCTCTATGAATTCAACCCTGTACAAAGTTTCTTGATGAAACTTTTCAGGTAATGACACCATCCCATGGATCCTACCGAGACTGATTTATATTTAGTACAGTACTTACGTGTACATTTTCCCTCGTATGGATCATTGCTGAAAAGCAATTGGCAGAAAGAAATTTGACCGAACGAACATTTGATCAAAAAACTTTAATATTTTTTTATATTCTTGTACACAATGTACAGTATGAGTCAAAAAATGCGGGTGCGAAATTAAAATATCCATAACTTTAGCAAGAACGATCCAATTTTCGAGTGGTTTCCTTTGACTAATGCAGAAGATTTCTACAAGCTATAAACACCTTTTTCGTTTGTTCTTATAATCCCAACAGTGTTTGTATAGGGAGGTAGAGTAGAGGGTGGTAAAATCACTCTTGCGCGAGCATATTTCAAACTTTGCTTGTCAATTAAAGAGTGGATGGAGTATGGTGGTTACAGTATGATACCCCACTGCACCGAACACTTATGAAAGCATGACATGGGAAGTTTTGAACACCGTGTAATAATTGAAAAGGATCTTGCCATTGCTTGGCCTCCGAGGAGCCCAGGTTAAACTGCCTTGTTCGATAAAATTCAATACTAGCTTATATTCATGCAGAAGGCAAATTAATGAAATAAAAGAAGATTTATACTTACTTCACGTCTCTTAACTTCCTCATGATACATTCCGAAAGAGGTTTGAAGTGATTATAAGAAAACTGGAAATCGAAACACATATCTCGCTCATGATCAGATTCTAATAATGAAAGGAATTTTATCATCAACTCTTCTTCTTCCTCATTTAACTCTTCATTCATGACCATTTTGAAGCTTCTCACGATTCCTCCAATCTTCACATTTTCATATATTTTGGAAAGTTCTTCTGGCCCATTAATTTCTAAGCAGCTGTTTCAGGGAAATTAAATTGTTAGCGAAATACAAAAACCAAGTAAATACAATATCATTTTCTCTAACCTCCTCCTCTCGCTTATATTTTTTACAAAGGTCCTACTATTCCAGATATGCCTTTTAAGCAAATAGCATGAAGTAAACAGATAGCGCAGTTAATATATGGTAAAAAATTAATTAATTCCCAATATTTTGGTTTATTCATATTATAAACAGATAGCCATAATTAAACAGATAACGCAATTATTTCAGGCGAAAATTGATTTTTTTAATAATAATTCAGTTTATTCATATGATTCAAAATTGAATTAGTTCACAATAATTAATTTTATTCATTTCATTTCTAACTTTTATAGGATTATTGGCAACCAAATTTCATAAAACTTTGGGCAAATTTAAAGGTCCCCTCCACTCTAATTTTTTTTATTTCTCTATGCATTAGAACTAAGGTTACTGATAATAAAACTGCAAACCATTTCAAATTTAGTTTTATAGTTTTATTATAATATGTAATTTAAGATTTTTTTCCGTTCTTTCTACTACACCTCTGAATTTCAAGCAAAGAAAAAGCCCCCCTGATAGACTAACACGATCCGACAAAATCAAAACAATAATAAAGCTGATTGATAGATATCAATAGATATTGCTACCGGTACCGTATTGTCACTCAAGATGTTCCTTGTGTTAATAGAGTTACTTTGTAACAAACTAAAAATGCTTGACAAAGACACCTGCCTACTTAATGAATGCTTTTTGATTAATTTGATTGAATTTCCATTTCAGCGTGATACCACAGCACTCCTATTAGGTATTCGTACATTAATTTATATGTACTATAATTTGGAGAATTGAATTTGAGTCAATTGAGCTTTGGTCTAATATTATACTTTGTATCTATATGACTTTATTTTTGACCGATGTTCAATTTCCCCTCATTCAGCATGCATTAAGGCTTAGGCTAATTCTTATGACCTATTTTTTAACAACATATCATGCAGACACTGAGACACAGATTTAAAGTAAGGTATGGACCAATTAAAGCTGACTCAAACTATTATGGTGCAAACCCTGCCTTACTCAGATTTACTGTTACCTAACTTTAATGTTATAGGTACATAGGCTCTAGCATAGCTTGTCCGGTCTTAGCGTATCCATAATCCGCCTTATCTGCGTAAGTTACGGTAGATATTCTATTCTAAGATTCACTTTAATATTTATCGTAATAGTGTAGTTCTAAAACAATGGGTCCATATAAAGAATTCAATTACCTGATTATGTATCTCTTATTAATCGTTTTCATATATCATAACTTTTTCTGATATAAGAAATGTTAACTTTTATACACTTTCTATGTATTTGAACGCAGATCTGTGATTTGAAATTTTGAATAGGTATGCACTATGTATATACGAACGAACATCCTGCTCAAGTATAGGGGGGCTTTTTCTTCTAATGAAATTATGAATCTCAGAATGAGAAAAAACGAAATGCGAATATTTCTTACATAATTAATTGTGAACAGAACACTTGATCGATTTTAATTCTGTTTACTGCGATATGTTATATATAACCTTAGCTCTACAAATTTAAAGCAATACCAGATTTTTAAAATTTATAGTGGAGAGGACATTTAAATCTATTGAACCCTAATTCATTAATATTTAATATTAATTTTTAAATAAAACGGGTCTATTGACCAGACATTCAATGATAAGTTTTGTAAAGAATTAGATTTAATACTTACAAAGAACTAAAATGTATAGCTTTGAAAAACTTATTAAATACAATTTGATATTACAATATTACAAGTCATCTATGACATGTAATAATATATATATATTTTTCAATCATTGAAATCTACTGAATGACATTCATGCTTCGTTTAGTAACATTACAGGTTACTATCACAGGTTTGGTTGGTTGCTTCATAATGAAGTATAAGGCGGAGCGCACACTGACGCAACTTGTTGCTTGAAACCAGTTTCATGCAACGTTAGATTTAAGTTAAATTACAAACAAATAAAAACGTGCACACTGAGTTTCTTGAAATTAAAGTTGTATATAACCGAGCAACTGAAGACCCCTGCAACCTACCAAAATGGTTTCATGCGATCAAGTTGCGTGTGATATTGGGTCTTCCGGCTCTTTCCCATTTGACAACCCCAACCATTTTTAATTCAAATTATTTTTTTTAGAGTATTTTTGTCCATAAAATCCGAAAATCAAAACTGTTTTTTGTAGAAACTAATAGTTTTTGAGATAAGAGGGTTTAAAGTTATTTATTTTCTATATATTACTAAAGGATTGAGAACTTTGAAAAAACTCGTGTTTTCATTGAAATTACTCAAACAATATATATTTTTGGCATAAAACAGTAATGTAGTTTGTTGTATCCGCTAGTTTGTTATACTGCACACTTCACGATTGTTTAATGACCTGGCAAGGGGTTCCGGGGGGCGGCACGCCCCCCGAAATACATATCAAAAATATTTCCAGTTTCCGTGATATTTTCAAATTATTACTTTAATACTGATAGGTGTAATGGGGGGCGTGCCGCCCCCCATATCCCCCTGCCAGGTCATTAAACAATCATGAAGTGTGGTTTTGATTTTCGGATGCTACGGACAAAAAATACACATAAAAAAATTAATTTAAATTAAATCTGGTGGAAGTCGTCAAATGGGAAAGACCCGGTCTTACTCTTGCTTCTTAGTGACCACCATAGAGCACAAACATCCTCGTCGTCTAAAATTTTGAATGTAACTGTGAAATTATGGTTGCTTCAGTGCGCGGCAAAGCATGCAACTGGTGTCATGCAATTTTTCACATACAACTTGTTTCAAGCAACGACGAGGTTGTTTTTGTTCTATGGTGATGGCTGAAAAGCAAGAGGAAGAGAAGAAAGTATTGGATACATCCTCTTTTAGCAGATAGAACGCAAAGTTGCTACACAATTGCGAAAGAATTAGATGTAGATGATGAAAGATTTCGAAATTTCTACAGGATAAGTAAACCAGCGTCCCAAGATCTCCTAGAAGTAGTCTGCCCTCAAATACACAAGAAGGATACAAACTGCAGGATGACGTTGCGAGATGATAAATAACTTATAACCCAATATATACTTATATAACCCAATATCACATGCAATTGGGTCGTATGAGACCATTTTGGTAGGTTGCAAGCGACTTCAGTTGCTCAGTTGTATACAATTTTAGTTTCAAACAACTCACTGTGCGCGTTTCCATGTGTTTGTATTGAATGGTTGCACGCAACTTAAATCACATGTACATGCAACTAGTTTCAAGCAACCTGTTGCGTCAGTATGTGCGCAGCCTAACTTACACAGAAGGTAGATTAGATTTTCTTAACATCTGGTAATAATAAGATTTGTAAATTCTGCTTAGTCATTATTATTATCTGACACACTAAGAAATTATGGATCATATATTTCTTAACCCTAGTAACCTAGCCATTAATAGTTTGCTCAGTAACCCAGGGACTGCGCCAGTCCTCACAAAAAATGGTAAAAAATCTTAAAACTTGAGTTTTCAATATTTTTTCTCCATGAAAACCTTTATTTGATATTTACACATCCAATTGTAAAAAATAAATACTAATTTTCTACTTAAAATAAAATTAACAAGCAAAGATAAGAAACAAATATTTTCTTAGGTTTTCAAACTATTTGTACAAAAGCCATTTCACTATCCATCAATAAAATCCTCATAACATTAACAAAAATGAATAAAACTTGATGAAAATTTAATTGTGGATGGAAAAATGTTTAACAATAAAAAAGAGGCTGGAAAGATACATGTACCTTTAATTTTTTTTATAAATATACTAACTTAAAATTTTGTTCCGTTTTTTTTCGAGATACCCTGTATATTTGAATAAATGCTCATAATATGAGTATCTTGCCATCTATCACCTTCTTTTTCGTATAATCGTATGTATTTGGTATGTTGAAAAGTAAAAGTCATGAAAAGAAAACTTCCAAATCCGTTTAAAAATAAAATTATTAATATTTTTTCCATGAGGACTTGTGTGCCTGGACCAGGTTACTAGGGTTAACACATGTCAATTGAAATGAAAAATCATGCAGAGCTATTAAATTTACGTAAGTAGTGTAATAACGCTGGGTTAAGAACCGAAAAATTATATAAAATTAAACAAGATTTATCAGGTAATTTTGTGCTCATTGCAGTCTATTTAGCATGTGAATTAATTGATAAATTGATAAGCACTGATAACAATCAAATTGATAGCTCAGCATGAAAAATAGGACTAAAAGTTGTCCAACATAGCCACAGATAGAGAATATGCAAATGAAAATTTAGCTATCATTAATTATGATCCTATACAGGGTGTCCCAAAAAACAGGGATCCTATACAGGGTGTCCCAAAAAAACGTTACCCAAATTTCGATGGCTGTAATTCAAAAACTAATAAACTTACAAAAAATTGGTATCTCACATTTTGTTTCTCAACAATTTTTCTCTCTGTAGGAAATTTTAGAAGAATCAATAAAACCATTTTCTTTAAGCAGTAATTTTAGTGACCGATGCTAAAAACCTACTTGCGCACTTTCAGAAAAATACTTATTTTCTAATTCGATTTGTTAAAATTGCATTTACAGAAAATTTGCAAATCACTGCTGTAAAAAGTGGTTAGAAGTCACTAAATTTGCATTAAAAAAATTGTAGCTTGAGATTTGAAGTGACATCCTTACAAGATGTACGAGCGAAACAAACACCTCGATACCGATCTTCCTTTGCTTCTGAATTTTGCTCAATGTTATTTGCAAAGAAATGTCTGGTTTGTTGACAATATTTTGATTGGCGATGAGACCGCTTTTTATTTGGATGGCAAAATAAATAGTCATAACGTTCATGTATATGCACCGAAGAGCCAACAACTGACGTAGGAATTTCATGAATGAAATTATCTGTGCGGATGGGGCAATATAGCCTTGTAGTCGCTCCTTATTTAAAAAATAAATAAATGGAGTTGAATACCTTGATCCTTTATATTACAGGATCGTTCAAGCACTTCGAGAAACATATAGAAACAGAATTAATCGAACCTGGTGGGTTCAGGACGGTGCTCCTGAGTACAGAACTATTGCTGTAAGGAAAAACTAAATGTGCAATTCGGCAATAGGCATTATTGCTTTGAATCATCGTAACGATTGGCCCACCAGTCTACCAGATCATCTGACATGATTAATAGGAGGATAAGTTGGATTTTTTTTCAGTGACTTTTTTATAAACGCTTTTCATTGTTATAATACCGTTTTTTTTACTAAACCATTTTAATAAACTGTTGAAAGTTATTAACAACAAGGTTTTAATATCCTAAAATTTGAAGTAAAAGAAAAATGCGCAAACAGGTTTTTGGTATCGGTCACTAAAAATACAACTCAAAGAAAACAGTTGAATCAATTCATCTAAAGTTTTGAACAGAGATAGAACAAATGTTGAGAAACAAAATGTGATTTTCTATTTTTTTGTAAGATTAATAGTTTTCGAATTACAGCCCTTGAAATTTGGGTATCTTTTTTTTGGGGACACCCTGTATATTCTCAAGCCATTCTTTTCATTTCAACGGTGGGGCCTTTACTTTCATAATATACTACTCTATTTCCCGTACATTACTTTTTTATGCGGTAATCGCATTGTTTATTTATATTCTAATTATTAAAAAGATGAGGCACAGAAAAATCTGTGAAATATTTTTATTTATTTTCACCTGGTATCATACCGACGTATTGAAACTCACCCGACTAAAAGTAGTCTCCAACAAGAAAGGCTTTCTTCAGTGTGATACTCGCAGAATGGGCAAACATCATTCTTACTGTAATAATTCAAGAAAAATGTGTAATGTGTAGAACGATTAATAATTATTATTGAATAACGGAAAAATATAATTAGTCTCCAATGTCACAAAAAACTACTTCCTTAACTAATTATCATTAATATCTGACCATTATTGGTGTCACAAATTCACTTGAGAAGGAGCTCAAGTTTTCTAAATATGATTTTAAAATGGTAGTGTGAGATGGAAGATTAACACTTTCTTCATAAAAAAGGATATTTATCCATTTGAAACAAGATTTACGGATGAGTAACGTAAAATAATTTAGAACGATTTTCTGCAGTGAGTAACAGGTAAAGTAGATGGATTATGGCCTCGAGCATAGGCAGTAGGAGTGTGTGGTGGGACGTTTACTGTTCAGGCTTCTGTACCCTCTCTTCACAGACATCATTTGCGACCCATTTCCAATGAATTTCCTTATAAGAGGTCTTGGGCTACATAATAGTTAAAAAAAACTGTTTATTAACAACTCTGATAGTAAAAAATAAAAATAGTTGGAAGCTCCACCTTTTAAATACACCTTTGCAATGTGTTCTTTCGAATTGTGATCGCTTGAGTTGAGTTTCATTCGGTGAAGGAAAATAACTGAGCCTATTTGGTCATTATTATACTCACTTTATTTTCTCACTTTTTTCGTATTTATCAGTATTTTTAGTTTCGATTCCCGTAGCATTAAGTAGGTCCGTAAGAGTAGCCACATCAGAATCGCTGAGAAGACATCTTCCCAGGTAAATCGAACACTTTCTAGAAAAAATAATTAGATATGATATTTTCAACATAAAATAAGCCTTTCAATATGTATTTTGTTAATCACTTTTCCTTATATTTTTTTAATCAATGAACCTTATTAATCATTTTGCTGTAAACTACATGAAATTGATAGCATATGTAGAGGAGAACCAGGAGCATTCGGACATAGGGATAGTTCGAACAACTCGTTTATACATGTTCATAATTTTTGGAGCTACTGCTGATTGCAACTGAATGTGTGCGACGTGTTAGCCGCCAGTTATTTGAAAGATCACAAAAGAAGGAGCATTCGGAAGGTTGAATCCCTCTTCCATTTTGGAGATTCAAACTGTAAAACAGTCTTAATACAAAGTGATTTATCTACATACAGAAATCTTTAAATAGTTAAATTCGAATTGGTTTATGAATTATTCAGTTTTCAACAAACACTGTCCGAATACTCCCGGTTCTCCCCCATTCAAACTGTACACAATTTTAATAAGAGATCTGAGAAAAAAAAATTGTGTCGTACAGACAATTGGAGGACATTATTGAATTGACACGGTGGTTGTTTAAAGTCTTCTGCATTAAATTGCAGGCGTGTATACAGTATTTTTTTTTCTTTTTGCAATCCTTTGATACCCCACTAGTGATATATGGAGTACGATTTTAGAGGAAACGAATATATTTTATTGAGGATATGGTTGAATTACTTACATTTCACATAATACAAACTTATTTGAAACTCATTAAAAAAACTTTTAAAGGCTATCTACAGAATATCTTGAAAATGGCTGCTGGAATCCTCTAGGCAAAGTCTTGCACGCTTCAAGACTCTCTTCGTCAGTCTCTCAATTATTGCTGCATCAAAATTTGAAGATGAAAATCCACATGATATTGTCGATTGAAACGATAAATAGCGATTATGGACGGAAAATTCTATTGTCCAAGAATTCATCGATGACGACGTCTCTCGTGACTCTGGTAATGGTTCCAATATCTTGGGTTCGCTCAAAGATACAGTGTGCCAAAAAAAATTGAGCCACTGCAACATGACGCAGACTCTGGTGGATGCAAGATGGTGCTTCATCTCATTGTTCTAAACTCTAGAGTGACTAATCAGTTCTTGAAGAGAAATTTCAATAACGAGTTACCAAAAGGTACACTGAGATCTTCTGGCCACCACTCAGTCCAGAACTTGATTTCCATTTCTGGGCTAGAGCACAAAATATTTTGTACTCGAAAAAACCTCAATACATTCATGATATGATAAAATTTAATGTGTGAAGTTGTTTGGTGCAAATTATGACGCAGCAACAATTGAGAAGGTGACGAAGACTCGAAGAGCGTCTTGAAGCGCGCAAGACTTTGACTACAAGATTCTGGCGGCAATTTCCAACATCTTTTGTAGAAAACCTTTACAAGTATTTTCGATGAGTTTCAATTAAGTTTGTTTTACATTAAATGTTAGTACCAAGCTATATCTTCAAGCAGGTCAGAGTATTGCTATAAGAAAAAAAAAAAAAACACTGTAGACACTACTACGCACATCAAAAAGCTTTTATCAATTAAAAACTATTGATATGGTGCAATTTGATTGTGAATAAAAGTATTTAAAATAATAAACAAAACTTATTGTAACGATATATTACAGATATTAATTTACGAAACTGATCAAGTAAATTAGTAAACAGTAATTAGATAGAGTAAACTGAATGAAGCTCAAATATAGGCATATTTCTCCAATATAATAATGAGAACATATTTTTAACCGTTGTTGAACAGTCATCAATCTGAAATTGATGCGGCTGTCCCACGTCTTGTAAGACGTGGGATTAGATGTCTAACAGCGAGTTACCCCTGAGCAAACGGTTAAGGTTAGACGTCTGAAGTACCCCGTCCCACGTCTTGTCTTCTATCTGAAATCCCTCTATAGCGAAGTGGTATTAGACGTGGGACAAACTGTTTTTGGTTAGCTGACTATGTATATATCCATTAATTATATTGGCTTAATTATATATTATTCTTACCTCTTTCCTACTTTACTATATGGAACTAGGTAATTGGCCATTTTGAAAACATTTTGAAGTCCATCATTCGGGATATCCACAATGTAGAAGCTAGTGTTTGAATAACAACCTTCATTGATAGGCAGAGTAGATTTACTAACATCAGGAATGGAATCTGTGTACTGAATGGCAAAACCTGCAGGAATAAAGTCAGTTACTTTTTCGCTAGGGTTATTGAAAACATGTTGAATAAGAATTTTCCTATTCCACAATTAATTCGCTGAACATAATCGTGTATTTCTTGTTCGAATATTCATTAACACTTGAATTTTTACTGATTGCTATACATAGATTCAGTTTTACGAACTTTAAAAAAACAACTCTAAAAATGTTTTTTTTCTTGGTTTAGTTTAATTAAAACCTCAACTTTCTAGCTATCAGCACATCGTTTTACTTTTTACAAAATTCGCTCAATTGCATGAACATCGTCATAAAAACTGTATTTTCGAAGTACCCATATAGACATAAAAATCTTAAAAGTTAAAATACTGATTATTTTGGTAGAAGTTTCATAATTGTAGCTCAAAAATTGACCGACAGAGTGGCTAAATATCCTTACTATATGTCATTAAATGTACTTAAATACATGTACAAAATACCTCTCGTGAAAAATAGCTTTTTGGAAGTATAACTGTGTTCTCGTAAATAAGAGAGTCATTATCAAAAATTTGACCTTCAAATTATGCTAAGCCACTCACTAAATGTTAAAGAATGTACAGGTTGGACATTCAATTCTGCCACATCTTCAAATTTGGAACTCATTTGGAACTTGAGACCAAAGTAAAGGGACCTAAGTGTAACATGTGAATATTTACTGCAAAGAATTGACACATGTTTTTCTGATGTCACACAACCTTTAAATTCGGTGAAGGTACAACTGAAATTAAAGAATAAATTATTCCATAGTTTTTATTTAAAATATAATATACATAATAATTAAATTTCAATAACACACACAATATCTCACTCTGCTTCTTCCAATTCATTGAAGATATTAGTTTTAATTGGTTTGAAATTTTCATAGCTGTCTTTGAGTTCTATAGCTATATCATCATGGTAGTTCCTCTTTATTGCTGACATGACATCAACAAGATCTTGTTCCTCCTCTACATTCAAAGGTTCATTCAATTTAATTTGGAGCTCCTTAGATGGTTGGATCACTTCCAAAATCTTAGACAAATATTTCAGGTGTTTTGCTTCTGTGATTAACCAAACTCCAGATTTGTCGGTTACAATGTTATCCTTTATTTCAGAAATCTCAATTTTGTCACATTCGGGTGATGATAGCAGATCAAGCCAATATTCATAAGACACAATAAAATATTTTCTCAAATCTCTCCAGAATATCGGAGGAACAGTAATATTTTCTCTCGAAGTGTATTTTAACAGAAATTTCACTATTGTGCCATACCTGAAGGAAAAGACAACATATAGTGAATTATTGATGAAAATACTTTAGTTTATTTGAAAATATATACGAAAATGTATCCGGCATTAAATAAATCATGACAAGTATTTTAGAAAATGAGTAAAACATTATTACATAGCTGCAATGAAATATTTTGTCATTGGTGTTTCGGCATGAGTTTTTAGAAATATTTTAATCTTGGTATATATGTAAAAATATATATCTTGCATGAGATGAATTTTATTTACTAAGTGATATCTAGGGTAAGAATATTATTGGAATGAGGCTGTTTATCATTTATTGGACCATATTCGTTCTTCTTATATCTTGGTTCTAGGTATATTCCACCACCCCTGTCATCTGGCATACTTCACCCCGTAAATTCCACTCATGTGACAATGCTCACTAGGGTGACAATAAAAAGTCATCAATTTTATTTTTTTGATTGTCATTTGTTAAATACTGCGTAGACATAAAAATATAATTCAGACGATATCCTGAGACATTTAGACATATTTAGAGATAGCTCTAGTGTGTAGCGGGCCTTAACCATGCAGTGAACAAGCGAAGAACGAATATTCCTAGTGAAAACTTCAATGAGATCAGAATGTCACTGAAGTAGTTCAATTTCAAAATAATTTCCACAGAAGAAGTGTAAACACCCTGTATTATATTGTCTACCATTATATATTCTTTTCCTTTTATTCACTGCCTTTCAGTAAGTAAAATCACAGAGTTAGCTCTAAGAATGACAAAAATAATCACCCTCACTCTTTGCTTACCTGTTCTTGAACTATGCCCATCAGTTAAAAATAGTTTTCACCTGTTAATAGTACAATAACATGCAGAGAAAAAGAGACCAAGATACAGTTTATTTGTCTGTTGGCTAACGATTTACAAGTATTTGAAAAAGCAGAAACATTTTTGTGGCCCATACTGTATAGTACACAGCTAAATGACTCAACCTGCATCATGTACCACTATTGTTACACGCGATCACTTTTTTAACATATTTTAAAATTTAATTTTCTCTAACATATATTGAATACTTTTTACGACTTGTTTTTGAAAATGAATTTGTAATAATTTACTATATATTTTTGACTAGAAATATCAGAAAAATATATAAAAAACTAACAAAACAACTATACATATATGCAAATAAAATAAAAATGCAGGTACGGCATTAGTGTCATATCTTGAGTTACAGTTAATTTGTTTATTGAACAAATATAGTATTTTTGTATATTCATGTAAAGCATTAATTACACCTAACAAAAATTTAAAAACTTGTATGTGAAAGTTATTGCTGTATTGAAAAATGATAATGTGAATTAAATAATACTCATTTACAACCTTTTTTCATTAATAATGCCTATATATAATGCAAATGATTTACCTTTTAATCCGGAATTGAATTTTTTTGAAAGTAGCATTGAGGTCAATGTTCGACAAGATGGATGAATCTCTGGACTCGTTGGATGAATTCAAATCACTTCGAAGAATGGCTTTCATAACAAGATATTCAAAAATAGATCTATCCGAGAATTGGTAACAATTTGCTGTGTTTTTCTCGCTTAGACATATTGGGAATAAGAATATTTTTAAAATCGATTCAATATCTCCAATAGTCGATAAATTTCTGGAATAGTTATCTAGCAATCCATTGAAGTCAGCATTATCAAAATCATATCTCCCTTTACTGAATACTTGTAAACAGTGATCAGATAATATTTCAATTATCTCATTTGCAATGGCCTCATAATTATCAACTTTTCGCTCGATAAGACAGTTTTTTATTTTTTCTTCAAAAGTCTTAACAAGAGCTTCATAGATGCAAATTTCACTCTTAAATTTATGCTTTGGTAAAGTTTCGTTGATGGAGAGGCTGCAGAAGAATTTCAGTCGCAATGGATTGTTGAATAACATTTGTTCTGTGTCTTCGAGACTTTCAAAATCTGTGACAAGCTTATCAGTATTACAACCTCCAATTTCTTTACCATATTTTCTTAAGAAATCTAATTGTTTTATGTGCTTAGGAAGGTTTTCCATGATGGCAATGTACTTAGGAAGAATTTGATCTGTAAAGAATTTTCGTGAAGTGACCAGGAATTTGGAATTGCGTGTATCAGAATCTACAAAATTTGAAATATTATATAGTAATATCGCCCCTTTTACCCACAATTCGTCGTAATCATCAACTAAAAAGATTGCTCCGTTCCCCATATCAAGAGCATCCAAGATATCTTTTTCAGAGAATATACTGAGGTATTCTGGAAACCTTTCTTTACAAAATCCACCTATATCAGTGCAAGTCACCAGACGACTGTTAATATATAGAGGCAATTTATACTCTGGATGGGAATTATCTAATTTTAGAAAATCAAGTTCAATACATTTTAAAAGTTCAGTTTTCCCACATCCCGTTGACCCCACAATGAAACTAAATTCATCTAAATTTAATATATAATCAATCACATCCGAAGAAGCGAAATGTGTTTTCGCATATTTTCGAAAGAATTTCAGTTCACCTCGGTCTATGAATATCTGCACATAGTTATAATCGTAGGTAATTTTCACCTGTTCTATATTTTGTACAGGTAGAAAAACTGTGTGATCAGCTCTAAGCTCTCTAAGCTTACCAGCACAAAATGTATCCAATAATTCTTTAATGTATAAGACCCTACTGGTTTTTGCTTCGAAAGATATTTTCGAAAATCGGTTGAACTCATCATTAACTATATTTGTCGCTTCTTGAACATCTTTATCAGTTCTATCGTATCTGTTCCCTGCTGCTTTCAAACATTCAGAAATGTTCATTTTCAAATTTTCAAGTAGTTCATCACATATAGGAATTACATCTTCGTAACTGATGTCATTTTCAATATTTTTAATTTCGGTGAGGAGAAACTCGACACTTTTTTCATCTTCTACTCTCTCAGAATATTCTAAAGTATCTGGTCTGGCTATGCTATCATTTGATACACACGGAAGTAAATCATAAAGGAAACTTACATAACTGTAATCCTTGTCAACTTTCAAGAAATCTTTTTTCTTTTCGAACCATTCGTGATGATCCGCTTCATTATTCAAAATATCGTTTTTATTAATTTCAATATATTCTAGGATTGGTCTTCCAATTTTCTTATCCCAAATCCACGACAAAATAAATGAATATATGCGAGGAACACATCTGAATTTGATGAAATGTTTATAGATCCTGTGCAGATCACTTCCCTTGGATTCAGGTTGATTCATGATAATTTCTTGGTTCTATCATGTACTTCCATTGACTGAAGCGTATGTTCTTCTCTGAAAGAAAAATGTATTGAAACTATAATTAGATTCTGATTACCTATATAAATCTTCCAAAGTGAGCGAGTTATATACTGATCAACCAAAAAAATTAATGGGAGCACTGGAAAAGTATCAGGAAATAATACATATGTTTATGAAGTTATGTATTTATTATCATAAGAATAGTATTGCCTGATGCTGGACTGAATGGCAACTTTTTAGAACTGAATTCAAAAAATTGATAGAATGGTGATCTCTGCCGAGCTTTCAATTTGAACTCAATTAGTCCTCCATCATAATTGAATCTCAATATAATATTGCATTGACAGAGTATATAGTGAATTGATCTCTATTGAGTCTAGCAGAGTAATCTTCAATGTTGTTTAATAACTCTAGGAGGAAGTTTGAAGGAATTTCCTAAACGTAAATGAAAGGACTTACTTTATCCAAACTTTGCACGTTTTTAAACTGGAAACGCGGTGTGTGTTGTCGGTAAGGATTTAATTATACAGCTTCATATTTGTATGCATATTTGTTCTACATTTTCATTTTTAAATATATTTAAATATTCTATTGATTTTTAAAATAAAAATACAAAACCAACCATCGACCATCTTAGAATAATAACCAATATTTTAATATCATATTGCATAAAGTCATTTCGAATCAACTTCAACCATCTCCAGGATGGCTCAGTGGATACGTCGCTCACAAAAATACATCAGGAGATAACAGATTGAGAGTATGAGTCCCAGACACACCACTTCATTTCTAATCATCTCTTCTCATCTAATTTGTATATAAAAATATGTAACATTAAACTAATTGATATACAGCCTAAATTACATGTACACTCTATGCATGAGAGTAAGAAATTGCCATTAAAATATCGTTATGATTACTTATACCCTAATTAAAAGAAAGCAGTTGGGAACGGAAGGTGGATGTCCCGCGTCAAATAGACATTGGAGAGCGAGGGACATATCTCTCCTGTTCCATGCATTGTTTCATTCGATTTTCCTCGTCTCTATGACGCGAAACTACGAGGGACGCAAGACGTGGGACAGCGAGGACATGCATCTCCTGTCCCATGTCTTGTTTCCCTCCATGCCACTCGTCTGTAAGACATGAGACAGCCTGTGACACAAGACGTGGGACAGTGAGGGACATCCCTCTTCTGTTACATGTCTTGCGTCTCTCATTGTGTCTCGTCTTGGATTCCTCCCTGTTCCACGTGGGTCTCACGTCTTACTAACGGAATGGGAATAGACGCAGCACATGTTGATAAACAACTGCAAGACGTATGAAGTCCCCCGTCTCACATCTTGCCCCACGTCCAATATCCATCCATAGCGAGGGGTATAAGAAGTCTTATGACAAACATATTTTGGGTTGATGGGACCCTTATTACTTTTTACTTTTCTAGTTTGAATTTAAATATCCTAATCAAAAAGATTTTTTTTATTGGAGAGGCCAAAAAAATGTAATACAAGGGTATGAAAGAGGAACCAAGTACCGCTTATTGTACTTCGACTCAACCTAACACAAAAAATAGAGCTTTACCATATCATTATCCTCTAGAAAATTTCTGTCATCATTAAAAAATGATAAACTAGACAGAAAATATATAATAAATAAACTGGACAATAATCCAATATTCTACAACATTTTTGAGCCGAAAGAACGCCTTCCTTCCATTCACCACAGGCTGCCTAATTTCCAGTTTAGTACTATAAATCTTAGATAATTCAAAATCATTCAAAAAATCATTGAGGACTGTAAACGAATGATATTTTATTGTACAGAGACATGACAGAAGTAAATAGACACCCAGAAAAACGGTTTATTGCATTAAAAGTAATTTACAAAAACGAAAGAAAAAAATAATGATTACAAATCTAGTAACTAAACTTATTTGACATTCCCTTAGCATTTTTTCGTTTAAGGACCCTCTTAGGGGTAACAGAGATTAATTTCCTAATACCGTTTGATGAATTTCTGGCCAACTTTCACGAAGTTATCCTTCAAGTTCAGGCTTTTTAGATGGTTTCCTTTTCGTTTTGCCTAAGCTCCTATTTGCCATACCCCACAGATGTTCTATGGGGTTCATATCTGGAGACTGACTTGGCCATGGAGGTTTTTAAATCCCATTCTGGCTCAACCAAAGTTGAGTTGCTCTTGCAGTGTGCCAGTAAACTCTTTTTTTCATGAATAGGATGTTCTTATCGGGTCTAGGCTGATTTTACGAAAACTAATTAGCCGAAACAGATTTTCCGAATACGATTTTTCGGAATCCCAAATTGGCCGAAAACGGATTTACCGAAATACGGATTTGCCGAAGGACAAATTTTCCGAAAGACGAATTTGTCGAAAATCAAATTTAATGTATTTAAAAATAACATCCTGTTGGACTTTGTAGTTCTCATCATTATATCTTATGCATATAAAAACACATTTCTTATATGAGTTTGATATTACTATTGCTATATGATATATAAATGATAGATGATAAATTTTTATTGCAGGATAAAATACATCAGTATTAATTACAATGTTGTTACGACTAAATACATAAATATAAACCAATTTTATTCCATCACAGCAAGCCCATATGATGCCTATACAAGGCTTTCGGGCAAGAAATTTATTAAAAGTATATAAATGGTTACAATGGTTCTATAGTCTACACATAGTTAATGAAATACCTAATACAACGATTCAATATTGTTTGAAATATATTTTATTTCACTAGGAATTTCATTCCATATGTCAGGAAACATATATTTATAATTTAATCTTATATTTCCTACTCTGGGGAAAGGTTGTGTTAAGTTGTCTCTATTTCTAGTTTCATAAATATTGTCATTTGTTCTCAAATTTATATCATTTAAAAGGGTTGGATATAAGCCTAGTTTCAATACTTTAAACATTTTAATAGATACATACAGTTTGTAAATGTCCATCAGTTTTAAAATAGAATTTTCCTTAAAAATGCAGTCATAAAGATTGTTCGTTTCACAGAAGAGATTTTTCACTATTGCCCTGTGTAGTGTTTGCAGTTCTTCCCCACGTTGGGTGTAACAGAAAATTCCTCCCCACAAAGTTATACAATAAGTAACAGATGAGTGAACCAAACAATAATAAATTTTCTTTGCGCTTCTATGGTCAAGGAATTTTCTAATTCTAAAACTCATTCCTCGGAGTTGCCTCAATTTGGATTTGACGTGATTGATGTGGTCGTGATATTTTAATTTCTCGTCAATATATATTTCCAAATACTTACAACATTTAGCCCTTTCAATAGTCTCATTACCAAGCTTAATAATTGGGTCCATGGGTACATGTTTGTTAGTCAAAAGGACATATTGAGATTTTGTAGGATTAATGACCATTTTGTTGTAACAGCACCAGTCGAACAGTAGGGATAGTTTCTCATTAACTTGTTCTGTCAGTATCTCTAAATCTTTGTGAACATAGACAATTGTCGTGTCGTCTGCATATAAAATATTTTGCTTATCATTCAATAAAAAGTTAACATCGTTAGAGTATATATCAAAAAATCGCGGACCGTTTTTTGAGCCCTGAATAGTACCCAGATTTTGGTCCAGTACCGCAGAATTGACTCCCGAGAAAACAACATACTGCTTACGTTCGCTAAAATAAGATTTCACAAATTCTAAAGATGCACCGTTCACACCATATCTCAATAATTTATTTACCAGAATATCCCTACTGATACTGTCAAAACATGCACTGAAATCAAGAAATACACATATACAGTAACTACCATCAACAAATTCAGGTAAGATTCTATGGTATCCGGTAAATTCATCGCAGTAAATTCATCGACGGTAAATTCATCGCCGTAAATTCATCGCACGGTAAATTCTTCGCGTGGTAAATTCATCGCGTGGTAAATTCATCGCATGGTAAATTCATCGCGTGGTAAATTCATCGCGCAGTAAATTCATCGCATGGTAAATTCATCGCATGGTACAATATAAAATTAAATTGATAAACTTAAATAAACTTATTGCAAATTTTAATTATGCCGACCTTACTTTATTTTCGCTGGATTAGGGTAACTTGTTTGTACGAATCTGTGCTATTAGTTTATTTTAAATGATTGGATGTTAGTATTACGTAAAATGTCATATAATTTTCAAATGTATATCATACAATTACTATAAAACATTTAATATGTGGGTAAATGTATTAATTTATTATTTTATTGTTATGCATATTTTTCTTTAATTTAAATTTATGTTAATTCTCAAATTACGTATTTGGGTAGCTACTTATAGTTTGAACAACAACATAACAGTAAATGCTACACCTCTTTGAAAATATGATCAGCTAGGCGTAATTGCATCAGTAAATGGGAATCAGGTTTTCCTATTTATTTAAGAGATATTGATTACAATTTATCTTATTAATTTAATTTAGATATATTTTTTCTGCAGTTGTAACGATAGAATATCATTTTTAATATTAACGGTTTGCTTTAGCAACATACATATCCATACATTATTTCGTGAACCGAAAATTGGGCTCCATGACAATTGGACCCCGAACGATTGGGCCCCAAGACAATTAGGCCCAAAGACCAATATAATATATTATTTGCCCATTTTTTCAAAGTCTACTGTATTAACTTAATTAATGACCATGGCTACTGTAATAACTAGGGATGTGACAATATGAATTTTGCATAAAAATATAGTCTTGAGCATAATTAAAATAAAGAATATTCCTAATATGAAAAATATATTCTTGTTATGAAAAATATATATTTTTTAGTAGTACAACATATTCATTTTATGAATGAATACTATTATTTTTTTAAACTGCTATAATTTTTTGTATTATTATTAGATAATTCATGTAAGTAACAAATTTCCTAGTTACAGTACCACTATAGTGAACTCCTGTATAGTGAGTGAGTTAGGATGTAGCCAATAGAAAATAAGAATGTGGCTATTTTAGATGAAGAGACAATAGAAAATAAGAATGTGGGTATTTAAAGATAGCCGTGGCCCACCAAGACATGCTGAAATTGTAGGAACATACAAGTCAACTTGAAAGTTAATGTGAATTTGTTGAAATCTGTTCACTGCAGTCTGTGTTCAATAGAAAAGAGTTTTATAAATTATTATTACAAAATGTATTTCCATAATCTCAGTTTATCCCTACAACTGTTCAATTTATCATAGTTCAATGTAATGAAAATATTTCAAATTTAACAATTTTATTAACTAAATATTACTATGACCATTTTTTCAGACGATTTACACTACAAATTGGATCCACATGACACGATTCAATTTAATTCGACTTATTTAAATACTTCAAAAATTTTCATTGCATCAAACATGAGATTAACAATCCAAATGAGATTTAACGGGCTTCATAATATACGCCTTATCAAGTATATATCAATCGAATTAAAAAATTATAAATATATTTTTAAAGAAAAAAAACATATTTCAAATATAATATTGTCACTACCCTATGTAATAACAAAGTAAAACTTCTTCATTGTGTCCTCTGCCCAATTTTTTTCTGGGCTCAATTGTTTTGGGGCCCATTTATCTTGGGCACAATTGTCCTGGTGCCCAATTGTTTTAGGCCCAATTGTCGGCAGGCCCAATTTCCCTGTGCCCAATTTTCTGTGTACCATATTATTGATAACGTTACAATGTCTTTTTTTCTTAAATTATCTATTATTTATATACCTATCTATTATTCGTATTATCTAACTTCCTGTTATATGTCATCGATGATTTACTATATGCGATGAATTTACCTGCGATGAAATTACCATGCGATGAATTTACTACGCGATGAATTTACCACGCGATGAATTTACCATGCGATGAATTTACCACGCGATGAATTTACCGCGATGAATTTACTGCGATGAATTTACCCGCGATGAATTTACACTGATCCAGATTCTATCAATGAGATGCATACAGGCTGGTTCTTTGTTTTTATTTTGTCTGAATCCATACTGGTTTTCAGATAAAATGCTTCTGTTTACTAAAAAGTCAGTTATACGTTCATGAATAATAGAGTCAAATATCTTGCTTATATTGCATAGGACTGATATGGGTCTATGGTTCTCTAGTCTAGATCTTATACCCTTCTTAAATATTGGAGTTACTCTCGATGTCTTAAAACAACTAGGGTAAATTGATTCAAGGAAACATTGATTGAATAAATTACAGAGAATTTCATCGACAAAATTCACACATATTTTCAAGAATCTCATAGGAACATTATCCAAATTACCCAAATTCATAATAATGTGCTTCACCTCAATGGCTGTACAACACACAAACTTCTTTTGATTACTTCGAACAGGAATAATATTTAAATAGTCTCTGTTTGCTTCATCTAAGTTATCGTGTAATATTAGAGGGTATTCGATAAAATAACGATTAAAATTGTCTGCAATGGCAAGGGAATCGCGAATTTCTTCGTCAATAATAATGAAAAATTCAGAATTAGTTGGAAATTGCTTTCTCATTAAACTATTAATTATTTTCCAATTTGCCTTTTGGTCTTTGGCCAATGAATTCAGTCTGTTCCTATTAGCGGAATAAATATGTATTCCGCTAATTCGTTATCATTTTGCTAAATTCATATATCTAACTGTATATATTAAATAATAATATGTATATGGCATTCATATAAAAGTGTTGATTGAAATCAATCTTTTTACCTGAGACAAATTTATACATGCAAGTGACACTATCGTTGAAGCTAGAGGCATATTGGGAAGATATAAACATATTTAATAGTTATGTCATTACTAACACTTTTATATTTTAAACGCAATAAATGAAATAAATATTAACAACGTAAGCCACAAAACACCTTCTGTATGGTATATTATTAACAACTGATTAGAAATTATGCAGTAAACATGGAATATTCACAAAAATGAATAAAATTAATACGCTAGAAACACACAATCTAAAAACAATCAAACGCTCAAATGAAAGAAATGCAACATACTCCCATAGCTGACTGACTTATTCTGACTGAATATAGCTTGAACGTCTTTAAAATAAGAAAAGACAAAAAATAATTAACTCAATGATTAACGAAGAGATAGAATAATTAAAGGATCATTCATTGCAACTACGGGTTATGATTTAATTGTTTTGTTTCTTTTCTGTAAATATTGTGTTATTTTAAGTCTTTCGGTGAATTTTTCTTTCGGCAAATTTGGCTTTCAGTGAATCTTCACTTTGGCGAATCCGTTTTAGACAAATTTTGGTTTCAGCAAATTCGTATTTGGATAATCCGGTTCGACGAATTAGGGTTCGGAGAATTAGTTTTTGGAGAATTTGGTTTCGTAAAATTCGTTTTCGGAAAAACAGCCGGATACCGTTCTTATTGTTCATTTGAGCACTTGACCATATTGGAAGGAGCATATCCTGCAATATTGAAACATATATTGGTAAATTGATGTTTCCTTCACAGTCCAATAGCGCTGATCGACCATCATTCAATATTGCAACCCGGAGCATTGCAGAAAATCCCCATGTTTCACCGTTGGCTGCAGTCTTTTCAAGTCAAAATCTTCATTATGAAACCTCCATGAGTCCATACCCATACTCTACCACTGTTCGAGAATAATGCAAATCTTGCTCATTAGAAAAAGAAGAAATTAGTCCAAAAGGTCAGAGGCCTTGGCACAATCTCACGATCCCAACTATTTCTCTGCTTGATATTGACTGAGCGAAGAAGAGGTCTCCTTCTAGCAGCTCTAGCAAAGTAGCTCAGTTGATGAAGATACCTGACAGCTGTTCTGGGACTAATTAATACCAACCTTTTTTGCTACGTCAGAAGTCTTACAACGTGGATCATTCTAAACATTTCTTTTTCATAAGTAGCCAGATTATTTCAGAGGGCTTTGGTTGATCTGGATGAGGCTTAGTGCCTTTACCCACTCTTTTGTGAATTATACGGTCACACTTATCTGTAGACAATGGCATCGAAAGATTTTCAGATATTTTTCGATGACCAAGGACACCTTGAATTGGATTGGCGATTCATCCTCTCAGGAATTCCGATAGCTCTGTGACTCCCTTGCTTCGATGAATGCTAAAAGTTAGTCAACACAATGTTATACAATTTATCTAAGTTAATTTAACAATATGGTTACCTGGAAATAATCAAAAACATGAATTTAAAACTGATGTAATTTTTTTCTTGGTGTCTATTTACTACTGTCATGTCTTTGTATATTTAAAACAAAATTAAAATTTCAACACAATCTTCATCTATTCATAGTAAATTAACTTGATGAAATTATAAATTTAATATGTTAAATTTAACTTCTCCTTCCTAATTCATTCAATATCAATTAAAAGTAGAAATGAAAGGTCAGCATTGATGCCAAATTCTGTTAGTTCTTCTTTTGAAGTTTAAATGTTCGATTTCTTTGATATATATGCTGCTAGCAGACCCTATCGATATTAAAGTGAATGTGAAATATATTCAATCAACAAATAAGTTTTTATCTCACTGATACTTTTTTGGATTTAGCAAAAAGTAGTGTTATAAATTAGAAAATAAGGTTTTATTTTAATTAAGATGATTGTACGTCATACGTAAAAAAACGGTTCAAGGACAAAGTGCTAAACTGCCTAATCTACAAATTATGTGAATATATTATATAAAAATAACAAAGTATTGACGTAAAAGTGTGTTGGAAAAAGAATTGATTAATAAACTCCATATTCAAATAAAAGGACCGAATAGAAAATATTGAAGTGATACCTGTAATTAAAGATTATGAATAAGTAAAGAACAGCCTAATAAACCTATCCATTAAACATTAAAAACTATTAAAAAATTATGTTAATAATAAATACTACGTCTAAGTTACAATTCATAAAGAAAAATACTTTTTTTTTCCAACAGAACTTCTAATACTGAGATAGGAAAATAATACAAATATCTGCGGTTTCCTTTACAACCATGGGTAGTTAATTGCATGTCAGCTCTAACTTATAATTGCTTTAGAATTTCAAAAGCAACTATAAATATCAGAATATAGTGAAGATGATTATAGCTATATAATACAATAAACAATATTTATAAAAATAAAAACAAAAGATGATTTATTGATTATACCTATCAAAAAAATAAACTCTATTTTAAAATCAAAATAGAATGAGATGATTATAGAATAGATATCTTATAAAAAAGTCAAAATAAAAGAAGATGATCATAGATATCTAATAACGAAAGTCAAAATTTAGAAAGATTATTATGTATATACATTTACAAGTGTTTTGCAGAATAGAAACACTTAATGATAAATCACAAACACAGCGAAATAAGGTTACAAAACGCTGAGTTACAAATGTTCGTATTCAATGTGATACTGATTTCATAAATTCTCACTGAGACCAAGCTCTTTGTTTTTCACTTGGTCTCACTTATAAGAAATTATAAAGCTTTGTCCTCTATTCTCATATTGGAATTGATTACACAATGTATTTTAGGCATTTTGTCCGTAGACATTCTGTCGGCTCACAAAGAAAAACCCATATTTATGACCTATAACTATCTGATGAACCCTAATATCAACCTAGCCTAATATCAACAAAGTATAATTTTGTTCAATCATCAAGAGAAAAAACATCATGCCCAAAAAGTTCTATGTATAGAACTTCGAAAGGGCTTGAATATTTTTTTAATGTTATTTCTTTTCTTTTTCTATTGTACTAATGTCTTATTCAATAAAAATTATCATTATCATTATCATTATCATGAGAAAAAACGAACACGGGGCTCTCATAATTTATTGTAAATTCAGTTAACTTTCATCTAAGCATATCAATTAGTGAATTTTTACAATTTCAAAAGATATATAAATTAAGATTAATAACATTTAGAACTAGCCTACAATTATATGTACTTATTTTAGAAAAAGCACAGCTAGTAGTATCAATAAGCAAATTTACCTTAAGATTTTTTCCTTTCTTCCACTAAGTAAGTAGGTTGCAGAACTCTGCCATCTAATTGAATTGTATCTTCAGCAATATTTCTGCAGAGCAATTCCAACTTTTTTTGAGTATATCTGCAACAAATATGAAAAAATGAATTTATCTAAAAACATAAACACAAAGGATCAAAAACTCAATGTTGATCTGAAAAAGCGAATATAATATTAAATAAGATTGTAAAAAATAAACGAGCCAATTCTTAATTGAATGGGCGGTTCTTTGCCTTTGTGTGTAACCGGCCATTTTTTTTTCAAAAAATATATGTAAGTTAAATAAGTTCAATTCAAATAAACTTTTGAATCAAACAAAAATAAGAACATATAGGGTATCTCACGCAGAAAAAAATAATGCGGAAAAATTACTTAATTCTGACCTTCACAACATGTCACGATTATTAAATGGAATTAAATTATTAATTAATGAGCAAGCTCTTCAGAGACCAGATGACACTTTATGTCTCACTTTTGATGAAACCTCTTGTGAGTTACCTTAAAGAGATCAAAAGCATAGAAAAACAGTCCGTATGTTCATTCACAGCTTAGTCCCTGAATAAACTGATTTAATCATATGATCACGCAAATTACAATAATGTAAAAATTTGTAATTGTAAAGACTAATCTATCATCTTTAATTCGTATTGAATAATCCAGTGGATTAGTATTGAATAATCCAGTGGATTAGTATTGAATAAACCAGTGGATTATTCAATACGATTTTGAAATATTTATGTGGATTAAATCCACATCAATTTCTAGTCGATGAATTCATAATTAACTATTTAAATGGTCTCACCTTATCACCGAAAAAGTTTTGAAAAGATGCCAAAATCTCAGGTAATCAAATTAATGCTGCCAAATCCTAAAACCTAAAGAAAATTACTGAATGATGGATGGCATAAGCATATAGTGGGGGTGTTGCCTAACATGTAAATGACAAGTTTGATACAGAAATATTGTTCAATTATAAATGACAAAGTTTTATAATATGATATTTTTGCCTGATCGTCTTATCATGAACCGCATTAAAGGGTTAATTCCACTTATTCTACCACAAAAAATTTCCATTGCAGAGTTCCTTATGTTTCAGTTGACTTTATTTTTTTTTATATGAGTTTTCATAGCTAATATGTTTCCTATATATCTCATAATTATATATTATAAAATTATCATTTAGAATTTTAGAACATACGAATCCAATGATTTCAGAAGTTAATTAGCTTTAAGTGAAACTATTACACATTGATATTTTAAAAATCTTCATTGAAATAAACAGATACTGAAAATTGAAACTATCTCTCTAATAGACATATTAGTGATATTCTTACATCAGTTGTATATATTAAATATATTTGTATATCAGTTATTAATACTATATTACATTAAGTATTGATGAAGTTCCGTTAAGCTCATATAATATATTGATCTTAAAATAATGTAACACAAATAATTCCCCCCACCCCTTCATTATTTATGTCTTCATATTTATTATTTCTGTAAAGTATTGACTGTTTTTTTACTATTTAACATATAAACATTAACGTGATCAATGTAACCTTCTATCTGAATATAAAATCAAGGTGAGTTGAATATGTATTTATTAAGTAAATTCCAAATTTCAGCAGTTTGAAATTTAGTCGATGAATCAATGTAATATATAGAACTGATCTCAATATCCTTCGTTATTATCAAGTAAGAATTGTTCACACAATAGTAATAGAAATGATTTGAATCAATAATGGTTGCAATTACAACAACTGCTTGCCTCCCTTTTAAACATGGCCCTTTGGCAGCCTAACCGAACATTGAAGGTCATCTGTTGCTGCAAGCAAACTCACCTCCGAATAATCGATGCTTGTGGAGGAAGCAGAGAGACCTTCCTCTTCCAACTGACGGTCGAAGACTGCAAGCACGGAGAGAGGGTACAGTATACTGACTGTGCTTCAGCCTTGATAAATGGTTAGTTATACATTATCTATTCTCTTTTTGATGAGGTACCGGATGCAATGTCATTCAATAGAATTATTCTCTCAAAGATATCTTTAGAGCAGATTCGTCGTCGTTTTCACCATTGTTTCCCTCATTATTTCGTTACTCTAAAGATTGAGACTACAGGGTAAAGATGTCAGATAACTGGTTTACAACAAGGAAAGTTGCTTCCAAACCTGTATGTGGCCTCTCATTTTTGCTTTCTTACTGTATTTTTTGTTTCGCTATCACACCCATTTCGCATTGGCATTATCCAAGGAGATTTTAATATTTAGCTCATTAACTACTTGTGGTAAAATATTCAACGCGCAACAATTTTGTTGAAAATATTGAAAATATTGTACCTATTTTCTTTTCTAGTATATTGTACAGTTAAGTTTCGCTATTTAATTTGGGTCACTGACTTAATTATGTACTTAAATAATTATTATACAAGTATATTTTTTAAGTAAAATGGGGATCAATAAATTTTTTCTAACATTTTTTAAATGTCTGTGATATCTGTATTTAAATTTAGATAATTCTTACTTAATTTGGTTTAATTTTTTCAATTGTTACATTTCGCTTGATATTCATGATCAAAGCAAATATATTCCTTATCTTCACATTTTTTTCGTATGATATTATATTAATGAAATATTCGTTAGGAATTATGGGGCCATAGAAAGAGTTATCAAGACTGACTGGTGGCTGACGCCCAATTTCGTTGTTGCTAAGATCAGTTTCAGCCTCGCCCTTATTCTGAGTTCTGTTTTAGCAATCGATAGTATGTACGCAATGGTTCTAGGACAATTCGCCGCCGGCCAATTAATCACCGGACAATTCTCTGCTAGGACAACTCGCAGCCTGTCTAGCTTGCTTGTCCCGTGGTTTATGGTTTACCGACGTATTCATTATTTCTATTGAAAAATATAATGAAAATAAACAAGAAATTATCGCTATACGCTCAAAACTAATGAAAACAGTAGTTGGGAAACATCATTATTTGTTATAGTTTGATTCTCTGAGAAAATTAAGTGTGGCAAAATAATGGAGTTCTTTAATATAATTTATTGGGAATTTTAACGTTTGCATCGTAACTAAAGGCCATATCGCTGACTTTGAAAGAAAATTGAATACAAAGGACTGGTAAAAAGCGGTCAGAAAGGAAAATTGGTGAACGAAGTCACCAATCATCAGTCTGTCGATATAGAAAAGCTACTTCGTGATTGCTTTTACATAACAAGGAACGTAACGAAAAGAGGCTGCAAACTCGGATGGAAGAGATGGAAATTAAACCTATGAGCCTACATATAATGCAAAAAAATAATAATTCGTAGTTGAAGAATGTTTTATTTGCTCTGGCGCACTAGTATTTAAAAACAGTTTAATCCTAATAACCTAGCCATCAAAAGTTTGCTCAGTAACCTAAGGACTGGTCCGTGCGCGCCAGTCCTCACTAAAACTGTTATAAAATCTTAACAAATTGACTTTCCGATATTTTCCCTTCATAAAAACCTTCATTCGATATTTACACATCCATTGGTAAATGCCTAATAATAATTTTCTAATTAAAATAAAATAACAAGCAAATATAAGAAACAAATATTTCTTAGGTATTCAAACTATTTGTACAAAAGCCATTTTCACTACCCATTAATTAAATCCTCATAACATTAACAAAAATGAATAAAACTTAATGAAAATTTAATTGTGGATGGAGAAGGGTTTCACACTAAAAAAGAGAATAGAAGGATACATGTACTTTTTAATAGTTTTTGAAATATACTAACTTAATCTTGTGTTCCGGTTTTTTCGAGACACCCTGTACATTTGAATAAATGCTCATAATATGAGTATCTTGTTATCTATCATCTTCTCTTTTGTATAATCGTATGTTTTTATGTTGAAAAGAAAGTCATGAAAAGACAGCTTCCAAATCGGTTTAAAAATAAAATTATTAATATTTTTTTCATGAGGACTGGTGCGCATGGACCAGTCCCGAGGTTACTAGGGTTAGTTTTAATGGTCTAACAATTATTTTATTGTTAATAATTCACAAAAATGTTCTTAACTATATTTATAACCATTTATAAACTATACTATAGACCTATAGACCTATATCGATACTTCCATTACTCAGCAAAATACTTGAAAGATGTATTTGTAGTAGACTTGTGGGATTTTTGAAAAAATATGACATAATTAATATTAATCAGTATGGCTTCCAGAAATCTAAATCAACTACTGATGCTATTCTTAATTTTGTTGATTTCATCTATAGAGAGTTGGATAAAAAGAATCATGTATTTGGTATCTCGATAGACTTACGAAAAGCTTTCGATTGTGTCTGTCATGAAGTTTTATTGAGAAAGCTATCTAAATATGGAATTCGAGGTATTTCTAATGATTTTTTCAGAAGTTACCTTAGTAGTCGTAGCCAGAGAGTGAGATTTGGGGCATCCAATACCTTCTCTGAAGTACGTTTGGTTAGTTGTGGAGTACCTCAGGGTAGCGTGCTTGGGACAATACTTTTTCTCATTTATATTAATGATTTAGCTAATATATCTAATAATTGTAACATCACGCTCTTTGCTGATGATACAACCCTAGCTTGCAGCTGTAATGATTATGAAGCTCTTATAGGAACTACTAATGATGTACTAGATCGGGTATCACGTTGGACTGTAAACAATAGGCTTTTACTAAACTCTAGCAAAACTACTTCTTTGTTATTCAGCAATAGGTTGCAATCAATTGTGTCTCCTTTAATTTTACATATTGATAACTCACCTGTGGAAGTCGAGGATAGTTTTAAATTCTTGGGTGTTGTAATTGATTCCAATTTAAATTTTTCCTCTCATGTCACCTATATTACGTCTAAATTATCTAGAACTACTGGTATATTCTACAGGATTAGTAAATTTGTTCCAAATAAAATCCTTATAGGTCTCTATTATGCATTAATATATCCATATCTGATATATGCTATAAATATATGGGGATGTTCCCCACATGTACATTTATCTCCTCTTATTTTAATTCAGAAAAAAATGATAAGAATTGTCACTGGTTCTAATTATTTAGCCCACACTAAACCACTATTTTATAATACTAAGATTCTGACAGTGCAAGATATTTACAAGTTTTCTCTAGGTATCTCTATGTTTAAGAAGCATAGTTCTAATAGTTTAGCTCTTCCTAACCATGAGTATAACACTCGCAATAGACTAAATCCACTTCCTTCCTATCATAGGCTCACAACTAGTCAAAATTCCTTTTCATATCAATGTCCATCTAACTGGAATACTATTCCTCTAGATATTAGAAATAGCTCTTCCTTATTCATTTTTAAAAAGAAATATAAACAATACCTTTTGGACTTTTATTTATTGTAGTATGCTAGGAATCATTATTTTTTTTCTCTTTTCTCACTTCTATTCTTTTTGATGTCTTTTTTTTTTAATGTTCTCATATTATACTGTATTCGAATGCTTTAATTAGATAGTGCCTAAAAAGTTTAGTTACTTTTGTAACTAATACTTCGTATAGGGTTGGAATAATAATGTAGTGAATGTTTGTTGTTTTTATGTAAATTTGATGTTTTTTTTTTCAATAAAGATTATTGTTATTATTATTATTAATAAAGTAACGTTTTGTTACTTGCCTGAAGTTAGGCAGTGTAAGTATCTTTTTAGTACTAGCGTTAGTGTTGCTTTGGAAGCAAACTTCGCAGTGTATATTTTGCTGTGGAAACAAGAAAGTTGCGGCTTGTGTTTGTGATTGTTTGCTCCCTATAACCTCTTGTTTGCTTGCATACTTTGTGTGTTACCGGTTGCCGCTATCACAATTGTGGTGTCACAACCAGGTGTGCGTTGGCCGGATGTAGGGGTGGTTTGGAGGCCGTGTAAGAGTTCTGGGAACTCGCAACTGGGTTGCGCTTACAACATTCCTTGTTACCTATTAGTTTCGATCAATACCTACCTAGTTACCTACTAGTGTTGATCAATTCCTACCTAGATACTTACTAGTGTCCATCAACACCTACCTAGTTACCTACTAGTGTTCATCAATACAAACCTAGTTACCTACTAGCGTAACCTACCAGTGTTTCGATATATACCTATCTAGTTACCAACTAGTGTTTATCAATACATATGTAGCTACCTAGTTACTTACTAGCGTTTATCAATTCGTACCTAGATACCTACAAGTGTTCAACAATACCCACCTAGTAAACTACTGGTATTTATCAATACCAACCGATAAGTTAATCAATAGCTACCTAGTTACCTACTAATGTTCATTAATACCTACCTAGTTACCTACTAATGTTCATCATAACCTAGTCACCTACTGATGTTATACAATACCTATCAAGTTACCTACAACTGTTAAACAATACCTTCATAGTTACTTACAACTTAAATATGCCTAGCATATTTATAAGTCGTTTAACATCTCGCGTAGGACAGAGAGGGACATCCGACATGGAATAGAGAGGGACATCCGGCGTGGGACAGAGGGGGAAATTTCGCTTGATACGTCTGACATCCCCCGTCCCTCTCAAGCTAGCAAGGAATTTCCCCCTCTGTCCCACGCGAGACAGAGATGATATGGCTAGCCGAGTTAATTTTATGAGATTATTGTTCTAACCTTTTTCGATAAGATCCTTATTATTAGTATAAATTATTATTGGGCCGGGAGGGAGGAATACTCGGGCTAAGGGCTAAGATCGTACTAGCTCAATAACAAAAATTGTGGTGGACAGGCTAAGTATGTAGTAACACTATATGAAATTTTGAATTTAACAGGAATTTATAATAGATGAAAAAAAAACACATTTAGTACCATAATTATGAAAAGACAAATTATATAGAGACAAAATAAAGAAAATGAAAATATAAAAGAACATAGCATTGAAAGAAAAATGTATAAAAAAGTTGAAATACCCTGGCCGGTGTCCGGAAAACTGCCAGGCGGAAAACTGACGAAGCGGAAAACTGCCAGTCACTTATTGGCTATACATGTATATTTTTTGACTTTCTGAAATATTCTTTAGTTTTAAACACATTTTAATTTATAAAGAACGGCGTTAGTCCTTCTTTAAAAGTTTAAGAGGACATTCATTTTCACAGTAATAACTACATAGATATTGGATTACTTAAATAATATTCAAAGAAAAATAATATTTCAACAAATCTACTTCACTTAACACTCAATAAACCAAACTTCAGTACACATAAAGATTTTTTAATTACTATTTTTAACTTATTTTCAAAGTTACATAAATTTTAAAAACATGTTCAGTTACGTTTATAGTCTATTGTTTTTAATTTCCTATTGACGTCAGCAATATAGCCTTTGGTTCCTAAGCAAACGTTACACCCTGTGTACTGATTTGTGTGATTATTAGATAATTAGAGATTCTCACAATAATATAATTTTAAATTATACAATAAATTAAGTGAATGTTAAATCAACTTATATGTATGTTAAATAGTAATTACATTTACATTTTTATTCTCCATGTCATTAACACAACCCATTCATTTCAACAATTTTAATTTATAGGTAAAAAGTATTATTAATTAATATGCAATCAATTAGATCGAGTGAAATCGTGAGAGAATTAGGTAAGTAATAGCAGTTTAATAATCATTGATGTTGGGTTGCAAATTTTAAATATTTCACGAACATCGATCAAAGTTTTTTTTATTATTAAGCTTATTTAAGGGAACCGTCCATAAATTTTGGAAAAAAATTTATTAATGAAGTTATGGTTCTGAAACTTTGTATGTATATATAAAATTGAATTCCCTATCGTTTTTGTTCATGACATTTTTTCGATTAGACCCATAGAAAACGAGTTATTAGAATTTCGAACAAATTTCGAACCATTTTCAAAAACCCCCAACCTGTTTTTTGGTTGAAGCTAGAGCATTGCGGTTTTTTGCATTCGATTCTCCGTACTAATATCTACAATATGATTTTCTTCGATTTTTGATTTTCGAATGGGTTTTCTAAATTTTGACTTTTTCATAAAAAGTAAAACAAAAATTTTGAAAAGAAAAAAATTTTGTCGGAAAAAATTTTCTACAACAAATTCGAAAATCGTAAAACATCATATTGTCGATATCATTATGGAGTATCGAATGCAAAAAACTGCAATGCTCAAGCTTCAACTAAAAAACAGGAGTATGGTTTTGAATTACAAGATTTGTAGATCTCAGAATTAGTAGGAATTTCCTTTCAAAGTTTGATGATCTGACACGCAGCATCCATCCGCTTCGAAAGTTTGGGGCTAACTGAGGAATCATTCTTTGCATTCATTGGTGTGGGCGTGTTATAGTGGTTGATTAGATACCAGATATAGCGAGATAATTAATTATTACGAATTATAATTGGCTGAGAGATGGTTTTTTGAGTACATATTGACTCCCTACCCCCCGGCCCACTTTTCCCTTTCTCCCTCTCCCCAGGGTGGTTAGAGTTATACGATACCTCTGGTATTTTGCACACACTATAAAAAGGTTAAAAAGCAACTATTTACACAATAAAAAAAAATGATAAAATTTTGAGATTTCATCGCGGACGGTCCTCTTAAGCTTCCCTACAAACAATTCCATGTGTATACCATGTGGCACTTACACGTTTAAATTATGTGTATACCATGCATATTTTTGGAAATGGATACCATATTTATTACATGTTGTTTTACGTGGCAATATGGTAAATTATATGTGGTTACCATATTTTATAAGTATGGTATTTAACATGTTGCTATGAATGTGGTAATTAACACTTGTTAAACACCTGTTATAAGTATGGTAATTTACATGTGGATATGATATGGTGTATACAATCTCTATATTGATATGATTTTTTATGATATGGTATTAAAATGGCATAACCACATGTTATTTATGTGTTTTTATGATGATTAGATTGGTTCAATGTGGATAACACATATTCATACTCCATTGCCACATTAAAACCATTAAACCACATGGTAAATATGTGTATGCAATAGGGAATTGTTTGCAGGGTTGAAGACTTGTTCAATTCTCAAATTGTAAACACAAAACAAAATAATTAGACACTAAACCCGTTATGAACTGATAATGTAAAGAAGCGTTGTGTAAACAATGAAATTGTACTCTGTCCCTAATACAATTATTCCTTTGTTTCTTCTCTTAGTATTTTCTAAGAAAGGTTATATTTTCAATTTCAATATTTTAATTGATTAATTCCTGTAATATTTATATAATTATGTATTTGATATATTTTTCTAATCAATTTGTGTATATTTAACTAATATTTTTATTTTCTAAAAATGAGTATCCCTTTAACTCCTTAACGAAGGGCGAAAGGCATTTTATAAATAAAATGTCATTATTGACTAAACTGATTAAATTGCCTGTCAGTTTTCCGCTTTGGCAGTTTTCCGCCTGGCAGTTTTCCGTGTACCCCCTGGCCTGGTTTGGTGAAGAAAAAATGAGCTCACCTATAATTGTGTCCAAGACACTTGAGCCCAAAACAATTCAGCACCCAAGACAGTTGAGTACATTAAAATACTGTTACAGCATTCTTAACTTTTTTGTGCAATTTTGATATTCAGTATTTAATATTAATACATTAAAATATATTTTAAATGTGATCTTATTCTGATTTTATTATATGTATAATTAAAAATAGTAGGGTGACGATATTGACTGGAGCTGTGCTTCGCACACGATGACCGGACAACTCGCCGCCGGACAATTCGCCGTGAGGACAACTCGCCACTAGGACAATTTGCCGCCAAAACAACTCGTCTTGTGATATATGTTTAACCGCCGAATACACCATTTTTTTTATAAAAAAAAAATTTCAAATATTAGCTGCGTGTTGTAAATTTATTATCAAATTTTCTTAGCAGTATTTGAAAATGTTATTTTTCATTTCTGAAGTTAAATATAATATTTTTTTAACTATTATATAAACCTAGAGTGTGTTGTAAATTAACAATAACATTTTTTTCGTTCTATTTGAAAGTATTTTGCTAAATATAATTTACTATTGGAAAGAAATCCAGTTCAGGTGTATCTTAATACGTTTAATTACTTATAAAAATTAATTTAGTTTAAAACTAGTACATTGGTGCGAATAAAGGTTTGTTAAGTACGAAGTCTTAGATTTTTGTGTAAGGTAGGCTAGTAAGTTACATTTACTATCACCTCTTCATTTTCCTCTTCTATTCGTGAGTGGAGTCACCGGTGCTTGTGTTTCTTTTCATATCATTCCTTAGTAAGTGATTCTGCATCCATGAGCATTCTCACGGACTGGTCGTTGGTGCCTTTGTTCAAAAAGTCACTTTGCTTTCTGACTTCTTCTTTCTGTTCCTTGTATTTAATTTCCTTTTGACGTCAACTAAAAAGCCCTTCATTTCGAAGCAGACGTTAAATGATTCTAAATTTATATTAATAGTTCAAATATTTTTTGCGGCTTGAAATATTGTAACAGATATAACAGAAGAAATTAATTAATTAAAATAATGAAATTTGCCAACTACTGTTTTACGTCTGTCTTGAGAGTATAGAAATAAATCATTTCTCAAATTTATAATATTTTTAAATATATGTAAGGGATACATACTCAAGAAAAACATAAATCACGCAGCGAGTTGTCCTGGCGGCAAGTTGTCCTAGCAGCGAATTGTCCGCGGCGAGTTGTCCAGCGGCGAGTTGTCCTAGAACCTTCGCACACAGATCATTGAATATGGAAGATGTCGCACTACCTACAGTATTTTCACTTTTCTAGCGACACTTGGCACCGGGATCATCCGTACCGTGACTTATCATTGGAGTTGCCTATGATTGATACATAACTAATTTTTAATTATTCAAATACGACATAAAAGAGAATGATATTGAACTTAAATATGCTATTTAAAATCAAAATATTTATTTATGATGTTAAACTGATAAAAAAATTATATATTTATAAGTAATATAATTATTTCTGTTCTGTACATGTTTTGTACGTATTTTAAAGGACGTCAAATTCAACACCTATTCTTTTGTTTATTTGCTACATGGAATAACATATTTTGAAAATACCGAAGTTACCCTGGTAGAATACTGAAGTTACTAGGCTGAAAATGACTGAACACACGCAACTAAGCAGCTAATTATTATGCTCCAATCACTCCTACCGAATTCCTTCTTTATATAGTCAATAATCATTACTCAATTTTTTAAATAATAAGAAAACTACTATAAAATTAATACATAGACTACATTTAATAATAAATGCTCAATAACAAGCTGATATACATAATATACCTAGACCATATTATTAGCTTGAAAGATCATTCTATATCATGCGCACCTTTTTAGCGCAGCAATTACCTCCCCCCACCGTTGAGAGGATAGTTAAGACAATTAAATGATTGATGATAGGATAAATATGTACAATAATAGTATAATATATAGATTAATATTGTAATATTTAGAGTACATAAATGTTATTACTGCCTTAAATTTGACCAGATGTTCTGTATTAACAATTATTTGAACAAAACACGCAAGCACACTCTAGGTCACTATAACAAAATTTTATAACTAATAATTTCCTTCATACTTGCTCCGATAACCTAAATTTATAATCAAATACTTTAAAATACATTAATTAATCTTTTGGTTCATTTATGAACCCCGAAAGCTAGTAAAACTTCATTTTAAAAATAACTATCAAAATATTGTGAATCTGGCAATAATATCTAACAAGCCAGCGTCAGTTCAACACTCAACAGGTGAGAACATTCAGTTGAATAATGTAAATAATATTTACTATTGCCTTACTTAAACCATTTGCTTAATTAGATGTCTTCTTAATTTAACCTATTTCTATTACTTATCTGATCAAATTATATATTGCTTTCTATTATTTTCTAGTCATTAGCTTAAATAAAGCACATTCCTTTAGATACAAGGAATTATGACCCTTATTCACTCCAAAGTTTATTTACTACAATAAAAGCTATTAAATGTATGTCATTAGAGATATTTATTTATATTAGGTTTCTTAAACATGTATTAAGTCATTAGAATAATATGTGATGTAGAAAAATTAATCATCTTGTTTGTATTTAGAAGTTTTTTCTAGTAAAAATGATATTATATTCTGTGCATCAGTTAGATACTATTTAACAATTTATAATTACTTAAAAACCCTTTATATAAGATTGTTGTTATATATTTTATTATTTTTTTGTGAGTACTCATATTATCTGTATGTGATATTTACACAGAAATTCTTTGATGCCATATGAAAATAGATAAGCCTAAT